>CP092089.1:45115125-45127625 GCA_029203775.1 Neoneuromus ignobilis | reverse complement strand
TCAAATAACCAAAATTGTAACGAAACGTTCATTAAAAAGCCATTTATTTAAAACGTAAATAATTATGTTAATATTTTATTCTCTTTCTTTAAACATCGTTAAATAATTTATATTTAAGTAAATTTACATATTAATAAGAATTAAGATTGGTTTTGATTTTATTTATACATATATATATATATATATATATATATATATATATATATATATATATATATATATATATATATATATATAGGGTTATCCAAATATATAATATATAGAATTGTGTTTTATAAAAAAACTATATTTCTTTTTAATAAAACACAATTTGTGTTTTGGATTAAAAACTATACAAATATTTCTTTTTAATAAAACACAAATCTAGGTGTCACATTTGGATGACCCTATATATATATATTATGTATACATATGTATGCATATATATATATATATATATATATATATATATATATATATATGCATAATAATAATATATTTAATAAAAAAAACTATTAAAATTTATTAAATAAAGACAAATAATTATCATTACGTACAATTCAACAGCCGATCACTAACTAAACTAAATATATAACAAAATCCAGTACGACGGAAATATTTTCATAAACATACTACCGCGTTTATATAAATAAATAATAGCTTTATATAACAAGGTTACATAATGGAATTTCGAGTGAACGTTTTACATACATTTGAATTTTGATAACATAAACTGATACTGCGCTTTGACTTCTAAATAACCAATCAACTATTAATCACTCCGAAGTGAACGAATTTGAAATAACTCGATTAGTGCCAAGAAATGTTAATGTACACATGATCGATATCTGTAGATTGCTGATGCTACCAGAGGCGTGCATTATTTATTTATATAATAGACGTTATGTTTTAATGGACAATATTGTGTTCTTGTGATATTATGTTTTGAGGAGTGAGTTTGATAGATGATCCGCTTAAATCGAATTTATGAACATATACAGTTTAATCATAGTTTGTAGTAATGGAATTTAGTATTTATTTTGTATTAATATTTCGCTGAATATATATATATATATATATATATATATATATATATAACATTTTAAAAAAAAATTGATTTTTAGTTCATGAACCCATATTTTTAACAACGAATATTACATTTTCATAAAAATTATTATTTTTGTCAAAATAATTCTTATTTTATAGAAAAACCTATATACAGTGATTTTTCAAATTTTTAGTTTTTGATCCTCAAAAAACAACGATCTGCACTATAAAAAATTTGTAAAATAAGGAACATTTTTGAAAATTATTTTTTTTTAAATAAAATCGAAGATCAGTTCTAAAATGAGAGATATGAATAATTAAATTTTTGAATATAAATAAGTTATATTTACAAAAGATGCCAAGTGAGCTAATGATCTATTATTATTTTTATTTTAAAGCGAATCTATTGAAGTAAACTGAAAATTATTTATCTAAATTACTTAGTTGGGACATTGTGATATAATTATAACAAATACTTTCAAGTGATGATGAGAAAAATATTTTTTTTAATTTTTAGATATTTAGAGTAAAGAGAAAAATGACGAAAAAATTGATTTATGATTATTAAAATTATATTTTATGAAAAATAATATTTATTTTACTAGAAAATGATTACTTTTTATTAAAATAATCGATTGTTATCAAAAATAATGGATTTAGAACGAATTTTAAAATTTTCAATTTTTGACCTCAAAAAACGACGACCTATAGTATGTAAAAATTGCAAAAAAATTAACATTTTTGAAAATTGTTTTTTCTTGACTAAAATCAAAGAAAAGTTCTTAAATAAAGAGAGTTAATGATTAAAATCACATTTTCAAACATAAAACGAGTTATATTTGGAGAAAATATGATTAAGAAAATTTGCTGTTATTTTAAGCAAATATTCATTTTTTTTTATTTTTAAGCGAATTTACTCAAACAAATTTCATTTTTTTTCATTTAAAGTACTTACTTAGAACGATATTGTAAATTTACAATAAAAAAAAATTGAATCTTAATAACATAAAAAAATTTTTTTTGAGATTTTTGAATTTTAAGAGTAGAAAGGAAAAATACGAAAAAATGAATAAAGACTATAAAAATTATCTCTTGTAACAGAAAACGTTTATTTTGCTGGAAAACAATTATTTTTTATCACAATTATCGATTTTAACTAAAAATATTTTATTTAGAATGGATTTTAAAATTTTCAATTTTTGACCCCAAAAAAACGACGACCTATAGTATGTAAAAATTGCAAAAAAATGAACAACTTTGAAAATTATTTTTTCTTATCTAAAATCGAAGATCGGTTCTTAAATGAAGAGAGTTAATGATTAAAATCACATTTTCGAACATAAAACGAGTTATATTTAGAGAAAATGTGATTAAGACAATTTGCTGCTATTTTAAGCAAATATTCATTTTTTTATTTTCAAGCAGATATATTGAAACAAAATTCAATTTTTCACTTTAAATCACTCACTGAAAATGACAAGATTAATTTACAACAAAACAATTTAAATTCTAATGAGTTAAACACATTTTTCGATTTTTTGAATTTTAGAAGTAAAGAAGAAAATATGAAAAATCGACTTATGACTGCAAAAATTATCTTTTGTAATAAAAAAAAACATTTATTATACTAGAATATGATTGTTATTCATCAAAATAATCGATTCTTTTCAAAAATACTGATTTTATAATGAATTCTAAATTTTTTATCCCAAAAAACGATTTAAATTTTATAAAAATTCAACTTTTTCAAAAATCGATTTTTCACATAAAATCAAATATATTATATATAAAATAAAACGAATTGATGATAAAAATTGAATTTTGGAATACTAAATAAATTACATTAAAATGAAATAGTAATATTTTGTTTCTGATAATTAAAAATATATTTATTTTTAGCTATCAAAATTTATATACGAGTACTTCTATCAATTTAAGCAATGTACACCTGTTCAAGTATTTTGATTCTTGCTGCAGTTAAATAACCCAAAAATAATAAATAATTAAAAATAACAAAAATATCAGTTTTAAACAGCACTTCACAATTTACTAAATCTTAAATTTGAAATTCTCACCAATAAAACTTAATATTTTAAATAATAATATTTCTATAAAAAAATTCTCAATACAAATACATACATACATACACACACATATTTATATTTATTTATATATATATATATATATATATACATATATATATATATGAATGAATATTAAGAAATAAAAAAGTCCAAACAGAAAAACTGCAAAGAACATTAAACTAAGCTTTAAATTACATTCTTATGTAAATAACAAACAATGAATATAAATTAATAAAATTATCAAATAAATTAATTCAAAACCATATTGATAGCGTGTTGTATATAATAAATACAAAGAAAATTGTATAAAATTCGCGAAGAAATCGTACACGAGCTTTCATTATTTATTATACTTATTGTTTTTTCATTAATGTACCACTTACATTTTCACATCGGTGCTTTTTATAACATTACGGAGAGTTCGTATTGTTTGAAATTAATTATTCATTTTTTATTGTGTCGTGCAAAACAGAGGTGTTGTTCAAAGTTAAAGAAGTGGGTATCGTTATCTTTTATTATGTGGTACACTTGTATACAATAGACCTACGGAAAATTTTCTTTTATATAGTACACAAAATTGATAATTGTACTGCGACTGTTTTCAGTTTGTATTTCCTAGCTGTACAGTTTGTAATTTTAATATATCAACACTCTATTATTATTATTTTGAACGGAACAATGTAATCAGATATTTATTTTAATAGTTACAATATTTTAGTACATAAATATTTATACAGCTATACAAATAATAAAATCAAAATAAATATACACAACTATTTAAAAAATATACCTATTAGCCATTCACAAAAAACTAAATTGATAATTTTATATAATGACATTTGTTAATAAAAAAGAAAAAGAAAGAATATATTATAAGGATGAAAAATTATTTGTTTATATTTCTTTATTTAATTACGTATTTTTTCTTAATAACAAACAACGCTTAATCTTGAAATTCTTTTTTATATAATTTATGATTAATGCAAATGGAAGTTATTTATAAACAAGATTTATATAATTTATTTGAAATTTTAGATGCGAATTTCTGACAAACTAATTAAAATTTCATTTCAAATACGAAAAGTAACATTCAGAGTGCTTGTGCAATTTTATTTTTTTAATAAAAGTTTTCATTTTCATTTTATAATAAACTTTACAATTTTTTATTTATAATTCATAATTATTTATTGATTTTTATAAAACTTTTAAACCTTTACTCTTCAAATAATCAAATTTCAATAGATATTAGCATTAAAAACAATAATAAATTATTGAAAATTTCAATAAAAAAATTATTTTATTAATTTAAATATTAATTTTTCGTGAAAATAAATTGAACCATTTTACTCTCTACAAATGAACATTTTTCTACTTATCACCATTTTAGAATTAATTCTCATTCAATAATATTAAAAATAGAATTATTTAAATATAGGTTTAAAAAAGGCAGATTAGATTTTAAATTATTTTCATATATAAGCAAATAATTAATACTGATAAATATTGTTGAAACTATAATCAATTAAGAGTAGTATTAAATACATTTGATGCTGTAATCGAAATCCTAATTAATTCAGGATTTATTTCCATTCAAAACAATAATAATAATAATAACAAGAGAAAGGTCCTTTGAATTATACATTGCTAGTCATTAAGCAGATAACTAATAGCTAATAGTTATTATTAAAACTTTAATAAGATTAAAATTAAAATAAAGTATAATTAAATAAACTAGATATATACATTTAGTAATATAATGAAAAGGATGTATATAAAATTGAATGTAGGTATATAAATAAGCTGTATATTTTTTTTTAGTTCTATTATTGAAAAACAATTATATATATAATACATCTCCGTTTGTTATGTAGGAGATTACGTTCAATTTTCAATTGATAGTCCCCCAAGTTGGGGCTTGGGAATGAGGCAGACAACAACATCTCATAAAAAATAAATTATGAAAAAAATCTGCTATGTGTTTAAAAAATATAAACTCTAAAAAACCATAACACCTTAGTTTATATATACATGTGTATGTATGTGTGTGTGTATTTGTATACACTTTAGTATCTCCAATAAAAATAAATATAATTCAATTACAACTTTTTCTCATCTGATATATTTATTCAGCCTCTAAATGACAACCTATCATTAATTTTAAAATTTTATTCCAGAAAAATGTTTTAAAGAATGTAATTATTGAATATGTGGATTTTTAAATATTTTCTTTACAAAAATGCATCAAAAAAATTTTTAGAAGACTAAACAAAATAGTATTTAAGTTATTCATTAAACATTTTTTTTATTTATGTACATTTTTTATATTTGTCATGCAAATGATTTCTTCGTACAACAATTTTTCTTCGTACACATACACACACACACACACACACACACACATATATATATATATATATATATATATATATATTATATATGTGTGTATGTGTATACACTTCAATGTCTTCAATAAAAATAAATATAATTTAATTACGATTTTTATCATCTGATATATTTATTCAACCCATAAATGACAACCTGTCATTAATTTTTAAATTTTATTCCAGATTTTTTTTAAAAAAATACAAATGTTGAATAAATCGATTTTTAAATATTTTTTTTACAAAAATATATTAAGAAAATTATTAGAACGAATAAATTAAATAGCTCTTAAGTTATTCATTAAACTTTTTTTATATATGTACATTTTTTATATTTTTAATACAAATGATTTTTTCATACAATATATATATATATAATGCAAATATTTTTTTATAAAATATTCAAAAGAAAAGTCACATTACGTATAATTTAACTGGGTGGAGAGAGTTTCCATGTCTGTACAATTAAATGTGCAAAAACATACTTCAAACAGAGCAGCATAACTCAACGTCTATTAAACCAGATTACAAACATCATGTCATACATACTGTTTGTTGACGATTCTGTTATAGTGCAATTCATCTGGTTCGATGTATACGCCTGTACTTGGAATTAAAATCTGGACTGATATACAAGGATAAACTTTCATTTAATTTATCATTTGGTTTCGTGTAAACAGTTTTAATTTTTAGTAACAAATATTTATGTTTAAACATTGATCAATTTTTTATTGATATTATTGATTATCTTACAAACATTTATATATATTTTTTATATGTAAATGAACAGACAATAAATATGACTGAATTAATAAAAACAGTTCTATTTATTTAAAAATATTTGATTATAGTGTCCAAAAATAAAATAAAGTAATCAAAATCATATATACAATTTATTTTTTCTAGAATAAATTTATAATATCTTTCTATGAAAAAAATAAGTACATTTATTAATTTAATTTTTGAGCTCTATCATTGGGTTTTCAAGATACTTTATTTTATTTAAAAAAATATGCTAAATTTAATTTATTCATTTAGACTACATTTTTAAAATATATTTATATATTCTCTGAATACATGAATGATTTTAATATTTTAATTTCTAAATATATCATTTAAAATAAATAAAATATCATAAACAAATTGCAAATTGTTTTAAATTTCAGAACTAATGTTATTCTGAAATTTAAATAAATAATGTATAGTTACGAGAATTAAATTATTTTTTCATTTATTAAATAAACATACTGTTCTATAAATATTTTCATAAATATCTTGCTCATTAAAAAATCAGATAATATTTAAATGAGCTTTTATCAAAAACCAGAAGTGTAAATACGCGAACAACAATTCTGAACGTTGATCACGAACTGCTATTTAAAAGAAAAAAAAAATTGGAAACGCTATGGCATTCAAGGAAATTTTCCTAATATCCAATAATCTAGTCGTAACGCGACTGACTACTTTCCGTACACTCGAATTAAAATTTAATTTTTCTCTCTTTTGCGGATATTCAAAACATGATATACCGAATGCGCCTGTCATTCTTTCACATTCAGCATTTCTAACACGAAATCTTTCCGTGACGCAAATAACAATCTAGTTGAACACCGTAAAAATGAAAATATTACTTACATGCGAATGGTATGTTACGCAGAGGGGAAATATCTGTACGTTACGAGTAGCCCCCGGGTTGCAGGGGTG
This sequence comes from Neoneuromus ignobilis, assembly GCA_029203775.1. Classification (NCBI taxonomy): domain Eukaryota; kingdom Metazoa; phylum Arthropoda; class Insecta; order Megaloptera; family Corydalidae; genus Neoneuromus; species Neoneuromus ignobilis. Next base: position 45,120,430 of record CP092089.1, on the reverse strand, counting down.
GTCTCGTCACGCACGTTACTCATGTCACGTACCCTTGGCGGGTATCTGTGTCTCTATGTCGTTTGTATGTATGAGTTGTATGTTTTTTCCTGGCATAGTAGTTTTAATTATATGTTGTTCCACTACTGTTGCCGAAAACCGTATTGTAGCGACCAGTCGCTGCTGTTACCTCTCTCAATGTGTGTTACATTTCTGCTTACAATTTTTGTTTCAATGTTTACAGAAGCTGTTCTGATGCTGCTACGTTCCCGTTTTTGTCGTTTTTGTTATTGTTTCTTGTTGTTTCATGTGCGTGTTATCGAGTTTCGTGTCACTATAACGTTCACTGTATAGCAATATGCTATAATAAATTTGCGCGTCGCAATATATTGTCTAATTTCGGTTTCCGTTGTGTATTTTAGTTATAAAATACGCCGCTGTTGTTTGTCAAATGTGTACCGCAGACGGATCATACAACTGGGAATCGTTGAACAAATATATAGTGGGAATATTGGAGGTGAAATTCATGTGACCAAATCTCATTGAAACACGTTGATCAGATATACTAGTACATTCTTGTATTCTTTCTCACTCACGCACAAACGAATATATTCATGATGTGATTATTTTGCTTGATAACATGAAACGGATTTTAATGTTTACTAAATAGGGAATGTGTTTTTTTAAGTTTCAAATAGATTTACTTAAAATATATCTGAAAATACAAACACGAAATGCAGCTGAATTAACATTCCTTCAGGCTTCTATATACACATGTATATATATATATATATATATATATATATATATATATATATATATATATAATATTGAACAAAAAGGTAATTAGAAGTTTGCAAAAACTTTATTGACAATATAAATGTATTTGTTGTTTTGGAACTGTGGCTGATTCACTTTACACAAATGAATTTTAACCCCAACACCACAACAATTTAAAGTGTTCAATAATCACTTATTGTTCACTTATTATTTATAATTATATAATTTATAATTATATCGGCTGATGCATTTCGATGGCGACGCCATTATCGTCAAAGCCTTTCTGTTAAAATCTAGATTAACTTTTTATATATACCTATACTAATTTGTATCTTGTGCCCTTATTCAATCCATCTACAACTGGGGGTTGTATCTTTCTTTTTGTCATCTGGTCTGCAATCATGAAGTGTTTTCGGTAATTTATTGTTTTTGCAACATGTTTTTTTCATAGATTTGTGACCTTTTTTGATGACATGATTTGACTTATTTATTACTTGTGACGGTATTCGAAAACTTTTAACAATTTTTTAAAAAATTAAATCACAAAACTAACCCATGCAAATATTCAATTCATTTAGAACAGACCTCATAAATTGTTATATATATATATATATATATATATATATATATATATATATATATATGTAATATTTATTAATTAATTAAATTTCCAGGTAATTATTAATATTCTCAAATACGTCAATTAATTAATTAATAAATATTTTATCTACCACAAGGTTGTAATATTAATTATATTATGTGACATAGATATTCATATTAATCTCAGAAATGGCTTCAAATAACGGTCTTCTATTTCAAAAAAGTATTTGAATCGAAGAATTGATATAACAATAATTAAACCAAAAACTGAAATTTTATAAATGGAAACGACTTGATGTTATTAAAGTAAGAGATTATTTTTGAGTTTACCTAATTAAACTATAAAATATTATTTAACTACATAAAATCTTTTCAGTATCATACAATTGGATGTAGAAGAATGAAAAAAATGACGAATAAAGTTAAAAAGAATAAAACACAATTTTGGTTCAAAATTGGTTATATTGCTTAAAATAAATTAGTTTTAAGTAAAAAATAAAAATTTGTTTCAGCCAACACGCTTGAGAATAAAATAATGAAATTTTGCTCGAAGCAGCGATTAATTAGTTAATCATGTTTACTGTCAATACAATTCGTTTCGTGCTCGAAAATGTGGTTTGAATCATTGTTTCGCTTTAATTTAAAGTCAATGTTCAATTTGAGATAAAACAAATCGATTTTCAGAAATGTTGACATTTTGAAATGTTCCTACTATTGTGGTTTTTTAGAGTTAAGAATTTAAAATTGTAAAATCCAGTACTGATCAATATTTTTTTACTATAATCGATTATTTGATTAAATTATAAACAGTATTTATCAAAATCAATTTTAGTTATTAAAAAATATAATTTTAGTAAATAAAAAAATGATTTTTAATAATTTTTATTAAAATCAAAAATTAAAAAAAAATATACTAATCACTACTTGAAAAATTTGAAATGAAGAGGAAAAAAGCATGTGTTTTTTAATAAAGGAGAGTACATTTTAAAGGTTTGAATTTGTGAAAGGAACGTAATTTTAGTAATTTTTTAATGTTGAAATAAATTAGAGAGATTTATAGAAAAAATGTGGAATTTATAAAAAGTGCTAAAAACTTAAAAATAAAATTTTCATTTCAAGGAATTTAACATAGCAAAATAATTTTAAAATGTATTATAATTGTTGTAATGCAGAAAATAAAGTGACATATATAAGGTCATCCAAATATGACGCCTAGATTTGTGTTTATTAAAAAGAAACGTGTGTATAGGGAAATTTGTTTATAGTTTTTTTTGGTTTCTTTTTAATAAAACACAAATCTAGGCATCGTATTTGGACGAGCCTGTATTTAAATCACATGTATATTTTATATAACATTTATAAATAGATAGATTATATATTAATCTTTATAAATATAAATATGTAAATAATTAATTAAATTTGTTTTTATAAATAAAAAATTAATTAAAATATTCATAATTCCAATCAGTTCATAGACATATTAATCAACGAAAAAAATCAGAACATCCAACATCAAAACATGATAATCTATTCATGCAGAAACATTAAAAATGTAAACATTTAATTTATTCCGTCTAAATATAGCATCTTAATTCAGTTAATGGACCAAATCCCTAAAGAATTTTTATAAGCGTTGTCTGTCGCTTTAATCCCACGGTCATCAGTATCCCTGGCAAAAAAATACCTCATTTAAAATTTATATAATTTCACTTAACGCTGCAACGAATAGAGACAGAGAAATAACTGATTCTAGTGTACAACAGACACAAACGTGTCAGTGAAGCCGACCTTTCAGTCAATAGAATAGACGCTCTTGAAGAAGAGAGGTACTCTAACATTTCTCGGAGAAGCCTAGGCCTGTCACAAATTATATGTCCATATTTTCTTTTTATCCTGTTCTATTTATTTTATACCTTCCTGTTTTGTTGTTTGTGACAGCTTTCACAGCTACAGTGAGGGTAGAGACATTTTTTTTGTTCTCTTTTATTCCTTGTAAGCGATTTTCTTGCCAGAACAAGTTTCATAAATAGAGGTATTTTTCTTTACTACGAAGTATTATACAAGTATAACTTAGATTTTTACGATTATTATTTTACTGGTATGTAAAATGAAATGAAATTTGTTTTGTTCCAAATAAAACTATGATGTTTTTGCAAATAAATATAAAGTTATATGTAAAACAGAAATGGAATATAATATTCTAATGTCAATTAGTTTTCTAATACATAATATTTTGATATTTTCATGTTTATAAAAATGAAAATTGTTTAAGATTACCTCTGGAAATGATGGCATAAAAAAGAAATATGTATTAATGAAACAAATCGATCAATAAATGATTACTGATTTTTTTCTATTTTACAATTTTGAGAATTGATTTGTTAAGAGTAAATTAGTATAATATTTAACTAGTTATGATATTTTTCAATGTATTATTTCGTTAGAAATTTTAATTCTTCAAATATAAATTATTTATTATCAATTTAATTATTCATACTATTTATTAAATTTCAACATAAAATAAATAAGATTTTAATCCAAGAAATATTGATTTTTTTTTTCTTAAACTAAATGTCATTAATTATATTTGTAATTAAAAAACCATTATTATTAATAATAAATTGTATAATAGTTTAATTAAAACTTGATTGTAACCTAATAAAATTTTAAATCATTATGTATTACAGTAGAAACACAGATTAACGTTCAACTTAGAAAATATATATACAAAGTTTAAAATATCAATTAAGAAAATGTTTGTAAGAAAACAAAACTTAAACGAGATTTCTTAACAACTGGTAGAAGCGCTAGAAAACTATAAGATTGATCGTCTATACTAGTTAAACTGACCGATCAAAAAAAATACTGAAGTTTCGGTCAATCGTATTTTCATTTAAGTTCGGATACAATGTTGACCTAATTTTTTGTTTTACATAGAATATATATATGGTTGAATATATTTTTTTCACTATTTATAGTAATAGTGAAAAATAATTCTTTTAACTATTTATAATAATTTTAAAATAAGCAATAAATAATTATTTAAAAATTAATTTATGATTTTATTAGAGAAATCAATAACTAATTTTAAATAAAATTGAATGTATTCTAAAAATAATTTGTTAAAAAAGAAATATATTAATTCAGGCCAAAAAAAATTTCTGCCCTAAATTTAATATTTAATTGTAAGACTTTTCAGCTTATTTCAAATAATTGAATATATTTTTTTTAAATGACTTTTAATCATTTCTATAGAAAACATATTAAAATTAATCAGAATTTTCCAAATAATTTCGAATTTATTAAATAAGTACTCTCGTTTGAAAAGAAATTATAGGGAAAATTATTTTTAAAAGAAATAAACTAAGTAAATTTTTTAGAATAGATTTTCATCTTCAATTTACTAAATATTTTATTATAAATATAGAATAAATTGGAAAAACTAATCTGTTTTTTCATCATCTAAATATATTAAAACCGAATTTTTTCAATATTATTTTTATTTTAAAAGTAAATAAATTGGACACAATATTAAATTAGATAAATAAAATATTCATTTAAACATTTTTTTCAAATGGATAATAAACGGATGTTTTTTCTTAATATTTTTTTTTAATTCTGAAACCTTTTGAATAAGGATATATTTTAGAAAACATCAATATATAATATATAAAAATTTAGATAAATATCTATATTTTTAACCTTCATAATGGTTTAAATTATTTAGTAAATTGAATAAAAACTTACGCAGATATCATTTTTCACCAGAATAGGAAATAATTGACGCTATTTTGGATATTTTTACCACATTTTCAAAAAATAATTATTGTAATATAGGCTCATCCAAATTTGATGCCAAGATTTGTGTTTCATTAAAAAGAATTTACCTATACACCACCTTATAAATATGTTTTTTTTTGATAAAACACAAATCTAGGAGTCACAT
>CP092089.1:45092625-45112625 GCA_029203775.1 Neoneuromus ignobilis | reverse complement strand
AATACAAAAATTTTGAAAAATGTCATATTACACTGGTGTAAAAATAACAATCATTTTTATACTTCAATTATAATAAAATATAACTCAATTTATAATTTTATTAATAAAACAAAAATATTTAAAACACACACACACATATATGTGTGTGTGTTTTATTTACACTGAAGATTGTTCTTATTATTATTAAGAAAATTAATTTTGGCATATATTTTTGATCGAATATTTTAGCATATCCTAAAACCTTAATAAATCGATCAATCATACATTTTTAGTGGTATAAAATCATTCGAAAAGAAAAATCAATAAACAAAGTGTTTAACACGATACAAATTTAACTTGGTTGACTAACAAAACAAACATACAAACAAAGGTGTATATAGAAAGTGATAAAAATCATATGCGGTATCGTACCCCTTTCGACAACAGCCACCACTACCTCAATGATTGATCGAGGTATATTTACAGACCAGAAGGCGTTTCATATCAACTCGTTCGTTGAACAGGTATGAGCTTTTAAATGAATAAAAAAGCGCGCGTTCACACACACACACGTACGTAACCTCGTAGTCGGTTCGAATGACCTGTCAGTGATAATATCGAGACTAGCGTTCGAAATTAGGTAAAAATTGGCGATAATAAAAATATATCGTTCCAGTTTAGATTTGTTCTGACGTTCATGTTGGTTTTCTCTCTCGGTTTTCCTGTTTCTCCTGTTCGTTCGGAAAATGTCAAAGGTTTACGAGTAGAACGATTCAGTAACTTAATATTGTTATCAAGTATGACCTTTCATAAAGTACAAAATGGTTTACATATCTTAAAAATAATCCGATTTATCGATAAAATGTTCTAATTATATTTTTTTTCATGATTTAACAATTTGTAAAAATATAATTGAGTTTATGTTAAAAATATGTTACTTAGATTATTTTTATATTCATAATTAACCACTTTATAAAACACTATTTACTTCTTAAGCAAATTATTGTAAACAACGAGATAAAACAATATTACAAGATCTTTGATCGATTATGTTATTACAAAAATATTTTTTTAATTTTTACATAAGAAATATTTTTCTTACAATCATTTCGTATAATATTTTAATAATTAAATTTGTGCACTATCAAATTTTTTAGAAATTCTAACTGAATTCCACATAAAAAAATGATAAAAAATTACAATATTTTTTAACAAAAGTATTAATCAAATATAATAATTTTTTTTTTCAAAAAATACACTCTCGTATAGTGTTTTTGTGGTTTAATTATTATTCAAAATTAATTAAAATTAACACGATATTAATTTATGTTTTAATATCTGGCAAAAGTACTCTACTAGTTTACCTATGGATCATGAAAAAATATGTTTTCAGTTATACTCATCACTTGCTGATCACCAAATATTCTTTATTTACAATTTAAATATATTTAAAAAGAAAGAGAAAGAAAACTAGATCTAGAATAATTCTTATTTCAAATTTATAATTATTCAAATATTTACTGACAGTTTTTAACAACACAATTTATTTTGATGAAAGAAAACAATAAAATTGCTCAAAAATTACACACTACAAAAATATTACAATAAAATTATATTATTTCATATTATTTTATTGTACTAATAGGTATATATATATATATATATTTAAAAAAACTTTATTTTATGCCTTTGGAAAATAGAAAAATTCTACAAATAATTTTATTCAAAAACATGAAACATTTAACAAAATATGATTTTATCTAATAAATATATTAATTTTATTGTAAACATTGTTTACAAAATGTAAAGAGTAAAAGCTGTCAGTTCTTAACAGTAGAAATAAACAAGAAGCCAATACAGGAAAAACATTAATTTAGTATTACACAAATATTGTAAATCACTCAAATACCATAAGATTTCATAAAATGTTTTCTATAAATTAATATCAGTTTTAGGAAGTTAAGATTTTGTCCATTCGGTCTATAATAGTATGCTTATTAAAATGTACATTAGAAAATAAAGTAAACAATTATAACATCTTTGGTATTACATTAATAATTCATTTCTATTAAATTCTAATAGTTGGATGATAACATTTTAAAAATCAGTATTTTAAGATAATTGATTGAAAAATATTTTTTGTAAAATAAAATTAAATAAATAATTTAACTAATTATGATTTATATATTACTTCGTGTTATTTGAACTGTTTTATTTCTCTTAGATTTTCAATTGAAAAATCCGACATTTCATAATACACAACCTAATAGTATGATTAACTTATTTTCAATTCTTTATATATTTATTATTAGTATTTATTAAAAAAATGAATAATATATATATATATATATATATATATATATATATATATATACTCATTCGTTAATAATAATGATATAAAAGAAGAGAAATAAATGTATCAAAAAGAAAACAAAAATGATGTTATGACAAATGTGAAAAGATTGAAATGGAAATAAGCTGATTATATATAAAGAAGATTGGAACATCGATAGATAAGAAAAGTTATTAACTAGGAGTCTAAACATATAATAAGGCCCAGGAAAGGACCCATGGATAGGTGAAACAGAGATTAGGAAATTCGTCCAAATGAACTAGAAAGAGGAAAACATTGAATAGGTCGAAGTGGAAAAATTTGGGAGAAACCTTTATCCAGTAATGGGTTGAGAGGGGTTTGTGATAATTATAATTGTTATAAAATTAAAACTCAAAATACAATAACTTTATAAATGTAAAAAAATTACATATAATTGAATAAATTAAAAATAATTTATATCAAAAAATATTAAGTAAATTAAGAAACACACTTTATATATATATGTTAATATTTATTTCAATAATTATCATATATATATATATATATATATATATATATATATATATATATATATATATATATATATATATATACATATACATATATATATATACACAAGCACATACGTTCATACAGACATGTATTATTTGACATGTTTTATAAAATAACTGAATAAAAAATGGATTGTATATTTTTACGATTTTGTATATTATATTTAATTTTGATTCGTAAATTATTATTCTTAATAAAATGAATTTATATATATATATATATATATATATATATATATATACATACATACATATATATCTCTCACCAACCAGCCTGGTCAGTGTGGTAAGTATGACCAAGTATCGGTGAATGGTAACATTCACTGAAGGTTTCGTTCACCATTGAACTGATATAATGATGATTATAAAATATAAGTATATTTATATTTGTATACATACATACATACATACATATATATATATATATATATATATATATATATATATATATATATATACATTAATATATTTTTATAAATTAAAAATAAAAATATCAATTTAATGAAATTATAAATAATAAATATTATTAGTTTAATTAACAAATAAATTTACATAAGTTGTTTTATATGTATGAATTGAAATTAATTTTTTAATTACCATTTTATTTTACATATGCACAAATGCGCACACACATATTATTACATATATATATATATATATATATATATATATATATATATATATATATATATATATGTATGTATTAAAAATTTAAAATAATAGAATATAACAAAATAATTCAATTTTTACATATAATTAACTTAAATAAACAAATTGTTGCTTCAATAGGTTTTATATATTTTAATTAACTTTCATTTGAAATTTGTATTTAATATAAATTGAAAATTATTTGAAAATCACAACTGTGTACAATGAAAGAAGTATATAAAAAATAAAGGTAAATTTATGCGAAAAAACTTTACTGCTATCGATTTGAAAACATATTTAATGCATACCGTAACGCACATGATAATGGAAACAATAAATTATTATTATCACTAATAATTCGGAGCTGTATCGAAATTTATTTTTATTATCTCTCCATTATGCACGAATTCTTCACGAGCGACGCGAGAGTGCTCAAAACGTAGATCGCTAACTTAGAAACTTAATAAAATATTAAATTCGAAGTGAAAAAAATGCGTGATTCTTTTTTAAAAAAATATAACACACTGCCTTGTTTATTACAATAATATTTTACTGAAACTTTCACTATCACCGCGTTTCGAAATATTCTCTTATACTTGTATCTAATGTAACCAGGAATAATAGTACGATGTTCAGTCTACGTCGATTTATTTTCTCTTTGCGTTTTTCTCGTCGCCCATTACCGATGGTTTATGCCAAAAACTATATTTTAGTTTTTCTGTCACGTATCTTTTGCAGCGCGCGTTCTGCTGCGCATGCATTTGGTAGTTTTCTCCTATATAAGACATGCTTTGTTCCCGCAATCTTGGTGGAAAAAAATATATATTCGATTTCGTTCGCAGCGTTTATTCCAAGTTTTCTTTATTTGATTTCATTGAAATGTGAATAGCAGAAGTGTACGAATGAAACGAGTCAAACGAGAATTTTCATCAATAGGGAAATAGTCAAATATATTTTAACGACGTTTATTAAAACGAATACTGAAGAATCGACATTTTTATAGATTGATAATGAGAAAAGACATAAATTAATTGTTCAAAAAAGTTTTTAAATGTTTCTTTTTTTCTTTCTTTTGTATTATTTTTTAAAAAATCAAGTATAGAATAGACTTCACGTAAAAATGTGCTTCATAAAGCAAATTTCGTATAAATACCTAAAAAGTAAATATTGATTAAAAAATAATATTTTTTATATTAATGAATAGTGGCTTTAGTTTCTGAAATATACATTTGTCTGATTTTTTTTAAAAAATATATATTAATTTTTTATTTTACTTCTGTTAATTTTTCCCTAACTTTGGGTCATCATATAGAGTGGCCTAAATGAGACTGAAAGATTTAGACATATATTTACTTACTTATTATCATTTACAATTTCTTATTATCATTTATTCTCATTTAAGCCATTCTATGGAATATTATTCATATTAAAAAAAAATTCTTAATAAGAAAATTTTTATATTAAATTACAATCAATTCACAAAAATAAAAAAGCAATATTTTATGTGTTAATAGACAATAATTTCAATTTCTAAAATAAAGTGAATCTTTTTGAAATTTTTAAAAATTAATGGAATTTATTATATAAAATAATTTTTTAATTGTTATTTTTCTCGTTTGGCTTTATTTTTTTTAGATTTATTTATTATATATCTCACATTGAGTAACTACATTTCATAAAGAAAATTTTATTAAAATATAAAAAATATTAGTGAGTAAAAAATTAAATAAAGTAAAAGTTTAATAAACGTTTTTTTAATAAATAATAAAAAAGAATTAATTAATTAAAAAAAATAGATTTAAAAGAATATCATTTCAATTTTAAAATAAATACAATATTTTTCAAATTACTAAAATTATTTTGATTTTTCCTGTTTTATTTCAGTTTTTCATTTGGCCACATTTATAAATTCTTATACGAGTAAAATAAAAATCACACATAAGTTGTGAATGAAAAAACATATTTTTTTGATTGATGAAATAAAATATTGTAATATTTTTAGTAAATGTATTTTATTTAATTCTCTTTATAATTTTCATTACTTCTTATAACTTTTAATTAAAATTTGGTAAGTTTACTAGTTTTTTCTTGTATATTAAATAAAAATTATAACTACAAATATTTTAATCAAATTAATCGATGGAAATAGAAGTATTTAAAAAAATATTTATTCAGCAGTGGAATTGAAATTATATATATACATAATTCATATTGGAGTATATATAATTTTTAATAATTTATATAGATCAATAAACGCAGGCAAAAGTAAACATTTTATATATACATTAATTCTTCCACATATGCAATTAAAATTTCCAAATGACATCTCAGTCAAATCACACCACGTGCGCACAAAGAGGATTTTTTTATCTGTTCATCCATCTGTTCGAAGATTCGTCTGTGCAAACGCATTGATTCGTTCGCACGATTTACATACGTAGCGATTTCTTGTCCCGAATTCAGTCCGTCCGAAAAAAGAGTAAACAATTTATGCCCTTTTGCATTCATTGAATCATTGACGGCCGCCACTAGGGACAGTACGCCTGTTTCGCGAATAATTTAGCAAGCGGTCCGTGTACATCTCTTTCGAATCGTTCGACTCGACTGGCTGACTCTATATAAGCAGAGGGGTTGCATGTCTCTGTGTTTGTATGTATGTATATTGGGGTGACCTAGATGCTTGGAGTTTGGTCCTTGGGTAGCAGTCGTACTTATTTTAACGTGTACGTGGAGATGTTATGTGCAATTGGGAATTCTTTGTTTGATGGATACAACACAAAACAGAAATGACGTACGGTTTTTGTTCAATTTAATTTTTGAACTTGTGCGGTTTTACTGATTTATATTAGTACAGTAGTCATTACTTTTAAATAACCAACTATATATTTACATACTTTATATATATATATATATAACCTAGATATTAAGCAATACTTTATTTTGAATATATGAAGAATGTTAATTTATTTTCAAGTTATTGTACTTCTTTAATAAAATATAGAACTTGATAGTTATTAGTTTAAATTGTTCAATACTTTTTTTAAAAAAATATTTGATTATACATTTTTAAATATCGAATAATAAAATAAAATAAAAATATAGTCACTAAAAAATTGTAAAGCTAAAACTGTTAATTTATATTCTTTTATATTTTTTGGTGTTTTTTTTTTTACTTTATACGATGTGATTTTTTTCTTACTTTATACGTTTAAAAAATAATAAAGCAACAATTATTTGGAATTAAAACTGGCATCAATTTTTAAACGATTTTATTTAAGCCAGTCCATCTGACGTGGGGTATTTTTATACCCCATGGTTTTTTTAATTATATTATATTTTAAATCCTCATATTTAATGAAAAGCTGGTGTACAAAAATACCCCATGTTGGATCCTATGAACGTCGGGTTTCGAAGGTTAATTAAATGTCACCTTTTTAATTTAATTTTAAAAACCTTTTCTGATTAAGGCAGTAATTTAAAAATATTAAAATAAAAATTATTCCAATTTATATTATTTTTACGAAATATTAAACTTTTATCAAATTGTTTTTGGTAATTTAATTTTTAAAATGTGATTATTTCTAAAAAAAAAATTAATTAAAATCTTTCGCAGAGGATGTACTATAAATATTTGAAAATTTAATTTAAAGTTCTAAATATATTTTTATTTTCTAAATCCTTTTACCCAAGCTGCTCAATTTTTTATTTAAATTATTTATCATCAGTCATTTAGTTAATATTTGAATTATTGTATAAAAATGGATTTTATGTTACAAATTTTTATTTGAAAATCAGATTTTACAATATCGTGTTTTAAGAATAATAAAAATACCAAAATTAGTATTATTTAAAAATTAACAAATAAACAATTGTTGAATATTTTGAAAAAAACTGTCTTAGAATAAGTGATATTTATAATTTATTATTTGCTGTCAATAGAATGATATAAAACAACAAATATTATACATATTTAAATATAAATCGAACTGAAATAATTAATAAAATAAAACAATTATCTTTCTAAATAAAAAAATAGTACTTAATCTTCACCTCCAGATTGATATGAAAATTTCGTTTTCGAAACTTTAAAATTACCAAATTGCAAACTTTATGAACTACTAAAATTAATAAAAAATGAAAACGATAAATTTTCAGACAGACTTTTCGAACAAAACAATTTTTAACTGTATTAAAATTACATTTAAATGTACATCAGACTACTTATCTACAATAAACATCGTCTACACAAAAAAATAGTATAGCTTTTTAAACATTTTATTTCCTAATTTATTTACATTTAAATAAAAGAAAATTCGGAGATTGGCGAGTAAAGCAAGTAGAGTGCAGAGTCTCCTGATAAAAAAAATAAAAATTCAATTTAGAATTAAAAAAGAGATTTTTTACAGTTGTAAAATTTGAACGTCATTTTTAAAAAGTATGAAAATACTAATACATTAACTCAAAGAATACTTAATGCTAAAAATAAAACATTGTATTAACTTTATTTCTTAATTACAAATAATTAAAAGGACATTAACGTACAACAGAATATATATATATATACACATATGTGTGTGTGTGTGTGCGTGTGAAAATGTGTGTTTTTATATATAAAAAATCATTTTACCAACTAAACATTTATGCAAACTTGAAATGTAAACAATTATTCATTAACTTTAGTTTTTTACTAAAAGCTTATCACGTAATGAACACGAACAAAAATAATTCGTCCTAAAAAAATACATTTCTCATTCATCGAGTGTGAATGAATAAGATAAAGCACTTAAAATTTACATATGTGTTAAATTCGTCTAGACTAGTTAACTTAAATGTAAAATATAATTCAGTATCTATATTTGACTTTTGATTATTCTCCTATCTATCTATCTACATATACTGCTTTATATATATATATATATATATATATATATATATATATATATATATATATATCCATACATGGTTTAGACTTTTATTAATGTATATTTTAGAAACCGCATGAGTAAGCAAATATTATGATAGTAAAACTTGTCTGCAATGCTTTAATGCAAATATAGTTTCCATTACTGAAATATTATATATATATATATATATATATATATATATATATATATATATATATATATATACATACATAAGATATTAATGTAAACCAAGTAGTAAACATTTTATATTAGAAATAACCTACAATAACAATATTACATTTTCCTTGAAGCTAAATTTTATGAAAAGATATTAATTTTTCTGCATAATTAATCGATCAATGATTTTAATAAAACAGTTTAAATAAATAATTTTTTAATTATATTGTTGTTTCTATTCAATGAATGATTTGTTTTTTTTTACAATGAATTAAATTATTTAACTTCATTGATATTAATTGGAACTAAATTATTAATTTATTTATTTTTTATTCTCTACCTGTTTAATTTTCAAATAAATTAAACTGTAAATACATAATATTTTATGACAAAAGTATCTTTTATGATAAAATAAATCATATGTGATGATTTATTATATTTCTAAATAGTAATATGTAGAAAGAGCTTTTAGTTGATTATAAAAATAATGTTTTATTCAATATTACGAAATAAGATTTTTCGATTTTGATAATATAATAACAAAATAAACACCTTTTTGAAAAACATATTATAATTTGTGTAAATTATTAATTCTTATATATATATATATATATATATATATATAAAGAGAGAGAAAGAGAGAGAGAGAGAGAGAGAGAGAAAGAAAAGCCAAAATAAGATTGAAGGTTATTAAGGAATAGTAAATGCTAATAAAAAAGTAAATATAAATCTAAATCTTTCAGTCACATTTAAACCAACCTATATAATTATTTTAGCATAAATTAATCATTTATTTCAACATTACAAGATTTTAGAAAAGTATCAGTAATCAGTTACTGTCTATTTTATTTGTTGATTCGCATGTCGATACTCATATTATCTTTAAAACGTTTTATTATAAAATATTTTTTTCAGGTTTAATAAATAGTATTTTTATGACTTTACAATCATCTAAATAAATATCAATGTAAAAAATAAACAAGAAGAGTAAATCATTTATTTAATTTAAAGTGAATTTATAACAGTAATTTAACTGTATATAATTAGAATTGTGATTTATAAATAAATAAATTGAACAAAATATTAAAAATATTGATAATTTGTATTTTATATTTGTTAGTTACTTTTAAAGTCAATAATATTATGAATAATATTAAAAAATATAGAATACTGTAGTTATATTTAATGCAAAATTAGATTTTACTGCATATACTTGAATTTTTATATTTTTTATTATATTTCGACTTGATAGCTTTCTTATAATTCTCTACTATAATTTCTATAAAGTAATAAATTTTATTAAAAAAGAATATAAAATTACTAATAGGATAAAGTTTTGTATATAAAGCTTTCCCATTAAAATATCAACTTTCTTCATTATTATAATTTATATTTTATAAATGAAATTTTAAACGATAATATCGATCATAGAATATTTTCTAGAAGTAAAAAATTTACAATATTTCCTAACTGAATCTGATATGAAAAATAAATATAATTCTGGAAAAATATTGAAGCACTATAAAATATAAAATTTTAAAATATTAAAACACTAATATATATATATATATATATATATATATATATATATATATATATATATATATATATATATTAGTTTTTTAACTTAGTTGGAAAGTATACGGAGGCGGGTAACTTTAGTTTGCATGTTTAAAGCTTTTATATGTTATCCGGCTTAGAAGGATTTTAACTAAAGAGTAAATTCTTTTTCTTTCAATGACAGAAATATGAAATGTACTATAATTCAAATCTCATATATCATTTATAAAAAATGTTATAAATTATTATTTTGGATGTATTATCAATTTAACGACATAAGCCCATTGAAATCCATTTTAGTTTTCAAACTTAACTTTTATAGACTTTATCTAATGGGTTTAAATGAAATCAATTTTTTATATCAATTGATTTAAAATTATATATTATGTAAAAGATACTATTCACAAAAAATATTACTTATTTAGTAATATTTAACTTACCGTGTTATATGAATAAAAAAAATATAAAAATATAGGATTTTCCAATAAGAAAGTAAAAAATGTGACAGTTGGTGGCAGCCATGATCATTCAATGCGTCGTTAATTTGTTTATTGTATTCTGGAGCAGCTGGAAGTTGACCCAAATTTTTACAGGAAAATATTTTTCAGTGATGAAGCACATTTTTGGTTAAATGGCTTTGTAAATACAGAAAATTGTAGAATTGGGAGTGAAAGCAATGTACAGTCATTGAACAAAGTTTACTGCATCCACAAAAAGTAACTGTCTGGTGAGCGTTACATCGGACCATATTTTTTTCAAAATGAAGCTAGAGATCACGTTACGTTACAGAACCATGATTAATGATTTTTTCCAAAAATGATTTGCACGATATGTGGTTTCAACAGGACGATGGTACGTGTCATACATCTACAGCAACCATAAATTTATTGAAACAATTTTTTGTTAAGCTCATTTTGACATTTCAACTCAGTATAGATTATCAAATTATTATGGAACATTTAACACTTTAACAATGCTTAGAAATTGTAAAAGTTTCAATAGACTTATTGAATCAAAAATTTAATTAATTCACTATTTCACGAAATGGACCTATGAATTGGTCACCAAGATCATGTGATCTAACTCCATTGGATTATTTTCTGTGAGGTTATGTGAAATCATTGGTATATGCTGATAAACCACAAACAACAGAAGCATGAAAAATAGACATTGAACGTGTAATTTATGAAATTGGATCACAAATATGTAAAAAAGTAATTAATAATTGGACTAAATAAATACACTATTTCAAACGAAGTCGTAGTAGTCATATGAGTGAAATTGTATTCCATCATTAATGCCATAGAATATGCTTAAAAATAAAATAAAAAATTAATTAATTAATTTTTTTTTTTAAATTTTATTACCATTCAAACTTCTGAAACGTTTATTGGAAAACCTTGTAGTAGCTTATTTGAATGTTTAACTTAATTTTTTTAATAATTTGTTAACGAAGTTTACTTTCAATATATTTGTATACCATGTTTAAAATTAATATATATTACTATAGAGTGGCTAAAATAAAACTGAAAAATAGTAAATTATAGTAAGAAATAAATGTATGTCTAAATTTTTTAGTCTCATTTCGACTACCCTGTATTTGAAAAATAAATTTTACTTATTTACAAATTTATTTAAATCAAAATTAATACTAGTTCCTCTAAAAATGATTAAGATTTTTGTTAAGTAATGTAATATAAAATCAACATTTTAATGAAAAAAAATATTTTATGTCAAACCATTATTTAACAATATATTTATTTTCATTTAAGAAAAAATGCCTATTGTTATGTGAAAAATACATTTTTATAACAAAAGTTATTATCAGTTCAAGAGTATTTAGAATATACATATAAACATGCACAATATATATATATATATATATAAAACATCCCAATTTTATTAATGTTCTTTCATTCCATACTAGTATGCTCTTATACTTGTGAACAAGAACACTCTGATTTGATGTCTTCTGAATCGCATACCCGACACCATACGAAATGTGTATTGTATATAAATATAAGTATGTGTATGTATGTGTGTGTGTGTGTGTGTGTGTGTGTATATATATATATATTTAGAGATACATTTGTATGTGTAAACATCTTTGTGTGGGTGTAGGGTGCTTAACGTTGGGGACAGTGCGTTTTGCGAATAACAATACTTGGCGCCGTAAGGGTTCCGAGCTGGAGCCGTCGGAAGAAGCGCCGTCCACACGCACGTAAACTACCCTATCGTCTCGTTCCATATCGAATCCGTACGTCGACCAATTTGAACGTACCGGAACGCACGCCCAATTCGACACCCACAAACACACGCGCACACATATGTATGCATAAAGAGTGGAATGGGCCGTGGCGACGTCACTTGAAACTTGAATATCTATTTTGCGTTTTTGTGTCTAGCATCGCTTTCCGAGC
The DNA here is from genome assembly GCA_029203775.1 of Neoneuromus ignobilis. Lineage (NCBI taxonomy): Eukaryota > Metazoa > Arthropoda > Insecta > Megaloptera > Corydalidae > Neoneuromus > Neoneuromus ignobilis. The sequence continues at coordinate 45,100,051 of CP092089.1, read as the reverse complement.
AAGATGGAACCGGCGAATTGAATATGCAATTACGTATGGCAGTACAACGATAACTTTATTAAAATTATACTGTTGAAACGAACGTAGTCCGATGCTAAATGGTATATATGGTCTCGTATGAAATGGAAAAATAAATAATTACACAATACACGATTATATGTATGTATGTGTATATATATATATATATATATATATATATATATATATATATATATATATAATATTATTATACAAAAAACCTGAATTAAAATTAAATATATTAATTAAAAATTAACATCTTTTAATTCTCTAGAATTTATGAAATATCTAAATTTTCAAATAGAAACATAAATAAATTTTAACAAATATAAAATGTCTCAAATGAGACTAAATATACATTTACTTAGTATTATTGTATTTATTTGTTGTTTTGGAACTGTGGCTGATTTACTTTAACACAAATGAATTTCTAATCATAACACCACAATAGTTTTTAAAGTGCTCAATAATCACTTATTGTTCACTTTATTTATAAATATATCGGCTGATGCATTTCGATGATCACGCCATCATCGTCAGAGCCTTTCTGTTAAAATCTTTAAAGGCTCTGACGATAATGGCGTTGCCATATCCATCAGCCGATATATTTATAAATAAAGTAAACAATAAGTGATTATTGAACACTTAAAAAAATATTGTGGTATTGAGATTAGAAATTTATTTGTTTTAAATTATTGTATTTATTATCGTTGAATCGTATTTGGGATACCCTATATTTCTAAATTATAACTTAAGACAACAACGACAGCCTAATAACCGAACAAATTGAAATTAACTGTTATCTGATAAATTTTTATTTCCTAAAACATATAAATTAATAGTCGTAAATTAAACCATATAAGAATTGCATATAAATAAATTCCCGAAATAAAAGTCTATTAAGAAAAAGGTACTTATTTAATACAATATAAACCGACGTGATAATAGTCAATTAAAGCTAGTGTTTCACTAAAATTATATAAATTTACATTCATATTACTACTAGACAAGTGGGTTTAATGTACTATTACCACGTTGGCATTTACGTCTTGAAAAGCATTAGTATTATATCATGTTGTAAAGAAAATGATTTATGAATATAAATGTGCTTATAATATTATACTTTAACTTATTATTTATTTTTAACATATAACCTCGTATCTGTAAGTTTTACATGAAATACGTGAATTATGTACAGGTCGAATGAATAACAAATGTTTTTAGTTTTTATTTTACTATAAATTATTTAGAAGTTTTAGTATAAATGCAACGTTACTTTAAAAAGATCTTTTATCAAAAGTATTTTATCAGATTTTTTCTAATATTTCTTATAATCGTTTCATCTAAAAAAATCATTTATGAATAGCATAATTTTAAATTAACATTTTTATACAAAAAATATTTTACCATATATTTTTTTAAAAAAAACATTGAGATTTATACAGTAAATAGAAATTAAATAAATACTTTAAATTTATAAAAAAATTCTTAGTGCATTTATATTGGAAATAAATTAAAACACAATTTATATTAAAAAATACTGAGGAATTTACATATTTTTAAGTATTATTAATTTTTATTTATTTATTTGAGATATTTTTTTGTTATATATAAATATATTTATACATAATTGATCATCAAAAATCCAGCATCGTTAAAATCTGTGGGATACCAAATTAGTAAATTTACCAAATCACCGGTGATTAGATTAGAACATACAGTTTACCCAACAGTCAACAAAATTTTCAAAAATAAATCACGTAGAATAAATTTAAGTAATGGTCCAATGAAATAGAGTTTATTAAATTTTTTTTCCTGCCAAAAATAATATTTTAAAAAATGAAATTGAAAAATATGTGCATGACATTAGAATACAAAAGAAGATGTGTAAAATCAAAATACATTTCTTTAACAAAAAAATAAAAAACACAAAATCGTAACAAATGCAAATATCCAATCACCTTAAAGAGATATCAAAAATATTAAAATTTCAAATAATTTTTACCGAAAAAAATATATGAAGTGGAAATAGGTTAATTATTTTTTTTAAAAAAACATACAAATCAAATATACGAATCATGTTGTAAAAAATAATAATAACATCTCTTTGTTTTAAAAATGATAGAATTCTAAAATACAGACAAATAAATTTTTGAAGATATCCATTACATATACGATATAAAATAAAAAAGAAATAGTCAATTACTGATTGGAGGTGCATTTAATAAAGATACACAAAAGATTACATTCACGAAAATTATATCTGAACTAGTGTTGGAACCGAATTATCGTTGGCCAAATTAGTGATGGTCGATTGTATATTTAGTTATATATAAATGTATACACCTTTACACAAAATATAATAGAACTCTTTATTGTTAAAATGCATAAGAAATAAAAATATTTATTTTGACCAAACTAATACTTTGATTCGTTTGACCAAACAAGTTTCAGCTATAAATTTTATTTGTTCTCTTGAAACTTTTTCAGCGACTACAAGAGTTTCTATTTTCGTTTTGGTTTCATTTATCGTTTATTTTGAACAACTTTATATATATATATATATATATATATATATATATATATATATATATATATATATGTATGTTTTATACTATAATAGATTAGAAGTTTTTATCAATCTATTAAATTCGAAACAAAAATCAATTACATGAAGAAAATAATTATTTAACAATGTATTTTCAGTTCAATTAACTTTCAGTCCTTATAATTAGTTTTCATATTCTAAATTAACGTCTGTTTCAAAAACTTGTTACATTAAAATTGTTTATCTACTCAGTTATTGAATTTGTACATTTTTAAATAATAATGAAATATTTTTATCTTAGCTTTTTTGGATTACAAAATATTATTTTAAACATATTTTTAACCTTATAATTATATTAAAATTGATTTAGAACGGTAGCTTATATACCTTTTACAAATGAATTTTTCCTTATACCTAGAAATAAGTTATTTATTAAAAAAAAATTATTCCCAATACTTAAATCTGATTTTAAAATGTTATGCTCTTAAAATAGTGATAGAGTTATCAAAATGGTAATATTTTTAAAATTAATAATTCATATTTATATTTTCTATGTTAAATGAATTTAAAGATTGTTAAAAATTACAGTCTTATAAAAATCTCAAAATACTATATAAATCACTGATTTGAAAATATCATAAAAAATCATTATAAATATTAAAAAATAAATTTCATACAACAAATATTTTTCGTATGAAAATTTTTCATTTTAATAGTTCCAAAAAAAAATAATAAAAAAATTGTAAGCATAATTCAAACACATTTTTTGTAAACAAAATTACTGCTGTACTAATCTTGTACGAAATTTTCTCTGATCTTCGCATCATATAAACAAAATAAACTTCAACACCACAACATATTATCTTACATAGTAAGGTAATAAACATTTCTAATGTTAGAGCTCATTTTATTTTATATAAAAGGAAATATCTACAAAGATTACTTTTAGTTTTCAACAGTGTGTGAACTGACTTTTACTATTATTAGAATGAAAATATTTATTTATTTTAGAAATGTAAATTGTAATATTCAATTTAAATGATAATAGTATGAGAATCAATCCTCTAAGTGTCTAAATGTTTAATTTTATATAAAATATATTCAAATCAATTATAAATGAAATATTTTAATTCGAATCTAATCATATCGTGTAAAAATTTTAACTAAAGAACATCTTTAAATGAGTTTCGAATTACAGAATATAAATTATTATAAAATATTTTTCTATAATAATTTACATATAATTTTTTCAAATAAATAATTTTCCAGATAAAACGAATATTATTCTCACTTTTTACTGCTGGAATTTCAGTAATTTTATACAAGTTTTTACTTTTTTGTATCACTAAAAAATTGTCTACATCAGATAAATAAATAAAAATATTTTTCTTATTTAAATACAAAGTTTTTTTTAATCATAGCTAACACTCAGAAAAATATAATTTGAATGACATGTCTAACATTTGAAAGAAAAAATTAGGATAATTAATTTTATTTCACTTTATATTTATTTTTTTAAGTGATGATTTTTTTTTCATTTTTATTTCATAATCTTTTATAATATATAAATATTTTTTTATTCATAAAATATTCAATAAATTCGTTCAAAGTCGATCTTTTGAACTCAAACCCTTGTCTCCTAGTTATTAGTCTGGAAAACTTTTAATTAATGTCATTTATATTCCAGTCACCAGTAGAATATATTTTCTCATATATATATATATATATATATATATATATATATATATATATATATATATGAGAGAGAGAGAGAAAGAATATGAAGTTTATTACAGATATTAGTGAAACTAGTAGATGACCGAAAAAAATTATATAAAAATAAAAGCGCGAACTTAATATCGTTTCAGTTGACGTTGTGTTTGAGCTCATATCACGCTGTTAAATCAAACGACACGAAAAATGAATGAGAGCCGATATAAAAGTAACACAGCCAAATGAAAAAGGAAATAAATGTGAGAAAGACAGCAAGAACGAGTGAATAAAAATATAATGAGCGAGTGAATGAATGTCTTCGCCATCGTCGCCTTTCATACGATGTATTGACTTCGGAATTTGCTATTTTTCACGTTTATATGATAAATGTTGAACATTACTAGCGAAGTTACGAAAAAAAAAATTGTCAGATTTTTCAGGCCGCGGTCTGATGGCGAGTGCGTGGTATCGTCAAAGGTTCTAATAAGTCATTCTTCCGGATGCCAGTCCGAACTCGATTTACGATTTCAACGAAATCATCGTTCTTTCGACGAGATAAAAAAATAATAATAATGACTCGTTCATATATCATCACTGAGAAAGATAAATATGTTGTTTAGTTTTAGTAATAGGGCGTTGAGAACGCTAACATGTTTTTACCACCGAGTGCATGCGAGTAATAAGTCAACGTGAGCATAAAACACCAACAGGAGTCCTATTTATTCTAAGGCACGTACATATATATATATATATATATATATATATATATATATATATATATATATATATATATATATATATAAAACCATTTGTATGTATTATTACATGTTGGTTACATCAAAACAATATTTGAATTTACATGTATATGTCATTAACATAAAACAACAAAAATGTTATCATTAGATTTTATCTTTTTTAAAATAAGTAAAAACTATACAGAAAGTGTGAAAATACTCTCTAAAAATGTTTAATTTATTCAAAGAAAAAAATATTTTTTAAATATTTGTATATAATTGTTAATTTATTAGTTGTTACTAAAGAAAAATGAAAAATCTTACATCAATCTACTTTGTGTTATAATATATTTTCAAAATTATAACAATTTTTTTTTTAAATATACATTATTCAGTTTCCTACAATTATTTACAACACCAACAAATATTTTTTTCAATGTATGTAAATAAAATATATAATGTATTTATTAAAATATAAATTAGTATATAATTGATTACTTATTAATTATTGTAAAAGAAAAAATATTTTTATATCAATTTATTTAGTGCGTCAAACTATAAACAAAATTATAACATATTTTTTTAAAAAAAATTGCATTGTATAATCAAAAATAATTTATTTATTCAAAATATTTTCATGTCAATCAAAATAAATTAATAATATTTTTTCTGAACTGAACGAAAAGTTGAAATTTTAATCATCAAATAATTTAATAATATATTTAATATAAAATCTGTTACTTCGTATAAAAATATAAAAGAAGATGGCATATTTAATTAAATTAATTTTGTATATGTTTTTGTTCCATTTATGGAACGTACATCTGAATCCAATTATTTTTTGTTTGATCTTCTAATACACACGTCAATATCTTAAATTACTTCTTAGAAAAGAATCTGATAAAAAAGCATTTCAAGGTCTAATATATATATATATATATATATATATAAAATCGTCACACTCGTTCGACAATACCAGATGATGAGTTCTTCTCTACTTTTTGTAAATGTTTCCCTACCCCCAAAATCATTTTATGCTACAATTCTTATTTTATTTTTCCATTTCATGATTGCTTATTTCTCGACTCGTTGTTATTTCTAGAAATCTATTAGATATGATTGACCTTGACCACCTATATTTGGTTCGTGATATGACAATTCTGTTACTATTTCAATATTTCAAAACTTATAGCCCTGCTATATAATTTAGTTTACAATATGCATACAAATGTTATTACATGTCCTTACTGAAAACAACATATAAATGTAAAAATTTATATATGTGTTTATTTTAAAATCCAATTATGTTTTAAAAAATATAAACATAAAACTGAAAGAAAATTACTTGTAATTTCTCTTGCTGTGTTACTATTTCCGAAAAATATTTTACGTGAATGAGAAATGTTTTTTATATAAATAACAAAAATATTAGAACTACAAAAGTTATATTTCTAGAAAAAAAATTTTTATAAATACAAATATTTTATTGTATGAAATAAAATTGTATGAATGAAATAATTGTAAGAATGATTTTTCATTATAGAAATTCAGATCGTTAAATAATTTTACATTAGTTACAAAAATAATTGACATAAAAAGTTTAATAAAATAAACAAGAAATTAATTTAATTATTCGTTGTAAATTTCTGTACTTTTATATTTTTGTAATAATTGTATATAATATTTTAACTATGCTTGAGTTTCTTTATTTTTAGAATACAATAAATCCGATACATATAAATAACCTTAATCGAATAAACATGCAGAAAAAAGAAACACCAAGAAGTCACTTACTGTTTATACTGTTATCTAAAACGGATGCAGGTTTCGGTGGCGAATCTGGTCGTACTTCTACCTCAACACTGCTCACACGATAGATTTTAAACAGAGATGCAACACAACGCAATTTCACCGGTCCGGGCGTTGTTGATCCGACGCCGGACAATTCTAAACGACTCGATGCAGTTTGCAGACCGTCTGACGCCTTTTCGACAGACGTTGCCGTTGAACCCGGTACCTACGACAAACAGAACATCTTACTAGGAAATCGTACAGAAAAACAAACACTAATTCTTGATAAATGTCAGATGTTTCGAAATGAATTTTCAACTATCGCGATTTAAGTGACAGGCAGACATATCATGTTTTATATTGTCTTTTATAATCCGTCTTCATTATATTTGTTGTCTGGTTGTTTATCGATTTTAATAATAATATTCGGAAAATATATAAACAACAGTAATCTAAATATACATCAGAAAATATAAAAAACCTTTTTTATGAAATTCAAAATATTGATTTTTATAACTAGGATAAAAATTAAAAATAAATTGAAAAATTATTTTAATAAATGAGTTTACAATTATTTGGCTGTATTGATAATTTTTGAAATAATTATTTTTGTTATTACCAA
>CP092089.1:45085125-45087625 GCA_029203775.1 Neoneuromus ignobilis | reverse complement strand
TATATATATATATATATATATATATTTATATGTATATTAAAGTGTAATAAACAGTTAGTTGATTTGTAATATTTCATACAAGTCATATATTCGAGTAACTAGGAAGGTACCTCGTTATATATGTATATTTATTTAATATATTTTTCCCAGAATGGAAACCGTAACATGTTTCTGTAAAACAGTTTCCACTGTACTACAATATATGCAAGTTTATAGCGCATTCATCATGTTCTTGTGTTGTTTATGATTGACGTCACCCCTTTTTTTATAACATACTTTCACGCTATGTATGTACGTGTAAGCAGTATTACGACCCTGTACTTTTTATTCTTCACCGTCGTCTCTTGTCATGAATTAACCAGTTGTGCGTAAGACTTTCACTGAACCTTATTTTGCTCTTAAAAACTTTTTTACGAAATTTCCTACCGAACAAAATTAGCCGACGCATAAAAGTATAAAGTCTTGTTTTCAAGTATTGAATTTTTCGGATTATCTTTTGTTGTATCTCTGACTGGTTCAATGGATGCGTATAAATTGTATAGATATTTTGGCAAGTAAAAGTTTTTCGGAGTTTTTAATTGCAGTTCGTGTCAATAATATCGCTCATTTTCATCTAAGTTTTTGGTTTCGAGTGTTATTACATTTTTTTTCTTATTCAGTTTTATTTCGTTTATTGATCATTTGTATGCACATTTTTTTGTTCGCAATAATTCTATTCTCATTTCTTTATATACTTTATATTTATTCTTAGACTGAATTCTAGTTTCAATTTACATATTTTATATATATATATATATATATATATATATATATATATATATATATATATATATATATGGCAAATATCTCCCTTCCGACTTCTGGTCTTTTGAATTTCGCAGCTATGTACAAAAAAAAAAAAAAAAAAAAAAAAAGCGGAAGGGAGATACTTGCCAACCTAATATATGTATGATGTTTTTTAAGCGTGATAGAAATTTACATTAAAATCAATTTAAATTTAAAAAGCATCTCTCTCTCTCTCTCTCTCTCTCTCTCTCTATATATATATATATATATATATATATATATATGTAATAAAATTTACTGTACTAAAACATTATATAGGGCAGTGGTGCGCAACCTTTTTACACTTGCGACCCCCATACTCAGACTGAAATTTTACACGACCCATTATTTGTTGTTACCATCCTATTATAAGCATATAAGGATAGTAATAATAAAAGTCGTTTTACCACATACAAATTCATATCTTTATAGTATATTTTAGTACATACGATTTGATATAAGATTTTTGAAAAAATGCATATTAACAAAAAAACATGAAAATTTCTCAAAATTTTCACAATCCCCAACAATTTTTCTGCAACTTCTTGAAGGGTCATAACCCACAGGTTGCGCACCGCTGATAAAGGGTATCCCATCAGAAATGCATTCACCATCGCTTAAAAAAACATCATCGCCCACTCAAAAAATATATGTTTTATTAAAAAATTATTTTCTTCACTCCTGAAGCAACTCTCTCTCTCTCTCTCTCTCTCTCTCTCTCTATATATATATATATATATATATATATATATATATGTAATAAAATATATCAGCATCATCATCATCAATTTCTTTCTATTCATTGCTGGATGTTGGCTTCTCTTAAAATCTTCCACTTCGATCAAGCCAATATTTTTCTCTTTCAGTCCACCACAATAAATGTTTTTATATTTTTGTCCCATCTATCCATAATTATCTTCCTGGTCCTTTTTATAAATCTAGATTTACAATCAATAATTTCCCTTATTCATTTTTTCCTCTATTTTTGCTATATAATCGCTTATTTTCATTTTAAACTTCTCATTTTTGTTACAACATCCATAATTTTTTTCTTTTGATCTATTCGTTTTTCTTTCTATCTTTTCTTATTATTTTTTCCATATTTATTTGTGTTGCTCGAGACTAATTTTTTGACAACCAAGATCCATGTTTTATTAACATTTGAAAAAAGGTAGGATCTATTGACCAAATATATATATATATATATATATATATATATATATATATATATATTTGTGTGTGTAAAGTAATTTTAAAAATATATTATTTTTTAATATTTTATTTGAAATATATTTTAACATAGAATTTTTTATCAAATAAGTGTACAGACTTTTAGACAATTGATTTAATTCATTAGAATATTATTTCTGATGTCTGAACTTCAAATATATTAATATTTTATTACTATTGAAGATTTAAGTTCAATAGTTCAGTCTCTTCCACTAATCAAGTACAGATATATTGAAGTGAAGAGAAAAAAATATACAAATATGAAAAACACAAAAAAATATTTAAAGAATGTATTAAAAAAGGAAATAATTTTGTTAATTATTTAAATTTTAATACATTTTCTTTATTTAAAATTCTACTGAAAATATCATTAAAGTATAATATTTATTTTTTGATAAAAGTTTGTAATTTTCATTTAATTAATTTATTTCAATTGTAAAATCGA
>CP092089.1:45000125-45080125 GCA_029203775.1 Neoneuromus ignobilis | reverse complement strand
ACTTAAAAAATTATAATAATTCTCAAATGTAATTTATTTGAAAAATAATTTCTTTTACTGACAGTTATAATTTTTTTGTAAAAAATATCGATTCTATTAATGCGCAATTCAAAAAAATAAAAAAATAATATGCGATTTACAAACATGGGGACAATATTGAAAGTAATTTATATAAAGAGTTATAAGAAATATAAACTGAAATGCAGTTATTTGATTTGAACTGGTTTTAAAACTGTAAACATTATAGTATGAACTGTAGATTTTGACATGTTTAATTTCCTGTTGATTTTTCTAGTTTGCTGTAAGATTGAATTCGTTATGAAAGGTTTTTTTCCAATTTCCAATCTAAAGTACATTCATTTTTTTGTTTAAACGTTCGAAGAGTGTTATCAAACATGACAAATGTATTGAATATTTTTTCACATTTTCAATTTATATTATAAAATTGTATTTGTATATACTTTATTTTAGTTTTCATATTAAAATATTGGTAAAATGTCTATAATTAAAGTTTAATATAAAATAAAATAATCCAGCTGAATATTCTCACTCAAGAACGTATTTATGTTTTTTGATTTGTTTAAAATAAACGTATTTTAGATTTCCTAAAAAAATAATAAAATAAATTTCATTTTAAAATATTTCTTTTTTAAAATGTTAAGAATGTAATCATAATTTAAAATTATTTTATGACAAGTTTGTTACTGTGTTTTTTTAAACAGAATCAATTTATCTTTTTTACCTGAAATAAAATAAATATAATATGAAATTATTGAAAAATTATTTGCCTGCTCAAAAAATACTCTTATAATTTTTATTTTTTACATATTTTTGAAACTAATATTTGTATTCGAGTTTGAAAAATAGAACTAATTCAGTAAATACGTACTTTCACACTTTCAATTGAAAATCACAACGAATTCAAATTTAAAATAAAAAAAAACATGTTGACAACAATGAGAACAAGTTGAAATCGTGAAAGGTTTCCGAAAAAAAATCAAAAACAAGACGATACACAAAAGAAAACCGTCTCTATAATCGACATGCAATTTTCACGGCAAGAATTCTATTTTAAAGTGGGTCTCTGTTTCTCAGGTGTGTCGGGTTCAAGCTGTCAGTGCCCCGAAGCCACAGCGGGAATTGAACGCGTGACATCTGGCTGTCAAGCGGCATTTCCGTTGAGACGCGTCACTTTGCGTGTAAGGATCAGTATCCTGAGGGAAAGGACACACGAATGAAAAAATGAATCCGTAGTTTTCTTAGAAAATGTCATATATATATATATATATATATATATATATATATATATAAATAAATAAAGTTTATATACATATATGTATATAACAACACTTTTTATATACTTCAAATACGAAATATGTGAATGAGAATTTATATATTTTGCCAGTTATGTTTATCACAACATTTATGTATTTTAAGTTCTTTTCTCTAGAATTTTTTCGCATAAACAGTTTATTCATACCGTCTTCTATATTCGCAGAAAATTGTATAATAATATAGTGTTTATCGCCAGTTTGTTTATTATTTTATTTTGTGTACATATTTAAAATATTTCTACAATATGAGAAAATATAAACTTTTTTATAACAATAATATTTTTTATTAGTATCTGAATAATATATTTGTTACACAAATAAAACAACTGTCGTAATACCTTCAAATAAAACAAGTACATTTGGAGTTATCATCTATCTATAAAAATAAGATGTTATTTAATATACTTAAAAATATTAAGTATGCTATTTTTTAACATACATTTTGTATATAATTGAGGAAATAATTCATAAACAGTTATTAATATTTCTTGTTCTATTCAAAATGATTTTTTTATAAAATATCGAAAAATACATTTAAAATCAAACTTTTTATAATCGTATTGATTGTAATATTTTGCTAGTATTTAACATATAGAATTTTTCAATTAACGCTTCAGAAGTTTAAATGAAAATAAAACAAATAAATTTCAATTAAATAGTTATTTTTTTTTATTTTCAAGCATATTCTATGGCGTTAATCATGGAATACAATTTCACTCATATGACCACCACGACTTCGTTTGACATAGTGCATTCGTTTAATATAATTTTTAGTCACTCTTTCACATAATTGTGGCCCAATTTTACGAATTACACATTCAGTATTAATTTTCAATACTTCTGTTGTTTATGGTTTATCGGCATAAACCAATGATTTCACAAAACCTCACAGAAAAAAATCCAATGGAATTAGATCACACGATCTTGGTGGCCAATTGATGGATCTATTTCGTGAAATAATGGACTCAATAAACTTTTATTTCAATAAGTTTATTACAGTTTTAACAATTGTTAAGCGTTGTTGAATTGTTAAATGTTCCATGATAATTTGTCAAACTATACTGAGATGAAATGTCCAAACGAGCTTAAAAAAATCAAACATAGCTACCATTAGCTGTCAAAGTTTTGACATTCTTATTAGAGAATTTTATATAAAAATGATTACTTTTTAATCATTTTAGGAATATATAATCACCGAAAAAAATAATTCAATAAAATAAATTTATATATTTATATATCCATATGAGATTAAAGGACTAGACAAATATTTATATATTTTATCCTTTAATCTAATTTGGATCAATCTATAGAAAGAATATATATATAGAAAGAAATATATAGAATATATATACAAAGAAATATTTTTGTTTAAAAAATTATATTGTCATTTTCGTTATAAAATCAAAAATAGTTATATTTTTGAGATTTCAATATTTTAATTATATTTAACGACAAATAAAATATTAAAGAAAAAAATACAATAATAAAAAATTTGCAGTTTTTTAACATATGACACACATACATACATACACATACATATATATATATATATATATATATATATATATATATATATATATATAAATATTTCATAAATTAATGAATATTGTAGTAAATAGTTTTAAACTAAAATTATCATAAAAAAACTCGTATCCCAACTAATTATTAAAATAACTGAAATGTAGTAGAAATTTATAACAAAATTTATATATGGGTTTTATGCGTTTATTGTGATGCTTCCATAAAAGTTATGCGGTGTAAATTTTACGACATATAATCTGAACTTCGCTGTGTATGTATGAAGAAATGTATGTTTATTTCTATATATATATATATATATATATATATATATATATATATATATATATATAAAATATGCATACTTATACATATGCGTCATGTACATTTATGTATATAAAACCTGGTTTCAACCAAGTTACGAGCAGTTTACGCCATTCTTGCAGGTGGTGACATAGTACACACTCTGTCTTCATATCAAAACAATCAGTGTATAAATTCACACAAAACCAATTATTTAATATGGAACACCTGCGAATGTAAATCGTATTAAACTTTCTATGCAGTCAATCACCTTATAATTGATATTGATAATAGTAAATATCAACTCACATACAACACAAGTAAATAAATATCAATACATATATTGCAAATAATTTTAATTTAAATTAAAATAATGAAAAATAAAATAATTATTAAATTTTATTTCTTGAGTAATCATAACTATCCATCAAATAGGATTTTTGAAAATTCACTTTTATACAAATAAATTATTTATTAAAAATTCAGAAAAATAACTACATTTTGTATTTATTAAAAAATATTTTAGGTGATTAGAAATTTATTTTTATTTATAAATTCTTTTTTTATGTTCAAAACTAAATCAGAATTTATTCAAAATTAAAAACATAAAAATTATTTTTATTATTCCATATTAAATTCTACTATTAAAATTTCAATTTAAATATGATTTTAAAAATAAATATTTATTAGAATTAGGTAACAATTATCTGACTGACGACTAACGATTAAAATTTTAGTAGTTTTAAATTAATCACTAGTTAGAATTACTTTATAAGTCATTAGTCGTTTCGAGTAATTGATAAAACGATTTATCTGAAATTAGTTGTTTTAAAATCAGTTTGTAACTAGTGACTAATAAATTAATCATCAATTGTGATTAATTCTTAGTTATCAATCATTTAAAGTGACTAATAAATTGATTGATTTGAATATTCAAACTGTGCAATATTATTTTAACGCAATACTAGTTGAATATCGTTACGAAAAATTATTTATAACTTAAAAATCAAATTGTCGAAAAAAATTATTTTGTATAAAAATTTTTTAAAGATTTTTTAATGCAATTAAATTTTAAATAATTATTAATGAAATACAATAATTTTTCAATTATTTTCATGGAAGTATATAAAACAATTAAGGTGAAAAATATATAAGGGTTTCGTTAACACTTTTTATCTTATCTTTTAAGCAGTGAAATGGAAAGATTTTTTTTAACAAAGAAATTAATTTTCAAAGGGAAAGAAATGAAATTTTAGTAATTTTTTTATATCTTTTATTCCACTAAATATTTATCAGATTATTTTTTTATTCTTAAAAAATGACTAAAATAAGATGATTAATTTTTTAATTAGTTGATTAATCAGATGAAAATTTATTCACTAGATTTTTAATCATTTTTATGATTAGGAAATTATTACTAGTTTGTTTTATTAAATTTTAATCAGATGAAAATTTAATCAAAAATGTCTCTGATATATACTGAAAAAATTTAGATTTTCTTAAAGTTTCAAAAAATGATAATTAAAAAACTATTTTCTTTATAGTAATCAAATTTTATTAAATATATTAAATACCGTAAATAAATCAATATTTATTTTTGGAAATTAAAATTCCTAAATTCTGTTTGCACTTTCATATATTATCTTTGCAAAAGTACTTATTTGTAAAGTAAATTCTGCAAATAAATATTTAATTCGATTTGTATTCCTAACATTGTTCTTCTTAAGAATTTCAACGGAATGAAATTATAATACTCTGAACAATATTTACTCTGATTTAAATTCTTACGAACTCGAACCGTGTATGTTTTAAGCTTCGCACGTTCAAACATTTTGTTACATACCGACTCATATGAAATTTCAATTTGAAATTATGATATTAAACAATAGTGAAACTAACACACGTTCCTAACAAAGATGTATATTATATTGACGGAACCGCAAACTCAACTCCCACTTTAAGGATATGGAACATATACAACGCTGCCGACAATTAATTCTGCTATGGCTACGTCGATGCCATTATCTAGCATACATATTCACACGAGTCAAAGTTTACACCAAGTATGTTGCATTTTCGTTTAGCGTGGTTATAAAACAGGAAGGTGCTGAAGGCACAGGTGCAAATGATACAGATCATCTGTACGAGCATGACGTTTAATAAAATGCGATTCTTCAACACGCAAGTTATTTATTAAAACAATATTCTGGAGAACGTAAAATTTGTTGTATCCATATAGGATGGTTTTGTTGAATTTTTAATAATGAAATATGCTCTGATTTACGTTTTATAATTAATTAACTTTTTGTACTGTTTTGGAAAGTTACTTAAAACGTTCATCTGATTTTACATCCTTTTTATTAAATATCCTGTATATAAATATTTATTCAGTCTTGATTTTTTGTACTTCCTTTCATTTTTTTAGAAAAAACGCAATAAAATATTACATTATTTTATATTTAATAATAAATAAAATATTTCAAAAATCGACATAAATAAAAGCAATGTTCAGTTTGTCAATTTTCATCAAATAAAATTTCAGTTGGAATCGAAAATGAAACTTTAAATATTAATTTATCTAATATTAAAGCCTTTTATTCATTTGACATGAAAAATACCGATTTTGTAAAATTGTATTTTTTTATGAATTTTTGCATAAATATTGAAAATTTTAAAATTTGTCAAGAATCAGTATTTTTTTAAAAAAAATCAATTATTCTGATGAAAAATACTTATTTTTCATTAAAAATATAATACTTTATTAAGAAATTAGATTTGAGTATCTAAAAATCAAATTTTCTTTATTTTTCTTTTTACATGAATTTACAAAAATTAAAAAAACATTTTTTTGCATTGAAATTTATAAATTGAGTTTAAAATTTATAATATGACTTAAAGTGAATAATTTTATAAAAAAAAATAAAAAGTATTTTAATAAATATATTCAAAAATGAAGATAATTAATTTTTGCTTGTAAAATTTTTTAATTAGCAAAATTAGATTTTTAATAAATATAAAGTGTAATATCTTCAAAAATATGATTTTAATTATTGATTCACCATATTTTATGCCCAAATAATAATTTTAGATGAAAAAAACAGATTTTCTGAAATATTATTTTTTTATGAAATTTTCCATACTATAGGTCGTTGTTTTTTTGGACTCAAAAATTGAAAATTTTAAAATTCGTCAAGAGTCTATCTTTTTTATTAGTAATCGACTAATTTGATAAAATATAATCGTTTTTCAGCAAAAATAACCTTCTTTATTAAAAAAATACGATTTTGGTAGCTGAAAAACGATTTTTCATAATTTTTCGTTTTTACTTGATATTTAAAAAAAATTTAAAAATTTTTTTTACAAGTTTAACTTATAATTTGTGTCCAAAATTTATCGTATTACTCAAAGTTAAAAATTTAAGTAATAAAAAAATCGAAATTGTTTTCACAGCCTTGCTTTAAAATGAAAATAATGAATTTTTACTTATAACAGCACTTAATTATTTAAATCACGTTTTCTCTAAAAATAATGCGTGATATGTTCGAAAATACAATATTAATCATTGATTCACATTATTTTATACCCAAATGTTAATTTTAGATGAAAAATAACGATCTTCCAAAAAATTGATTTTTCATGAAATTTTCCATACTATAGGTCGTCGTTTTTTTAGGCTCAAAAATTGAAAATTTTAAAATTTATCAAGAGTTGATATTTTTTGTTATAAATCGATATATTTGATACCAAATAGTCATTTTCCAACAAAAATAACTTTCTTTATTAGAAAATATGATTTTGGTAACTGAAAATTAATTTTTCATCATTTTTCTTTTTTACTAGAAATCATAAAAACTAAAAAATAATTTCTTTTGCAATTAAAACTTATAATTTGGATCCAAAATTTATCGTATTATTCGAGCTGAATAATTTATGAGAGAAAAATTGAAATTTATTTAATTTTATTCTAAAATGAAAATAATTAATTTTTGCTTGTAAAAACGGTTAATTAGTTCAATCAGGTTTTCTATAAATATAATTTGTGATATGTCCGAAAGTACAAATTTAATCATTGATTTATAGTATTTTATACCCAAATATTAATTTTAGATGAAAAATATTGAACTTCTGAAATATTGATTTTTTATTAAATTTTCCATACCATAGGTCGTCGTTTTTTTGGGCTCTAAAAGTGAAAATTTTAAAATTCGTCAAAAGCTGATATTTTTTATTAGAAATTGATTAAGTTGATACAAAATAATCATTTTCCAGCAAAAATAACCTTCTTTATTAGAAAATACCATTTAAGTAGCTGAAAATCAATATTTCATTACTTTTCCTTTTTATCTGAAAATTTAAAAATTCTAAAAGATTATTTTCGACATTAAAACTTATTGATTTAAGTTTCAAATTAATTGTATCACTCTATTTGAGTGATTTAAGTGAAAAGAAATAGAAATTGGTTTTAAAAGATTTTCTCGGAAATAAAAATAATCAAATTTTGTTCCTAGCAACGTATAATTAGCTAATTCAAGTTTCCTATTAATAAAACTAAAGTTTTGTTCGAAAATGTTATTTTAACCGGTGACTCTTTTATATCCAACTATTGATTATCTATGACAAAAATTAATTTTCAAAAGTATCGATTTTTTAAGAAATTTTCCATACTTGGAGGTCGTCGTTTTTTAAGAGGTCAAAAATTGGAAATTTTAAAATCCACTACGAATTAATTATTTATAGAAAAAATATTATTTGAATATAAAATAATATTTTTTTTATAAAATTAATATTTGTTTTCAGCAAATACAATTTTTGTATGTGAAAAATGATTTTTACATTTTTTATCAAAATATCTTAAAAATATTTATTCTTATCAAAACATAAAAAATAAACTGAAAATTGATCTTGTCGTTTTTAATAAATTATTTTATTAAAAAAAATTAAATTTGAATTAAACCAAGCGATTAAATAAATCAAATGATAAAATAGAAATAAATTTTGAGTCTATAATAAAAAGTTAGTTGAAAGGAATTATTTTACTTTCATAATGTGATAACAAAGATTCCAAAAAATATTGAATAAATTGGGACATAAATTTTTTTCAAATTAAAAAATTAATATTTACATATTAATTAATTTTTGTATAATATTTGTTTAAAAATATAGTTTTAATTAAAAAAAAATGTTAGAAAGAAGACAAAGAAAAATCATTTTAATAACGAATTATTTACTTATTTCAGCAGCTAGACACGAAAAGCTTTAAAATCGAAAATTGAATGGAATTTATAGGATATATATATATATATATATATATATATATATATATATATATATATATATATATATATATATATATATATAGGAGGTAATCAGAAAGGCTTAATTGAAGCTATATAAAAGGCTCGCATAAAAATAATATCGTAAATGTATATACAAAAATGCAATAGGTTTTCTCTCCTTTTAACACCGCCAATCTTTTGTTGAGAACGGAGCATCGTATATCAATAAATGATTAATGGCGCTTATAACGTGCGAAAAAGAAAAAAAAAGTATTCCCTTCATCAAGAGAAAAAGCGGTCGCCATCTTCACCGCTATGGGTATCTTTTAAGGAATTTCTATCGTCGTAAAAGACCCGTGTAATTTCGGCGTGTAGGAAAATATGCTTTTCATGAATTTTGATTTATCCGTACGGGGTTTTAATAAATAACGTCGCATCTTCTTGCCGCCATCAGTTCTGTGCACACAATGCCCCTCCTCCGTATAGTAGTACATGAAAGCCAGATGTATTGTAGGTATAAGTGATTATAATTGATTTACTGTTCTTGCCAGCGTGTCTCAAACTTTTACGAGTCTATATAAATACTTTTCTCTATTATGACGTACAGTCAACGGACGGTAATTACCTTAAAATATGTTGTACGAAATTGCATTCTGTCGTTTAACGATACCGCATACTTCTCAAACAGTTTATTTATGTTATTTTATGAGGTTTATATCTTTCAGTACCTAAAAAAAGCTCCGATCGCCACTGAAGAATACACGAGAAAAAATTAAAAATTGGATTTATTCTTTTCATTTTTTTATTTAACGACAAATAATATATTACATTAATTTCCTAGTTATTTATGTATGTGTATGGGTGTCTGTATGAATATCAAAATAAAAGCATTGGATCTGTTAAAAAAATAAATTTTGGGAGAGGAATTTGTCCAGTAGTGGATACAAATTCTATTCTTCTTATTTTTTGATTTTTAATATATTAATATTTTAGATGAAAAAATAACTTGCATAAAAATATTTTTTATATCTAATCAAACAAACTCACCAAAAGTATGTAGCTATAAAATTTATTGTATATATTTTTATTTTCATTAAAATATATCTCAACCTATCCACCTTGAATTATTAAATTACCTTTTATTAAATTTGTCAATGAATAAAGAAACCACGAAGTTCAATTACTGACTTTAAAATTAATTCTGCAAAATATTTACTCTAAACGAAACTATTGACAGATTTCTACGAAATTATTTTATTATTATCAAAGTTTATTTTCCATCAAAATAGAAATTCGAATTTAAAGGTAAATTATTTAAAACTAATAAATTCTACGAAACAGTTATTCGTTGGGTATAGTGGTTAATGTGCTTGAAGAATTACTTCAACGATTCATTTACCCTAATACCACAAAATTTTGTGATGTTTGAGTGAATGATTTATCAACGAGGCATTTAAAATCAACAATTTTACCGAGAAAAGAGTTTATTTTCCAGATATTTTTAACAGATTTGTGAAATATTTTTCATAGTTTTGTAAAATAAATTTTGATCTATTTGAATTACATTTACATTTATATTTTTTAAAAAATTAACTTAAACATATTTTAAATAAATCATATAATAATATACAATTACGTACAAAATGTCAGGAAAAAATTAAAATAATGAACCAAAGTGTTATTTCATTAAAAAATCTCTATGTTAATAAATTGTTTAAATAGAACCAAAAAAAAATCTGTTCAGAAACGAATTCATATTTCACAAACTTATTTTTTATTAAATTATTTAATAAATAATTATTTACTTCCATACCTAAATTAGTAATTGAATAATTAAACATTTATATAATTAAACAAATTAGAATTAAAATAATTGCACATAAAATTTCTTCTTAATATTCTCTCCCTCTCTCTCTCTCTACATATATATATATATATATAGATATATATATATATATATATATAATTATAACGTTGTCATCAAAATTCGTATAAACATAACAAAATAGACAATAATTCATTATTATAAATTATAATAAAATTTTCTTGTGCAAAAAGAATTAATTTCTTTATGAAAAAAAATATTTTTCAATAAAATATATATTTATTTTTAATAGAAAATATGTTCTATCTTCATATTTTCATTTAAATAAATAATCCATATTTTCTTTCTTTTTTTCTCTCTCTCTCTATCATATCTCAAAATGGAATAAGAAAAATGAGACTGAATAAAAGAAAAGAATAGTAAATGACAGTAAGCAACAAAAATGTATGTCTAAATCCCTCAGTGTCATTTGAATTACCCTATAAAAAGTTTACTTTTTAAGTAAAAGTATTTTTTTCTAAACACACAACTTTAATAAAAAAATTATAAAATACAAATTTACAAATATAATATTTTAATAAAATTGTAATAATAATTTAATATAAATATAATACGTGGAAATCTTCAATTTTCTTTTTTAGAATTTGAAAAAAGTATTTTGATACAAATAAATTATTTAGCCAAACATTAAATATTTAAATGAGAAAATGGTTATAAAATCATTATTAAGAGAAATGAGTCACTTTTGTCAACAATTCAAGATTTTATAAATTTATTTAACAATCATTTATTATTCACTTCATTTGCTAATTGACAATTCAACAAGCATGACATTATCAAAGAGCGGAAAGTACTTTATAAATTAAAATTTTACGTTGAAGTAAACAGAATATTTATTTAAATAAGAAAACTTCACATCTTAAAAAAATGTCAGAACAAGTAGTATTCCATGTATATAAAAAATTTAATGAAAAGATCCACAATGTTTTCTTGAAAAAGTAATACTACAAAATGAAAATCTAATATCTATAAAACTATTTCTATAAAACACAACACTAAGTATTGTTATTATTATAATGAGTTTCAGTTTAGATTCCTATTAATTGTTCTACAGCCAGCAATTGAGAACTGTAACGGTTATTTCTATAATAAGTAACTTTCAAATATATATACGAAATCATTGTACTGTTATTATTGTTAATTAACCTTCTACGATTGTAGTTTACAACATATAAACGTTTAATTGGAACAACTGATTTCAGTTTTGAGTAATTGAATATGGAAATGTACTCACCCGTTGATCGTTAACGAACCACGTGAGGTTGGCAGCTGGAGATGAAGGTGGCGCGCGACAATCTGCTACTAAAGGACCTCCTTGTGCGAACCGCATCCGGTCTACAGTCACAGTCGGCATGCCGTCTGGTAATTCTGCAAAAAAGAAAAAAACTATTTTAATTCATTCCATAGATGAAAATTGAAAAGGGAAAATCATTGAATATTTTTCGAACTTGACGTTCATATTATATGAATGAAATATTATTTTCATCTCGATTTTTTTTGCGATTTAATCAAAAATTATTCGTATATTGAGTTCGTTAATTAAAATATTAAGTTCTATTCAATATTTGAACAGTCGTTTTTAAAATATATACTAATATTTATAAAAAAATATTTTTTTTAAACTTACAATCAATTATTTTATTAAACAGTGAAATTTTTATAATCACTTTAAAACTGAAATCTAATCATTTTATCATCAAGTTATTAAAATATTTCAATAATTGATTTATGATTGAAGATTTTCATTTATTATTCTATTTTTATAAAAAATACAATAAATTAAATAACAATATTTATTTTATAAAATCAAGAATAAATATTGTTATTTATTTATATTGTTTCGTAACATTTTTAGTATCTAGAAAAATATTTCAATCTGTGTTGAAAAAATATAAAAAAATAAATAATAAACATAGCGATGTCACTACAAAAATATTTTTAATAGAAATAAATTAAATATTTATAAACAATAAAAACGCGTTTATTAGCACAGAAATATATTTTATAAATTTATTTTAATAGCTATAAAATAAATAGAACTATTTGCTTTTTTTAAAAAAAATATATAAATGGAATAATTGTACAAGCAAGATAAACAAATATAAAACATATTTTAATAATTTACTAATTAATTACATTTTTTAATAAGAAACCAAACCGTAAATATTCCAAATCTTAAAAAATGAATCAAAATAAATAGTTGATTTGATTGTTTATTAAACAACTCGACGTTACAAGACAATAAAAATTAATAATTTATGTACCAAGAATAAGTGAAGTGAGTCGAGAAATGGTTTGTTCACTGCTAAAAATTGAACAACATATGAAATTATTATGGGAACAACACAGTACGTTATATAAATAAATAATAGGTTTTCGACGCGTCATACGACAATGAAATAGAATTAAATAATTTTCAACTTAGTCTGTATTCTCTACAAGATACATTGCGCATGAAGATAATAAAGTTTATTTACCTTACTTGCTTCGACTTCAATTACGTATTGGCGAGGATAAATTACAACACCACTTGCTTTTCCCAAGTGGTCACTCACTCAAGTATAAGTTGTGCACTGTGTTGCTTTACTACTCTGATCGTATAGTAATCAGTAGTTATGTTATATATATATATATATATATATATATATATATATATATATATATATATATATATATATATATATATATATATATATATATATATCTTTGTATAATAGAGGAAAATACACAAGATTAAATAGGTCATTCAAGTAATTATTAATTTACCAAAGTATTAATATAATAAATAACATCTTATACTACTAAACAATAGTAAACTCTCTAAATTATGGAATTACGATACTGAAAAATAAATAAATTTTGACTTGAATTAAATTTCTCAAAATATTAATAATATTCTACAGGCGGGCCAAATAATACTAAACGATATAATATGTAAATGTGTTTCTAAACCTTCCAATCTCATTTGGACCACCCTGTATTATATATATATATATATATATATATATATATATATATATATATATATATATAACACAGAAGAGACCTTTTGATAGATGGGTTAAAGAAATCCAAGTTGGACACAAATTGACTAATTTGTGATATTAATTAAAAATTCAAATTTTTAAAATGATCATAAATAGGTGAAAAGGAGATATAAAACAATTTATTTGAATGAAATGAAAAAAACATTGGATTACTTTAATTGTAAAATTTTGTGAAGAAATTTTCATTTAACAGAATATAAAAAATGTTGATAACTATAAAATTTATTAAATTGAATTCTACCAAAATTTAAAAAAACACCTTTATATACACATACACACACACATAAATATATATATATATATATATATATATATATATATATATATATATATATATATATATATATAGTCATGTTAAAAAAATGATAAAATATAAAAAATGCAATAACACGATTTTTAATTCACATTATACCTAATAATGTCATGATCTAATAATTATATAATATTTAATTTATAAAATAACCTATGTTTTAAAATATGAAAATTACTTTTTTAAAAAAATGTAGGAAAATAATAGCATCTATATATTTCATTCTGATTTATATCAGTAACAAAATAACTACAATGAATTCATAATTTAAATAAGAAAATAATTTACAATTTCAATGTTTTTACATAAACATCTTCTATCTATATTTAATGCAAGATTGTACATAAATTTATGTATACGTATAAATTTATCAAGAGGAAATATATACTTTCATAAACCAATTTACATTGAACTTTTGAAGTAATTACCTTGTTTCATAAACAAATTTCAATAACATTATTATGAAAACGTGTTATTCGTTTAACAGTATCTTATTAGAAGAACAGAGAATATCTTGTAAAATTATATTTACATTTTCTTTTATTTACTCTCGTATATTAAAGAGAAAAATTATGAGCAGAAATTTATATTTTATATAAATTAAAAAAAATTATATATATATATATATATATTTATATAATGTAATGAAAATATAAAAAAACATATTAAAAATATATTGAACGTTGCATTTGATATATTAAAATATATAAAAAAATATCCAATAATGAATTGATGATTTTTTTATATTTCAGATTATTTCCTAAGTCTATGATAATTATAATTAAAAAAATATATTAATTAGCAATTAAAGAATCAATAATCTATTTCTGTAATAGATGAAAAATGTTTAATTAAAATTGATAGATTTTAGATAGATTTATTATTAAATAAAATACAGTATTACAATATTTTATTAAAATGTTCAATAATTACTTTGCTGATAAGCATTTCGACGGTTTTGTTTAATCATCAGAGTGTTGTAATATAAAATATTATATGATTTGATCTAACGATAGTAAAAAGCAGAGTTTTGATAAAAATGAAATGATTTCAAAATCCAGACCAGCATATAGAATGGATAAGAAGAAAATATTGTACATTTTTATAAAATTATATTATGTAAGAGTAAATTATTAATTTTTATTAAATTGAATTTGTTGTAGAATTAAAACAGTGATTTATTTGTAACTAATATAATTTATTCTTATTTATTAAAAATTTGTAATTAGTATTTAAAGAAAAATTTGTATTAGAATGTTTTTTATTACAGTATTATTAAATTATTTAAAAATTTTAAAAAACATTAAAAGTTTATAACATTTATTAAATGAAGGAAGTACCAAAATCATAATCCCTACTATTGAACAATCAATTCTAAAAAGATGTATTATTGTGATTATTATTACAGAGTAGATAAAATATTTTTTTTGTTGAATTTATCTGTTATAATTTTTTTCTAATACTGATGTATAGGGTAGCCCAAATAAAACTGGAGGATAGTAAATGACAGTAAGGAAGTAAATGTGAACCTTAACTATTCAATTTCATTTGAGTCTGGTTATACAAATAATTTCGAAAAAAATATGAGAGAAAAATTCAACAAAAAAATATATTTAATTTATTCAATAATATTAATTTGCAATATAAACATTTAAAAAATACTTTTTTCAAAAATAAAAACTTTTATGGATGATTTTTGCAATGACATTTAGAACAGTCGTTATATAAATTGTATATACCATAAAATTAATTAATTTTAATTTGCTTTAATCAGTTATTGAAATATATTTGTATGTTTATATATATATATATATACATATATATATATATATATATATAATTATAGAATTTAAATTAAAAAAATATGTGGACTTAAATTTATAAATATGAAATAAAAATTACTTAACCTAAAAAAATAATTTTGCTAAATCAGACACATTATGAGCATTTTTCATATTTTATTTACAAATATAATCATAATTTTTATATTATATATATTCTGTATTTACTACTTAAATCATTTTTTCGTTATATAAATTTGCGATATTTTTATTTATATAAATCATATGATTCCTTTCTAATACAATGATTCTATCCCATTGAAAAACAGTACTGATATTGGAATGCTTAGAAAAATATTTACTTTGTACTGATCTATAGTTTCATAGCAAACATTAAAAATACAAAGTATTTGTTAGGAATTGCCATGGGACTACAGTTTTATTGTAGATCGTTGTAAATAGAAAACGAACAAATCGTATTACACTCGAACCATCACAAGTCGTAAATTAAGTTTATGTACCAACATTAATTAAAAAATAAACGAAATAAATAAAGCAGAATTAAAATTAAATGGTAAAAATATTAGACTAAACTATATTTAATTAAATGTCGAGACATTAATTCGCAATCCCGTTTATTTTAATGAAACACGGAATGTACAATTCAATAACTGTCAACTGAAATAAATCTCAATAAAAATAAAATCTCTCTAACCGTCACTGAAACGTAAAATCAATTTTATCACCGTCATCATCAACCTGTTGTACTTTAAAAAAATACAAAAAGCACACACACAAATGTACACATATCGCATGAATCACTCACACGGTAAGGGTAACGAAGAATCGCTGAAATTATCATAAAACTATCAAAAATAATATAAAGGTAGTTGAAAATTAAATGACCGCTTTAACGTCAATGTAAAATAACATCTATATTATTGACATGATTTATTTCTCAACATCGGTGCGCTAGTGTCGTACTAGATTTTCGTTTTCTTGATTTATCATATCATTATCGACTAATCATGATTGAAGATTCTATTTCGTTTCTTATTACTGTCTAAGAATCCAATTTCGAATATCAGCGTTGCTCTCTACGCCAGTATTATCAACCAATACCATTACTAAGTTTTATACTTCGTCTTATAAATGTAGTCGGCTCGAACATTTATTTCGACCAAGGTGGGAAAAGAATAACAAGTTGAAGAGTCGATGTGTTCGATTAGGAAGTCAACTTGAATCAAGTGTGAATTGGTTTAATTGACGGTTTCATTAGTTACGAAATTGGCGTGCCAAAGTTTGTTTACTTTGTTTGTAGCGTATATAATTGCCTCATCTTAACAAATGTTGTAAATTTAAAACTTGGAAAACAAACATTATACACACATATCAAGGATAATTCAAATATTTTTCTTATTAAAAAAAATTCTTAATTTATGTTATTGATTTTTTTAATTTAAAACTAATATTTTTAATGAATAACAGAACTTCGTTTTGCATCGAATTGAAAACTGTAAATGTGTATGATAAAAGAGCTATAAAAGTGAAATAAAAATAAATACGCGCTACACTTGATATTTTTGGCGTGTGCGCATTATAAAAAAGGTTGTTTTTGAGAGTTTATATGCTACTTGGTGTGTCGTAGCAAACGTGGCTAGTTTGTTAAAATATCTACAATATGCGCTGTTTCTTGTATTGAACGGATCAAAATGTATGTGTGTGTATGTATGTACGTTCGTGCTTTTTCTTCTTAGTGGGACAATTTTATGTTATATCCAATTTATATTTATTTGCCGTATCTGGTGTCAGTATTTTATTTGAAACATACGTCTCCACGAACGTCAGAATAAACGTCACCCGCTCTAAATACATATATTTAATAAAAATTCTATATGACTATATAAGTATGTCAT
Organism: Neoneuromus ignobilis; assembly: GCA_029203775.1. Classification (NCBI taxonomy): domain Eukaryota; kingdom Metazoa; phylum Arthropoda; class Insecta; order Megaloptera; family Corydalidae; genus Neoneuromus; species Neoneuromus ignobilis. The sequence continues at coordinate 45,062,755 of CP092089.1, read as the reverse complement.
TTATATACATACGTACATAAATATATATATATATATATATATATATATATATATATATATATATATATATATATGGATAGATAAATTTAATATTTCATTTTAATCATAAAAAGATATATTTTTACATATCTGTTTATGAATATAAATAAAATTTAAATTGATGTAATTTTGAACAAATAAAATATTTATCTAAATAAAATAATGCATTATTAATTTTTGATTATTTTTTTCTATCATTTTTACTGGTTTATTAAATTCAGAAATTACAAAAACTATTGATCGAAAAATAAGTCATATAAATTTTCAACATACAGTTTTTTTAAATTATATCACATTTTTTTCAATTTTATTTAATTTAAATATAATATATATCAAAAACGAATGAATTTATTAGAAGTACTTTGGAATGGTTTCTGAGTTATTGTTCATTTTTATGTAGTTTTTATTTGAAAGTACCAGTAAAATCCTGGATTAATTGAATTACCAACCTCACTAGAGATCACGAAAAATTCTTTATCTTCTTACGAAAAATATTAAATCAATGTGACCATTAGTTAATTGGATTGTGTGAATAATGGTATTCAATAGCTGACTAAAAATATAAGCAATTTTAAAAATGGATAATTATGCAGAAAAATTGTAGTTAATATCGAGAAAAATTTTAAAAAATATACAAATAAAATCATATATATATACTTAAAAATCAAATAAATTTATTTTCCAGCAGAATTAATTAAATTTAACTCAAATGTTAAATAAATAAAAATACTAGAGTCTCTTTTTAATAATTGATTAACACAATTTTTCATTTTAAAAAAATAATCATTTTTAATATTTTTACGTATCTAAAACTGTGTAAATAAACTATAATAAGTGTATGAAAAAATGTATTGTATAAAAATAATAATTATTTTTTATATAAATAAATTATTACTCCAAAATATCATAATATTCATCAGTTTATTGTTGTTTTAAAAATTTTAATTCAAAATTAAATACGAAGCGTATTCAAAATTTGGAATTTTCGGTAATTTCTATTTTAAAAATTTACAAAAAACTAAATTCAAATTTCCTATTCTCTCTTTTCACTACTAGAATTTCTTATAATTTAATTTCTGAAATTCTTAGTAATATTCAAATAAATAACTTTTATAACTCTATAATAAAATAACAATTATTATTTTAAAATGACTAAATTTTCAATTACCTGAAATTATTTGCATTTTAAAACATATTTTGACGTTTAAAAAGGATAAAATATATTTCACGTCATTTTATATCACATAAAAGTATTCATCTGGATAATTTTATATATTTCTAGTAATTGGTTATAAATATCGATTTATTTTTACTCATATAATGGATAAAACATTAATTTTAGTCATTTATATAATTAAAACAAATTGTCAATAATTTTATGATTAAAAATATAACAAAAAAATTGAGCATTCTTTTCCAAAGATATTTTTTAAATATTTTAATTTTTTATCCTCAAGAATAGACACCCCTAAGAACTTTGTTAATAAGGCTTATTCTACAATATACAATATATTGTTACTTACATTTTTTACATTGAAATAAATATATTTTATAATCTTATTAAACAGTATTTAAAATTACACCTCGAAAATTAATCTTGTATTCAAGCTGACACAAACTCGAACAAACAGATGATTGAATGGAAGATAAAAAAAAAATTCGAATGAGCGTCACAGCGTTTGAGGGATAAAAAAGTTAGAAGCATTCCGTTGAAATCGAAGGATCAAATTGTCCTGACACGGTTCAATGCTACCTTTTAACATGACTAATAAGAAACTAACTTTGTACGGTTGGTTGATTTAAAATACGATTCCTTAACATTGACAGTTGAAATTTATTCGTTAATGTGATTCTACTTTACGATTTCAAGAATAGATTGTATGAAATTAGTAAGGAGTCGTAGATAATTGTCATCTGAAATATAGCCATTATTTATGTAATAATTCAAACTTTCGTTCATATTTAATTTTATATTTGAGAAATTGACATATTTTAATTTTATATTTTCGTAGTTACAATTTTTAATTTTTTGAGGTTATTTTTAATTTTATAATACTCGATTTCATTTTATAACTGATGTTTATTTCACACGAAATAAACACTATTGAAAAGTATATTTTTTTATTTTCAATAATATGTTATAATTCATTATATAGAGTGGTCCAAATGAAACCAAAGGATAATAAAGAATAGTAAATGATAGTAAACAAGTAAATGTATATCTAAACTCTTCAATCCCATTTAGGTTATCTTATATATGACCTTTTTTATTTCCAGGATTACCAATTGTAATTTTAAAATATTTATTTTATACAAATCATAAAAATAATATTATTGTATTATTTCAATACAATAATGATTTTGTCCTTTTTATTTTATTAGTTTTCAAAATTATTTTTAAAACATATAAAATAAAAAAAATGTATTAAATTAAATAATTATAATTTTATTACCAAATAATTTGTAAATGAGGTATTTTTTATATAAAATTATTTTTTTACAAGACTAAAGAAAGCTAGTGGCCCTAAACATGTTTGCTGATCCCATTCAGCGAGGGCCATAAATCCTAAAAAATCCGGGGCAGTAGAAAACAAACTACTTCTATTTGCAAATCCTGCCCTTGTGCCTCAAAGTGATGGTTAGATGGAAATGCTGTTATTTTATGACAGTGGTAAAATAGAGTGAAGGCAAACATCTTGTATCTAAAAACAGGATAAGGAAGTGAATCTTAATATAAACAAAATATTACCCTCTGATGGTATATTTTTCGATTCTTGGAATTAAAAAGGGCCTTGAAATAAATACTTTTCTAACATTAAAAAATATACAAGGGTAAAAAGAAAAAAATATTATTATAAAAAATAATAATTTTTTGAAAAAAGATATTTTCTTTAATAATAATTCAAATAAAACATCTGTTTATGATTCCAAATACGATGACAAGAATTTCAAATTTGAAAGAATCTTTACTTAATCAAATGTTACTTGTATTAACCCAAAAAAATTAAATAAAATAAAGTTAATTATTACTCTGATTATAATTAACACTATTTTTTAATTTAATATCTTATTAAAAATTATAAAAATTCATGATCATTGAAAAAATATTTTAGAAAATATTCTGAATTAAAATCGATTATATTTATCAACGATTACTTTATTAAAAAAAATTGTTTATTTTGATTTCAAAAAATAAACATTATATATAAATATATATATTTAACAATATATCTCCAAATATAAAACTATAAGAGATTATATATTTTTTATAAATTATATGAGATTTTAATTATATCATTCTTTGATTTACTGGCGTATTAAATAAAATAATATGAGTAAATCAACTGTATTAAAAAACTGTAAAAAATTATATATATATATATATATATATATATATATATATATATATATATAACAATTCCATTTATACTCCTACATAAGTTGTATTTAATTTCGTAATTATTCGAATATTTACATTTGATTTTTGTTTGTAGATTTCTTTAGTCTAATTAACAATAATTACATATTAGTTACGTTTTTTAAAAAAAATAAAATAAAAAACATCAAGCATAGATAATAATTTTTTTAGAGAAAATAATTAAACACGTAAAACAGTCTTTTAATGATTCTAACCTTTCAAAAAAATATAAAAATAAAATATTACATAAAATAAATAACTGACGTGTTTGATATTCAAATTTTAAGAGACGTAAAGCCAGTAAATACATTTCAAATAGTTTTTTATTTTGAAATATATTTGACCTATTTCTAATTTTATTCAATAAATACGTGAATAGTTTATATTTATATAAACTAAATACTGTTTGAATTTTGTATAAATATTATATATATATATATATATATATATATATATATATATATTTGTACAAATAATAATCAAATAAAGAGAGAAATACAAAGTTTCGTATATAAAGTAATATAAATTCAAGACGATGTTCAATATTAACCTTTTACAGTCTCACGATTGGAAAGCTGGCTGAACTTAAATAAGATTACTGATTGCAAGTTTATTTTCCTCTGCAAAACTTTAAACTGCCAACTCTAATGCTAGTAGCATTTGCATTCGTGTGTGTTTGTGTATTTCAATGCATTTCGAGACATGAAACTATATAGAGAGTTTGAAGATCACAATAATATAGTTTCTCGGAGTTATTTTCAACTAATTATTAACGTAACGCCATGTGTGCGATTTAATTATAAAGTTATTTAGTATTTACACTAAGTGTTAAGGTACGAAACTTGCATAATGGTTTCGGTTCTCAGAAAACTTTTGTCAAAACTTCAATGTTTCTGAAATCATCGGCATGTAGTTGTCAAACTCTTTAACATTTATAGACAAATAATCGTTAAATATTATTATATATCTACTTTGTGCCACTGTAAACTAGAATAATAAAAAAATACAAATTTGTAAAAATATTCAGATTTTTTATTTTAAATAATAAATTATCAACTAATAATTCCTATTTCGTACAAATGAATTATTGTACAACTTGAACATTTCGAGTTATTAAAAAGTGTTTAATAATTACTTATTGTTTACTTTGTTCATAACAATGAATGACTGATACACATTTCGATAGCAATACTATTATCATCAGAGTGCCATATTATAAAACTCAAATCAATTTTGGTTAAAGAATTACTTAAGTACTCACTGTGTTATTTTTATCTTTATTCAATTCATTTACCATTAATGGTCGACTCTTTCTTTCTCATTATATAGGATTTTCCAATAAGTACTTCAGAAGTTTAAATAGAAAAAAATCAAAAAATATTTAATTAATTAGTTATTTATTTTATTTTTAAACATAATCTATGGAAATAATGATGGAATACAATTTCACTCATACAACACGACTTCACTTGACATAGTGCATTCATTTAGTTCAATTTTCAATCATTCTTTCACATAATTGTAGTCCAATTTTATGAATTACACGTTCAATATTTATTTTTAATGTATCGATTGTTTGTGGTTTATCAGCATAAACCAATGGTTTCAAATGACCCCAAGGAAAATAATCCAATGGAGTTAGATCACATGATCTTGTGACCAATTGATGGGTCCATTTTGTAAAATAATGGACTCATTAAACTTTTCTTTCAATTAGTCTATTGAATTTTTTACAATTTCTAAGCTTTGTTGAAGTGTTAAAAGTTTTATAATAATTTTCCAAACTATGATGAGTTGAAATATTAAAATGAGCTTAAAAAATGCAAACATGACTGCCACCAGCTCTTAAAATTCTGACATTCTTATTGGAAAACTCTATATATGTAAAATATCCAGATGTATATATATATATATATATATATATATATATATATATATATATATACATATAAATACTCTTTATGAAAATTGTGTCATTATTAAATCAAATTTATTTGAAATTTTAATAGTTTATAGGGTCTGTTCGAAATGGGTTGAATATCTATATTTGTTACGATACATAAAATAATTTTATGTCTTTATCAGTAAGTGTATTTCTGTTATAATATAAAAATATATTTCCATGTTACGTTGATTGATTTACTATCTATGTGTTACTATACATAAAATAGTTTTAAATTTCTAGGTTAGAGTTGTGTATTTTTATTTCTTATATATTCTAGTTATTTTCTAAATAATCAATATATTATATATGATTTGTTCTGTATTATAAAATAAAAAATGCACCTACGCAGAACAATAAATCCAGTAAAAAAAATTGTAATTAAAAAAATCTCAGGATTTATTTTTTTAATTTATACTTTAAAGACCTTCATTAAGGGAGACAATACTTAGTTATACTAAATGAACATTTTATTTAATTTTTTTAGTTTACTAATTAAAAAAATACAAATTTCTATTTTAGACCTCATATTTTGCATCATTTTTTTTTAATTTAAAAATTTAAATTTAACAAGATATAAAAAATAGTTATATCCAAAATTATAATTATTGATTTTCTATTCTGTGAATTCCTTTGAAACTTTTAGGATCATTATTTGTTTAGTAACTAGTGAGAACTAATTTCAACAAGTTTATTATATTTTGATAGTTTCAGATATCATTAAGACTCCTGAAAATGATAATCTTACCAAAACTGATTTTAATGAGATATTAAATAAAATATGATCTCAAGTTAAATATGTAGATTATAATCAAATTTACAGATTTCCTTACAAAATTTAAAGATAACTTAAAATGCAAAAATTATTATAAAATATAACAAATAAAATTTTATTAGGATTTCAAAATTCATTATTTTTTCTTTGATAATAAAACGAACCAAAAAGTATAATTTTTCATATTTTTTGGATTATACACACGTCGCTACAATTTCGTCTTGAATTGTTGCTGGTTCAGCGATTTTATATTTCTTCGTGACTGATTTCAGTTGTAAATTCATTTTCAAATAGAATATTTCTCCTAGTATGATTTATTAAAAAAGTAGGATTATTTATTTTTCTTAATTTATTATTTTGTATATTTAATAAAAAATGATAAGGTTTTTTAATTTTTATATTCAAATAAATCATTATTTTAATTTAAAAACGATGATTATAACTTTAACTAATTGATTTTATATATTTTATCTTGTCATTCTATTCTCTCGAAATTGACAATTTATTATTCATTAAGTAATATATTGTATAGGTGTATTTTAAGTATGATAGAACTTTAAATTGAATCCCTATTAAAAGTTCTATCTAATCTAAAAAAACAACTTTTATCATATCTCTATATATACATACACACACATACATGTATATATAAAGGTATTTTTTTAGGTTAGATAGAACTTTCGAAAGGGATTAAATTTAAAAGTCTATTACGCTTAAAAACATCCCATAGTATATATTTATAAATGATAAACTAAAAATTAATTTCAATATTATACTACTGTTTATTTTAAATTTAAAAATGATATTTAAAAAAAATCAGACCAAATAATAAATTTATATTTATTGTACAATATTTAAATATCAGCTAATTCATTAACGATTCGATAATAAACTGAAAATACCCAAACGTGTTATTACCATTTGCAGAGAAACGAATAAATCAAAATCATAAGCAGTAATGACATTAGGATGGTATTGTTAATAGATTGCATAAATCGTACAAAAGTTAATTTCACCGTTTATTTGACCCACAATCTGCTTTCAAAACAACTGTGTGCTGTAAATACCTGAACATTTATCTAAATACAAAACCATTGTAGATTATTTGCGCAAAGTCAACGTGTTTCCCTATTTTAATGGACCTTACTGATAAATGGCTTCCAGGGACAATATACATTATCTAGAATTTAATAGTACAAGAACTTAACGAAGAATTATCTCTATAAATAACATGAACCCAAAACTAACTCGGGAGTATCTATTTACCTTAAATACAGACTGCTAAAATAATATAAATCTTCATATCTACCACATTTATGCTAATGTTTATATATATATATATATATATATATATATATATATATATATATATATATATTGAGCTTCATATCTGCATATTAAAATTTCCTGAAAAGTTCATAATACGTTTTCGCTACTGTGCGAGTTAAAAAGTGAAAGTAATAAATTTGTTTTACGTACCAGTATATTTTATTATTAATGACTTTGATGAATTTTATAATTATGACCCGAGTAAATTTCTGTAACAATGATTTACATCTACTTGAAAATGGGTACAATGTTAATACATGAAATTTATTTTTTAACTGAACTCGTTTCGAAATTATATTCATACTTTTTTCTTTCTTTCAAAGAATGATATTTATCAGAAATAGATAAAATCTCTGTGATAAAATATCAAATTTATTTCTGTATTGTAACAATTTATTTTAAAAAAGTACGAAATTCTTTATGAACTGAAACTTATTATATATATATATATATATATATATATAATTGGAGTAAAATAAAAATCTAAAGTGTGAGTAAAATAATTGAGTAAGTAAATTCTAATATAAGTATTCTATATTTCGTTAATTGAAATTAACATCCTTATTGTGAAAATTAGAAAAATATTTGAAATATTTTTCAAACACAAACACGTAACGTAATTTTATTTTGAAGTAGAAAAAAAATAATTTTACAGTTTAATATCTTTTAATTTCTAAAACAAATATTTGTTGATTTGAAAAATGAGTAAAATTATTTTCTAAAATTTATATTACTTTTTATATCTTATATAATTTTTATTGATAAAATAAATATTATTTTATAAGATATTTTCGATTATTAATTAAATAATAAACTATTTCAAAGGAAGTTTAAAAATATTTTAATATTTAAAAGGAATATACAAATACATAATTAATAAAATAGTAATAAAAGTAATAATACTTTTATTTAACACTGAGAATTATGATATTCGATAAGAAATGATTTTTATTTCATTAAATGTTACTTATTTTAATCTAAGTTTAAAACTGATAATTGAAAAAGAAATTAATTTGAAAATACCAAATGAAAAACATTTCAAATTAGAACCTTTTTATGAAAAACTTAACCTCACTAATCATTTTTTTGTAATATTCCAATTTAATTTTCAATCCATAATTATTTCTTCCATAGAAAAGACAAAAAAATATATTTTATTTAAAATACTTCCATATTAGAACTTTTAATAAAAATTGCAAGTTTCTATCAATTTTCTGTACTTTTCCATATGATAATTCTATCATTTTATTAAATATTATTCATTTGAAATATCTATATGATATAAAATGAGAAATTTTCTCTAAATAATTTCTATGCTTTTTGTTTTCATTTTTGAATGTGAATCCCATATACTTTTATATTATTCAAGTAAGAATTTCAATAAAAACAAGAAAGATTTTTTTAATTATATATTACAACCTTTATAACAAAACTATTGCTTCCCGTAACTATTTTTTTTAAAATATAAAATTTTATATACTGTTTTCCAATAAAAATGTCAAACTTTGATAGCTGTTGGCAACCATAATTGATTTTTTTTAAGCTCATTTTGACATTTAAATTCAGTATAGTTTGACAAATTATCATATAAAGTTTAATACTTCAATAATGCTTAGAAATTGTAAAAATTTCAATACACTTATTTAAACAAAAGTTTAATAAGTCCATTATTTTACAAAATTGACCAACCAAATGACCACCAAGATAATGTAATCTAACTTCATTAGATTATTTTCTGTGAGATTATGTAAAATCATCGGTTTATGCTAATAACCCACAAACAACAGAAGCATTAAAAATAAACATTGAACGTGTAATTCATGAAATTGGACCACAATTATATGAAAGAGTGTCTAAAAATTGGACTAAACGAATGCACTATGTCAAGCAAAATTTATGGTGGTCATATGAGTGAAATTGTATTCCATTATTATTACCATAGAATATGCTTAGAAAAGTGAATTAAATATTTTTAGTTTTATTTCCATTAAATTTCTGAAGCGTTAATTGGAAAACCCTATATTAGAAATATGTCAATTCCACAATAAAAATTATTATAAAGTAATTATATATACATCCATTTAAACTATTGCAAATTATGAAAATTATTAAATATGTATATTAATGTATTATTAATACAAGATAATATTTTACATCTAAATTCAATATTTCACAATATCAGAATATCTCTCTCTCTCTCTCTCTCTCTCTCTCTCTATATATATATATATATATATATATATATATATATATATATATATATATATATATATATAAAGTGTTATCAAATCAACGTCTAGTTCTGCTAAGCAAACAAGTTGAAGAGAATGAAAGGCAAGTAAACACTCACCGACGACGGTCATCATTGCCGACTGAATAGCGGTGTGAAACAGGGGGGCATCCGCTGACACTTCGCACAGGTAGCGCCCTGAAATCGGTCGACCGACGCGTAGCAATGTCACCTCCCGTGCATTAGAAACGGACACCTGTCAACAACATCGAAATGTGTCTTACATGTTTTTCATTCCATATATATATATATATATATATATATATATATATATATATATATATATATATATATATGTATATATATATATGTATAAATCAAAAAAGAACATGAATGACATTCAGTGTAAGAAAAATATTTCAAAATTAAAAGAAAACATCATTATATCATATTTTCTTCAATAACAATTGAGAAATAAACAGAACAGATGATATAAAATTAAATTCCAGATAAAAAGCTCAATATAAAATGTTACATATTTTTATTAACAACATTTGTTTAAAATCGAGGTGTATTGAAATGAAACCGTATGAAAAATCAGAACTTTTGTCCATTTATCCTATACATTACTTTTTTTAATTTAAAAATTCCGTAGCGTTGAGAATCATTTTACGTTTGCAATCAGAATACAAATGTAACAAATATGTATACATACGCACATATATATATATATATATATATATATATATATATATATATATACATATATATAGGTGTATATGCGTGTAGTATGTCTACATTTACAGAGGAAATAAAAACATTCGCTTAGTTGTACGTTTTCAAAAGAGAATAATACTTTTCTGTGTGTAGGTTGGTTGGCTACGTATTTCCGCGAAACATATTCAAATTTCACGAATAAAAAAATATATTTCAAATAAACAGGCTTTGACTCCTGATGTATGGAATATGCAGGCGCCATTTCAAATTATAATTCGTAAGAAGTAGTCAACTTTCTTGCGATATAATATGCGCATAAAAAATTAATATATGTTTCAACCTTATCGATTCATAATCTGATACGAAAAAATTGTATAAAAAGACATATGTACGGATAGATGTACATACATATTTATGTATATAGCTACTATACATATGTATTTATGTGCATATTTAACTACATATATATATATATATATATATATATATATATATATATATATATATATATATATGCTTTACTAAATAAAATCGATTAATGTATTAAAATTTCATGTATAAGGACAAAAATAAACTAGTATAATATTGATAGGATTAAACTAAAATGATAAGTTGTTAATTAATATAAGAACCTTTTTTTCAATAAAACAGTTTCGTGCAAAATTAAAATAATCAATTTTATTTTTATAAATAAATTGATTATTCAAATACAATTAAAAATTCTTAAAAAAATAATACATGAAAAAATTAATATTAATACGAAAATCAATTTTAATTTGATTTCTTTATATAATATCAAGAATATGTGTTTAACACAATTGAATCACTCATATCAAATACAATAACATTTTATAAAAATGTTCAATAATTATTTATTGCTCACTAATTGCATAAAGATTCATACATATTTTAATACCTATGGCATTATCATCTGATTAAAAAATCTCTGTATTAAAATATCTAATGTATTATAAAATCTTGTGATGTAGGGAGTGAGTGATTTATTTGTGTTCAATTTAATTTATCACAGTATTAAAGCAAATAATAAAATATATTTAATAAATATAAAAGATGTTTTATATTTCTTGCTTTCTCTCTCTCTCTCTCTCTCTCTATATATATATATATATATATATATATATATATAGAGAGAGAGAGAGAGAGAGAGAGATATGGGGGGGGTGAAATGAAAATGGAATGAACATACAACAAGAAGAGAAGACTACCGATGGTCAAAGGAAATTATTAATTAGGAGTCTAAATATATAAAAAGATCCAGGAAATGACCCATTCATAGATGGGACAAAGATATAAGGAAATTAGTCTGAATGAATTAGAAGAGAAACGCACTGGATTGACCAAAGTAAAAAATTTTTAAAGTGGCCTTCATCCAAAGATGGATAAAAAAAGACTGATAATGATATATATTTATATAGGTTTTTTTTATGCGTGATTGAATGTAAAGATCTATCTAACCTAAAAAAACCTCTTTATCGTACCTTTATATATACATACATACACACACGTATGTATATATTTAAAGGTGTTTATTTAGGGTGGATAGAACTTTCAATAGGGATTTAATTTAAATTTCTATCACTCTTAAGAAAACATCTCTCTCTCTCTCTTTCTCTCTCTCTCTCTTTCTCTCTCTCTCTCTCTCTCTATATATATATATATATAATAAAATATGTTGACGAAAATGCAAAAAAATAATTTTAAAGCAATACAAATTTCCAATACTGGTTAACCACTTTGGCTAATTTATTCTTAGTATATAAGTCAGTTAGAAATAATGATTTAATTTGACACAAATTAGTTATTCGTCTCAACATCATAAAGTTTTAAAAAACTGTTCAATAATCATTTATGATTGCATTATCGAAAACAAGATAGTCAATTGCTACAATTTTTCAGTTAACAAAATCATTTTTGTCAACTATATTTCCCAAATACAATATATAGAGTTATCCAAGTGTGACGCTTAGATTTGTGTTTTATTAAAAAGAAACATATGTATAGGGTGGTGTAAAGGAAAACATTTATATAGTATATTTTGTTTCTTTTAAAAAACACAAATCTAGGCGTTACATTTGGATGACTATATATATATATATTGTATATATATATATATATATATATATATATATATATTATTGTTCTTAATTACTTATTTTTCTTGTTTTATTTATGGCATGATTAATCACGAATTTATCACTAGCTTTCACATTGCAAGATTTTATAAAGATTTAATTCACTTATTGTTCATAAAATATTTATCATTGATTGTTAAATGAAATTAATTACTTTTATTTACTTTATTTGTTGATAACCATTTTGAAATCAATTTCATCATTGCTAAAAATATACAATTTGAAATCTAAATATTTTATTTATGTAAAAAATATAAGTGTTATTTTTTTATTAAATTTTCAAATATTGATTAGAGATTTAAAAAAGAATTATTTTTCACTCTAAACAAAAAAATATATAAAATTTTCTTATATCAATATTTAATTTTTATTTCTAACCTACAATCATTTTAAAAGTATTAATAGATTCTAGATTACTATTTTAATAATTTTTTCAAAACATTTCAAAAATGTAGCTTATTTTTTTATCTCAAATAAATTACGTATATTTATAACAATAACTTTTCAAGAATTTATGTATATATAAAATGAATAAAAAAAATAATAAAGATTGATTCATTCAATAATACAGCCAAATAATATTTCCACTAAAATGATTTCTTTTCTTGAAAATATCCTTTTGTTATCCTGTTTTTATTCTTTAAATCGTTAGTTTTTAATATAAAACTGATAAATTCATTTCCATTTTAAATAATAAATTAGTGTCATATAACTACATTTAAATATTATTTTTTATATTTATTTTTTTATTTAAACTGTGGAAAATGTTTTAACTGATAATTGTGTACTTTTAATTTTTATAAATGTTATGAACTAAAATGTGTACCAATTAGTGTATTTAAAAATTATCTCGATTTATTTAAATATATATATATATATATATATATATATATATATATATATATATATATATATAAACGTTAACCGTATACATTTAGAATAACAGTTTTCTCTGTGTAAAGAGACCTTGTGTGTACGATTCAATCATGAACCATTTGGTCGACCAACAATAACAATTATAATTCAATAGAAAACCTCTCTATTCATGCTGAATCACAATCATCAGACTTAATTGTTTTCCAGTAACGTAAACACTTTCCACTCTATCTAAACTGTTCGAAATAGAGCCTTTTGTCCGACCGATTTACTAAACTATATAACATCATTGTATGTTGTACTTTAAAGGACCAATAATCCTTAATGCAAACAATAAACCGTTTGTCGCTAAGCCTGATGCTCTATAAATGAAGCCCTTTCTAAGACAATGGTATTTTACATCTGGTCGTGGTGTTGCATATTTGATACGATGTCGGAATATCAGCCTATAATGTTACTTTCATCTCTTATAACAATTATATATATATATATATATATATATATATATATATATATATATATATAAGGGTGTATGTTATGTAATGTCATATATGTGCATGTATATATATACACACACTTATAAATTTTGACTAGACGAATTCAACAAGATAGCTGCTATGTTTGGCTCACAATCTCTAAAACAATTCGCTCTTATAATCCATTCAACAAGACCTTGGCAACGGACGTAGGCGAAGAAGCTGAAGAAGAAATTGTACAGATGTTTCTGTGCCAGCTGGTCACAGTGGCGTAACGCATACATACTGCTGTTACTTATTGGTTGTGACAGTTTGATTTGGATCATGTCCCATTTGAATTAGAATTCATTCTATTGTAATATGGTTTGTATTCAGACAGTAGAAGTTTAGATCAAGATTTATTTTAATAAGTTTTTCTCGATGGATTCTTCTGACCAGTGTTTTACTTAAGTGGATTGGTTGTTGTTTTCGGATAATTGTGACTAACAGTCGTACCTTTTTTATTGTTTTGTAGACAGAAATCGTTAAATTGATTATAAATGGGTTAGTCGAAAGATAATCTCAAAATAATGTTTTCAGACATAAGTTAAATATTGGAACAAAGAAATTCATTCACATCAATTTTTTAACTAAAAATAGTAATTTTATGAATTATTCTTACATGTGAATTTAAAATTTTGCTTTTGGAACTATTTATCAATTCATAAAAAATAACTACACATACTAATCAATATATCTATTTACATGTTTGTATTTTCAAATTATAATTCACAAATAAATATACTTGAAAATGAAACTAGGTTATGTTCTTTTTTAAGAATGATAGAAATTTAAATTGAATCCCTATCAAAAGTTTTATCTAACCTAAAAAACAACTTTTATGATAACTTTATATATACATACACACACAACTGTATATATTAAGGTGTTTTTTAAGTTAGATAGAACTTTCGATAAAGATTCAATTTAAAGTTCTATCACGTTTAAAAAAAACCTCTAATATACTATTTTGTATATTTTTTCATAGATTTTTATAAAAATATTTAAATTAATTACTACACAAATTTCCAATATAAAACTTAAAATTTAAATCGAATTAATGTAAGAATTTGATTTTTAAACCGAATTATTTTTTTGGTGTAATAATAAATGAAATAACATTTTTTTCAATTATTTCACACTAAATTCGAAATAAAACTCGTTAAAAATTTAATTAAAATTTAAAAAAAACTTTTTTAATAAGTACAATATTAAAACATTAAAAATCAAAATCAAAATTATTTACAAACTCTACTGTATAAAATATTAAAATACTTATATTTTGAAATTTTAATTATTTTTTAATTAATATTATACATTTTTAAATTATCTAAAGTTTTATATCAACATTAATTAATTAATATTTATTTTTTAATTAATTTAGATTTAAATAAAATTATTTTATCTAAACTAACTTTCATATTAATTTAATATTTTTTTAAAAAAAATTCGATACAAAATAAATAGAGATCAAAAATATGAAATAAATAGAGATCTTAAAAATATGATACAAATTAAATATATTTGTATTAATTGCTATAAATGTTTATAAAATAATCAAATTATAAACAAATTAATACATATTTTATTATAAGGTATGTACAGAGAATTTTTAAATATATATTTTTTTAAATTTAATATATTAATTACATATTGAAGTTTAGACGTGAAAATATACCTATTTTTATTCAATAATTTTCCTAGTGTTCAATATATTAGGTTGGCAAGTATCTCCCTTCCGCTTTTTTTTTTTTTTTGTACATAGCTATTAAAATACCAGAATTATTCATATTTTACAACCTTATTAAAATAATTATTGTATATGCATTTTTAATTAATATATTTTATACCATTTTGTATATGTATTTTTAATATATACATTTTTAATATATATATATATATATATATATATATATATATATATATATATACATATTCAAGTATCAAGGGAAGTTATTAGTCACTGCAAGGTGTCAAATATCACCCTGTCTTTGATTTATAGATTATAAAAAAAACCTTTGAGTCAGTCAATACGTCAAATATATTAAATGCATTAAAGAATCAATAAATGGAAGAA
This sequence comes from Neoneuromus ignobilis, assembly GCA_029203775.1. NCBI lineage: Eukaryota > Metazoa > Arthropoda > Insecta > Megaloptera > Corydalidae > Neoneuromus > Neoneuromus ignobilis. The sequence continues at coordinate 45,046,684 of CP092089.1, read as the reverse complement.
GTATATATTGAATTCTTGTAAAATATTTATAGAAATGCTACGTCCTCCCCACAAGAATATGAAAAACAGGTAAATTAAAATTATAAATGGAGTTAGATAAGGCGATGTAATATCATCGAAACTATTTAGATTTATGTTAAAAGAAGTATTTAAGAAACAAAACTGTGAATTTAAACGAATTAAAATAAATGGAAAAATGGTTAGTTATTTAAAATTTGCTGACAATATTATTATTTTTTCGACAAACTAAAGTGAACTCGATAAAGAATAGAAGAATTCAATAAAAAAATCAAAAGGTAGATCTTATGATATATAAACATTTTTTAATCTGATAATAATTGAAATATTTTTCTATTATTTTACAATAATATCAGCATAAAATGTGTTAAGAATTTAATCACAATTTAATTACTTTTTCAATAAATATAATATTATAACACCAAAATATATTAATATAAGTTAATAACATTATTAAATGATAATATTATTATTTGTGTTATAATTCTCATATTTTTATATATTCTTTAAATTACACATTTGTAAATTATTTAAAAGCAAATTGTTTAATAATTATTTATTTTTAAATTAATTTAGATTATTTTATAATACTTTTGTGGAAATAAATTATAGTTTATTTCAAAGTACAAATATTATTCTACGCTACATTAACATAATTTTTCATTCAAAAATTTAGTTTGCATAAATTCATTCATTATGTTAATATAAGTTTTAATTAATTGAATATTTTTAGAGAAATAAAACATTTTCAGTCATGGTTCATTTGGAGATAATAATTGAAAAATATTTTTATAAAAAAAAAATTTCAAGCATGATTAAAAGAAAATAATAATTTATAGAATTAATAAAGAAAAAAATTATGTTAGTTATAGAAAATTTCAAAAATTTTATTTACTTAATTACCTATTTTACTATTAAAAATGCAGGATTTGAGTTACTCCTGATATATATATTTGTGTTTGTTATATTTGTTTGCAAAAACATAAAATTTTATTTCGTTAATAATTTCTTTACATTTCACATAATCGCATCAATAAAGATCTTCAGAAATAAAGACATCTATTTTGGAGTACTAGAAAAAAACGAAAAGTTTCCAAAAAATTGCATTTCATTATCGAGATAAGAATCTATAAATGTCTTGCCGTTCTCGATCCTCGTGTAACGTCTCGCATCTCAATTCGAATAAAATAGTTGGGCCGTGTTTGAATGAAAGGACAAAGTTAGTACATATGTGAAGAATGTAAATGGGCGAAAGTGTTTGATTATCTCTATATATGCGGCTATGTATCTGCCTGTTGGCACATTCTCTTTGTGTTCAGTGTCTGAGCAGGCACGCCCGGCTATAGAACGTTCCTTGAATCGGGACTGTTTTGTACTAGAAATAAATTGATTGTCAACGAAGCGTGGTTTGGTACATCGGAAATAAGAAGTAAGGAAAGTATTCAATGTCGAGTTCTAAGACGTTTAAAGAATTCTAAAAATAGAAGTGCCACGATAATACCTCTCATTAAGTATATAAAACGAAACAAGGTCTGCTACTTAAAGAAGACTTTGGGTGAAATTCGGTTAAAAAGAACGATTTATTTAATTTATTGGTTAAATAAACAAGTCTTCTTTTTAAAAAAATAGTCAAGCATAAAAAGTAAATAAAACAGAATCAAAATTAGAATTTAAAAAATATTCTTATATTTTCCAATACTATATTTTTTTAAAAAAATAACATTTTTCTTTATATTTTTTATATAAAAAAATAAAAATGTAAATCTGTAAGAAATAGTAAAAATTAAATTCAAATAATTTCTACTAAAAAAATGTTTTAAAGACTTCTATAAAAGTAATTCATAACACTTTATTACAAAACGTCGCTAATTTTTTTTGTTAATATTTATAAATTAATTAAAATTCAATTTATTTGCTCAAAATGTATATTTATTAATAATAATTGAACATTTTATAATAACGAAATATTTTATTTAACACATTCTTAATTTTTTTAAAAAAATGTATTGGATTTTAAATAACAACAATTATGAAGGTGAAGATTGAAAATTAATCGTATATTTTATTAACATAAGTAAAGAATTTAAAATGTTGATATTTTTTAATAATAAAAAGACTTTATAATTATTTAATAATTAAAACTCTTTAATTATTCAAACGTTATAAATTTACGATATTATTAATTTTTAAATTCAATTTTATCTTTTTATTTATTTCGCTTTAAAAAATAACCAATAATAAAACTCACAATTTTTAATAATAAAAATTTAATAATTATGATAGTAAAGCAGTAATTAAAAATAATTATTAAATGTCATTTTATTTTTCAGCTATCAAGATTAAGCCTAATCTAATATTTTTAATTTACATGAAAAAAATATTTATTTTATTTAAAATTTTTAAATTAAATTTTATCTTATTTATTCTCGTTTTAAAAATTTATCAAATATTAAAATATTTATTTTTAATAAAAAAAAACATCAAATAATTTTGAATCTAAAAATTTCTAAACCAATTGTTATATAACTAAGTTGTGTTATTTTTAACATTTATTTTAAAAATCTAATCTTTTTAAACTACTACAGAATTTATAAACAATTGTTAATAAAATAATTAGAAGAAATATTATAAATGAAGTAAAAGTAATTATAATTATAAATTAAATAAATAATTTTAAATAAAATATCAAAAAATGTTTCCAAATTGTATAAATATTTTTGTTTTAATTTTTCTTGTCATAAAAAATATAAAAATTGTATTTTTTACAGAATGATCCAAATGAAACTGAAAAGTTTAAACATACACTTGCTTTCTTACTAGTATTTTCTATTCTTTACTACTTTTAGTCTCATTAAAATTACTCTTATTATAAAACATTTAAAATAATTGAAAATTAAGACCCGAGAATGTAATACAATTACATTTAATTATTTTATTTTTTGAAGTATAAAATTTGATGTTTATTAAAGCTCTTAATTAAAAATACAAAAAATAAATAAAAATGTTCATAACAGAAATTAAAAAATCGTGAAGTATTTTAAAAATCAATAACAATTTTTATATTTTCTATAAAATAATACAACTTGTATTTTTAAACGGTTGTAATGTTTTTATATTTTAATCATCCCTTTTCAATTTTTGATCACTTTATATTACCATTGCAATTAAATACAACCAACACATTAATTAAAATATCTAACTGTTTTCAAATCTGAAAATCAGTTTCAGTTCACTTATAAAATAAAAACACATTCCTGCTAGCTTCGCATACATAAACCATTCGATGTATACCTGAAGGAATTCGGAGAATCAGGATATAACTACCTCCATCAAACCCGTTATTATGAAAGATCATTCACAGGAAATAACGCATGACTGAAACCTAATACAAAAGGGCATCATATCTCATTAAATATTACTAATGACCATATTATCCTAGTCCTAATATATTAAACGCGATTGATACGAAACCATACGCTTGTTAATAATATATAATGTCATAGACTATTCGAATGATTTCTCTAAAACGTAAAATTGAGATATAAAAGAAAAATATAAAATATCGATTTTGCTGAAAAAGTACGTCTTACTAAGAACATTGTTAAAAAAAATAACTTCATCGGGTAGCTTAGTGCCGCTTTCCCACTTTCATTAATCTTAACTTCGTTGAAGTATTTAGACAGATTTATTTTAGTTTCGAGAAGAAACAATTCGTCACAGAATCTTCTGTGACAGTTTGTTGAATTTAAATTGGAATAACACGGAAAAATCGAACATATGAACAATTTTTTTTAGGTCAGATTCCATAAAAGAATTTTTATTAAAAAATAGTCATATGGAATTAAATATCATTTTTTAGAAAAAAAATTATTGACTTTCTAAAAAAGTGAATTTATTGAAAAATTGTTCATTTAAAAATAAACTAATCCCAAATTCACGTTTATATATATATATAGTATAATTTATATAAAGTGGCTCAAATGAGACTGAAGGATAATAAAGAATCGTAAATAATAGTATCGTAAGTACAAGGGTTGTTTGATAAGTATAGTAAAAAAATAAGAAAAACTAAATTGACAAATATAATTAAATTAAACAATAAATAAATTTACGATACTTATCAAACGACCCTCGTAAATATATGTTTAAATCCTTCAGTTACATTAGATTCACAATATACATCATAAATATTGAGAAAATAAAAAAAATATTATAAATTAATAAATACATTAATAAATTTTCAAAATTGTTAAAATATTTGTGTGTTCATTTTTAATTCTAAAGAAACTACAAATTAAATTAGTGAAAAATGTAATTTTAAAAGATTAAAAGTTCTTTATTCATTTATATAACAACAAAAAACTGTTGTGAAAACTTGACAAAATATTTAAAACACTGATTTTTATTAAAAATGAATAAAACAGACAATTTTTTTAAACAATTTTAATTTTTATAATTTTTTTAAAAAAATTATTTTAAGTTTAGTATTATCTTCTATTGAATCAAAAGTATATTATATATTTTAAAAATAGTTCATTTATTTATATAATACAACAAAATTGTGAAAATCCTAAAAAAAATATTTTAAAAAATGATTATTGGAAATAAATGAAATAAAAAAAAATTGATTTTAAAAAATTCTTATATTATATTTAGTTCAATATTATATATATATTATATATAAGATATTTTTTAAGTGTGATAGAATTTTAAATGAATTTCTATCAAAAAGTTCTATTCAATATATATATATATATATATATATATATATATATATATATATATATATATATATATAGAATGTTTTTTAAGTTAAATAGAACTTTCGACAGGAATTTAATTTAAAGTTCTATCACGTTTGAAAAAAGCATTTAATACTTTTTAAAATAAAAAATACTGAAATAGTAACACTACTTAATTTACATATGTAATACTGTTTCGTGTGCACTTATAAAAATTTATCTAAACGTAAAAGATAAAAAAAGGACATAGACGATGAGAAACAGCTAACTGGCAAAATATATTTTATATATCTGAAAATATATGTATAAAGAAATACATATGTAACAGTTGGATGAATATTACAGGCAAAAGTGGTAACAGTTCGATAATTCTGTATCGTTTATTCTACTTTAAATACTTTTTTAAATTTTCATACATTTTATTTGCAAGTATGATTTAAAATAATGCTTTGATATAAAATCCGATTAGTAACAGAAATATATTTTTTGAAATAATAACACATTTCAGTGAAATACAAAAAATGTTTTATATATCTGAACATTCATGGAAATAATAAATATTACAGATAAACATAATTTCAACAATTCCATAATTTTGTTCTTATGTATTTTACTCAAAATATTTTCAACGTACTGCATCCACATTTACTTATACTCAAAAAAGACTACTTAGGTATAAATGCTTTTTATAAAAGAATTACAGTTCTGTAAATAAAACATAACCATAAATATCAGTAATACCGGTTACGTCTGAATCACGTCTCGATATTACAGACATCAAATAGTTCGTTACATATTCCGACAGGAACTATGCAAAACTATTGCATTCTAGTGCATGTACATTACATTCATATTTAATCATAGTCTTTAGACGACACACAATACAGCAATATTCAATGTCTGCATGTTAAGCGATTATTGATGATGACGTTATTAACGTAGATTAAATTGTTTACCTAGTTTAATGTTAACATCAATCAACTAGTTTCTACACAAAACATGAACATATTCTAAATAACTGCTACTGAGAATTATTCAATTTTACATGAAATTATGAGAAAATACATTCAGAACCAGCATTGTTTTAATTATATATATATATATATATATATATATATATATACTTGTTTAACAGATTTCTACAGAAAAAAATATACAGTCAGAGAATAAATGTTTGAAATAAATGCATGAAATAAAAAACCTAGGAAAAATTACACGATATGATAATGAACTATGCCCAGAGATTATATCAAGAATTTGGGCAAGATGGGTAACTTTTGGAAAAATAAATAATATAACAAATAATCAATAAAACCCATTGATACTACAACAGAAAACATATAACCAATGGCTACTACTTGTTTATATTTATTAATCAGAAACTTTGTTATTAAAGCAAAAATGAAGAAAAAAATTGTGAAAACCTAACAAAGTATGGAAAAGATAATGTCAAGAATTTTTAAACTTGATCAGAAAATATATAAATAAATACAAGAACAAAAAGATAATTGATATACCAGAACAAATAAAATTAATTAAATGGGCATGGGAAAAATATGTAACAAGAAGAGAAAATTGATGGACAAAAATCATTATGGAGTGACGATCAAGAAATAAAAAACGATTCAAGAAAAAACTTTATCAAAGATGGAGGAATGATATTGTAAAGTATTTTGGAGGTGATGGTTGGATAAAATTAACTGCAGGTAGGAAACAATGAAATAATCTTTGAAAAATAATTTAGAGAATCTAATGATATTCGATAAAGCTTTCATTCAGCAATAAACTTTTATGATTTTATACATAAACACTTAAAGTAACATTGAGAAGCATGAGAAATATATATAAAGAATAGAAAAAAGTACAAAAAAGAAATCAAAATAATTCAGAAAGTAAGATTTTTTTTGAAAAAAGACAAGAATCCAATTGTAAATCCATTAATTGGTATATTTGAAGAATCAAATGTAAGCAGATAGAAAATTAAGAAAAAATAATCTATACTTTAAGAATAAAATAAAGCGAGATGAAAAGAAATCAAGAAGAAAAAATATTATATGACAATAAAAAAATTACTATAAAAAATTAATATATTAACTAGGGGATGGATTTATTCATCTTATAATATTCAGATAATTAAAAAATTATCTAATAATGATACAATAAGTCAAAACTAGTTTTAAGATACAAGAAAATAAGTGAACATAGAAATCAAGAAATGAGAGTTCAATTAAAATCTTTTGTCAATTTTCTCAAATCGATATAAAAAAACTTAAAAATGTATAAAAAAGAAAAGAGATAATAAACATAAAAATATTAATAATTGGTAGAGAAGAGAGAGTAATACATCTAAGTACATTGAAAATAAACAAAATAAATATCGAGTCCATTTATTACAATTAAAAAAGTAACAAGAGTCAAAAATACAATGTGAAAAGAAAAATAAAAGATTTTATGAAATAACGGAACATTCACTATTAAATTTCTTTCTTAACTAAGTATTTTTGTGTATATTTTTTAAATAATTATCACAATCACTTATATAGAATGGCCCAAATGAGTCTGAAGAAAAATAAAGAATAATAAATTATAGTAAGCAAGTAAATGTATATCTAAACCTTTCAATTTCATTTTGGCTACCCTCTTTCTTTCCCTCTCCCTCTCACCACCCCTCTCTCTCTCTCTATATATATATATATGAGTATAAAATAATTATTTTCAAATAAAATTCAGGTTTAATAAAATAGTTTCATAATAATATAACTATTAATTTATTTAGTACAGTTCAATAATAAAATTTGGCTTGAAAAAAAAACCACCGAAAAAATCACCACTTTAGTTAAAAAAAAAGAAATCTCATTAAAGTCGCTTATCGCAAAAATCCTTACTCCAAATGTCAATCTTCACGTCTTCAATGGCAGAGAAATGAATGTTTCGTAAATCTGAGATGTCAATGCAGATTTTGACCTCATTACTGAAATGGTTGCGGCATTAGCAATAGACGATGATGATGACGGCAATAATGACGATGATAGTAGCGTGAAGGGTTGCGGTGTAAGAGAATATTCGCTTTGAAATCCGTTACGAACTGATCGCTAATTGATGACGTCGATGCATCAGATATGCTGTTCCTGTTTCTCGACTAAATTATAAACTAACAAGATTTTTCTCATGCACGAACGCTTATCGTTATTAAATCGAGATATTATTTATTCAGTCAAATATAATTTACTGGTATATATATATATATATATATATATATATATATATATATATATATAAAACAGTACGTATTTAGTTTCAAACATTGTTATATATTTTCTAGATCGTTAGTTTTAATCAATGAAAATAATTTAGTTTAACGTGACTTCTATTCATTTCAATAATTTAACTCTAATAATCATAAACTGTATTAAAAGTTATAAATAATTCCATAAATTTTCTAAATAAATAATTTTTTTTATTTATTGATCACAGCGTTTTAAAAATTAAAAAACTGATCATTAATTATAGAAAGTTATAAAAAGTACAATAACTTTATCAATTTACAGTAATTGCATATTATTATTATTTTCTATCTATTTCTATTTTAACATAAAATAAATAACTTTTATAAAGATTAAAAATGAAATATTAAATAATCTAGGAATATTTTAGAAAATAAAAAATATATAAACATATAAATATAAAAAGATTTTAAAAAAATGTTAACCTAATAAATATTCTTTAATTATATTATTTTTATATGAATTTAAAAAATTAAAAAAAGTAACAAAAAATATAACATAAATAAATAATTAATCAAATACATAATTACATATAATAATTATCTCGTTTTTTTTAAAAAAAATAAACAGTTCATATTTTTTTAAATAATAATAAAATTAATGGCTGCATGAAAATTAAATTAAATTAAGCAGTAAATTTATTTCTCTCTAAATTTTTATAAAATATCAGATTTTTTAAATTATTTCGAAAATAATTTAATATATAATAATAATTTTAAATAATGACTAATAATTAACATTTTATATGCACAAATTTCAACAATTTACGTTGATATTTTGAATATGTAATTAAATTATCAATTAAATTTAATTATTTTCTAATCAAATAGGGTTTATAATAGAATAGCTATAACATATTAATTATATAAATAATTATATATATATATATTTATATTTATATATATATATATATATATATATATATATATAAATTAATTTAAAATTAAATTTAATTATTTTCTAAACAAATGTAGTATATAATATAATAACAAAAATATTTAATAATTATATATATATATATATATATATATATATATATATATATATATGAATTTATGTATATAAATTTGTTTATATGTATAAAACCTATTACAAAAATCAATAAAAATTCAATGAGAACTATAAAAGCTCCTGTCTATAAAAAATATACGATATAATAATATAAAACATTTCGTGAAAATACTAATATAAAATTATTAAATATTATGTATCAGTAGGCAATAAAAATGGATATAAAATTTTTTTATGGAAAAACATTTTATCTACTTATTTCAGAAATCGTTTAAATATACAAAAAATGTTACAAACACAAAATAGCACATTCTGTATTTATCATTTACAATTTAAAATTAATTTTTTTTTAGATTTTTTTTAATCGAATATAAAATATTACTTTTTAATACCACATTCCATACTTACATTAAATCCTGTAACATTTATCAAAAAGAAAAAACTGAGGATTAGGACTTAGAGATTTTTTTATTTTTAGATTAATTTCCATAATAAAAAATAGGTGTTATAAATATCTATATAACGCATTTTTACTAACGCAAATAAATTATCAAAAACATTATATTCATTAAGTTAACCTAGGTTATCTTACCTAATTATTTATATATATATATATATATATATATATATATATATATGTATATATATAATTAGGTAAAATAAATATGTGTATATGAAGTAACAAGTAAGTGCTTTTTGTTAACTAATTATATATTTGTTGAGAATTATTTATACAACAACATCAAATAAAACTCTAGAAATATGTATAAATTATTTATTTAACATTTCATTTTTAGATATATAGTTTAATGTTAAAACGTACTTATAAACTTATTTCTACTATTTGCTCTATGACTCTATATCAAGTTTCAGAGTTAAATATCATTACAACTTTTACGTTATCAATAGTTATCAACATATTTTATAAAAGTATAATATTACAGATGTAATAACAAACTTGTAATGGAATGAAAAATATTTCTTTTATTTATAATTCTCTTTGAACATATGAACCTGTCACATTTATATTAACACTACATAAAATTCTAAAAGAAAGTAGTGAGTTAATTTATTTTCATAAATCTAAATTAATAATTTTCATATAAATACATATAGAATCATCCAAATGTGACGCCTAGATTTATGTGTAATTAAGAAAAAATAAACTATACACATGTTTCCCTATACATCATCGTATACACATGTTTCTTTTTAATGAAACACAAATCTAGCAGTCACATCTGGATGCCCTTAGACTAAATAAATATATATATATATATATATATATATATATATATATATATATATATATATATATCAAGACAACTTTTTTTAACAATCTTTATTAACAAATAAGTAAAAATACAACTGTAAAACAAAATGAAATGCATAGTTTTACGAGACTACAAATAATAAATAATTTATTAAAAATAATTTTATAATAACACTACCTCAAAAAAATATCTGAATTGGCAAAAATCTTTATTTATTAAAAAAATAAAAAATGGGGTTTTAAGAAAATTTTATAATGACAAATTTTAAGATAATAATAATGTGCTTTGAGATATGTTTGTTTGAATATGTAAATCAAAAGAAGTTTTGTAATGACATTTCCAGAATAATGACCAAAATACAATGCAATTAGAAAAGAATATAGAGAAAGAAAAATTATGTAGCATCTTGATGTTCAATAAATATGATATATTAATCGAATTTTGTTTACATTTTAGCATCATTTTTACATTGAAAATGTATGTATGTATGTGTGTTAAAGGGAGTAAATCTCAATAAAAAATCATCACCAACCCGCCTAATCAACAGAGTAAGCATGAAAATGTACCAGTATTTGCTGGTAACATTCAAAAAGGCTTTCATCCAGTAGTGGGTTAAATATAGGTTGATATTGTGATACATTTGTATATATGATATGTGTGTGTATATGTAAATCTCTTAAAATTATTTTTTTGCGTTGTTTAATATACACTAAAAATATTTCAATTTTATTTTGGAAAAGTTAATCAAAGAACTGATATAAATTATTAAAAAATCAATTTAAAAAATAATGTGTTCACTATTCTACCTAACAGTATAAAAAAAATAAATACAGGCACATTTACTTCATGTATGTACATACATATGAACATGCATATTTATATACAAACGTCCCAAAAAATGTATATACATTTTAATATGTATAAATTTTTGGGACACTCTGTATATATGTATGTATATTGCTTTTATATATTATAAATTTTCATATAAATAAATAACATAATTAATTGAAAATTAAATCATATTTGATTTTTGCCATTAATTAATGTTTATTTATAAATTTCTATATATAAATTCTGTGCTCCAATTATAAAATATAATTAGGTTATATATATATATATATATATATATATATATATATATATATATATATATATTTCAAAAGAAATTGAAACTTATGAATGAATAATTAAAAAACAAATATATACATTCATTTTCAATGCTATCGAATTTATTTTATAATTTATTAAATGTAAGAATAAAAAGTCTGTTTTATTTTAAATATAAAAAAATATATATCCGTCAATTATTTAATATCAAATAAAACGTAATAGACAGAAGCTAGAAAATCACAAGTACGAAATTAAGAAGACAGATGTGAATATATTCGCCCTCTGTGTTTCATCGCCTGTCATTATTGCTGGCACTGTTGCTCATCATATTGAGTTGAAGCGAAGCCGAAGCTCATTCCCATATTGATTCAATTACGAACCAACGACCCCCAATAAGGTTTGCATTGGAATGAGAACGATACAGTCGTAGAGGCCGATGTACAGATGGGCGTTATCCGTGCACACAGTATATCTACCCTCTATACAGTGTCTACCAATCCATGATTTATGTAAGAACTCTCAACAAATTACTGTTTTGCGTAGCGCTTTTAATATTTTATCAGTCTTTTTACAACAACGATGGCAGCACGAATAAAGAGCCGTGGTTCTAGAAATCCTTATTGATGGCCTTAGATGTGTCAAGATTTTTCTCCTTAACATTTTTTTCTTCTGCTTCGTGTTTTTTTTTGTAGAGTTTTCTTAAAAAGCATAATGTGAACGATACGGGATTTTCGATTTAATATTGATAAGGTCGCGGAACGTTAAAAAATACGGAATTATTTTTAAAAGTTACGTTTCGTCAAGTTTATAGGTTCAATGTAAATTTGACGAACATCTCAGATAGTAAACTTCTATTTTTTATTACACTGTATATATATATATATATATATATATATATATATATATATATATATATATAATTGAAATATTTAATAATTTATTTAAAATTTTCTAATTTAAAAACTAAATAATTAATTTATGTTAACACAGTTTTTTTTTAAAAAAAAGTATTTAATGAGTATCAACCATAATAAAGATTTTATTTATCTTTAATTTCTTTAAGTAAAATTATATTAGTGACCCAAATGAGACTGGAGTATTTAAATATCATTTATATATCATTATTTTCTTTGATTTTCAATTGAAAAATCAGGCATTTCATATTACACGACCTAATACATTCTACAGTCTTATTTGGGGAACCTGCATAAATAAAAATGATCACAAGTATAAAAATCAAACAGAAATTTATAAAAAATATTTGAGTACTTACATACTTTTGATATTTTTTTATGAAAAAAAATTATCAGTAATAATAAATAAAAATAAATAAAAATTAGTGAATGTAAGAATTATTTTCATTTCTAATACTGGTATGAATGCCTGTAATAAAATTTAATTTTCAAGAAAAAACTAAAACAGAAAAATTAAATAAATATTTTTTTTTGTGTAGAAACATCTCCAACCAAGCAGTTTAATACAAAAAAATATTTCAAACGATTTTTTGTACAAAACTATATTAGAAAATTTTTACAATATTTGCAATTCGAAATTTCAAAAATTAATTTTAAAAGTGGGAATAAATTAACATAAATCAAAATACAAAAATTCTAATATCATAAAATAATTTAATAAATACAAAGTTTTTCCTATAAAAGTATATAAATTGATTTACATATTTCTCTTCCACTTGAAGATTTATTTTCTAAAATTATTTTAGTAATCGTTCAAGTCTATGCTTGTGAAAACGAACTTGCTCATTAAAGAAGATTAATGATTTTATCCTATTTATAGTTACGTAAATTGTTATACTTGAAGCTATTTAATATAATATCAACTTCTTTCCTTTTTCAAAAATAAACAATCAAATTAAAGTATTAAGTTGTTTTTATATCAACGTATAAAATTCTCTTTCAAAGAATAAAGATACATTAAATTAAAGTATAAAATTTCATTATTCATATTCTTTTCTTTCTATACAAAAATTGTTAAATCTAACATTTAATTAGAAATATAATTTATATTACATTTAAAACCTTTTATAAATATTATTTATAAAGAAGAAGATTTTAATTGAAACAAATATTTCATTTTATTTTCAAGAAATTCATAATTAAATACAATTATTTTATAATTGAATTAAATAGCATATCTATAGAATATATTTTTGTTACTCTCAGAAAATAATTATAAATATAATGTGAAGTAATTAAGAAACTGATACACAAAGTCACAGAAAGCTTTGTTGAACATAACTTGAGACAATGGAGTTACACAGAGATTAGTTGGTATTATATACCGTGAATTTATATCAACACCTTTATGCATACGTACAATTGTAAAATTAGATTTAATGAGTTAGATTTGTTGAAACAAACGTATCTACATCGTCAACTATAGAGTTCTATTAATTATAAAGTTCATTTTTGATTATATATATATATATATATATATATATATATATATATGTATTAATTAGAATCTTAAAATCATTTCAAGCATTTTTGTTATCTTATAAAACGTTATTAAAATTCTAATTAAATTACGCTTTATAATAAAACATAATATTTTCTATATTCATAAAATATCAACTGTAATATTTATTATTAAAACGAAATTAATCATGTGTAATTATATCATAATTAATTCAAATACTAGCATATTCCTTTCATCTTCATACTTTAATATTTCAGAAACGAATTTTCGAATTAATAAGAAAATTCATGCATATAGAATATAATCTCACCGTTGAATTTGAGATTATCTTATTGATTTTAATTTTAAACATGTTCCACGAACGAAAAAAGTAGCGCACACAAACATATTCTATCGTATTTTACTAAAAAAAAGTGGAAGTAGACGAAAGATTAACGTTATTGACGACCACGTGTCTTATAAGTACTTTACTACCCACGTGTGCTTTTAATAAAAGCACACGTGAATGGAAAGATAAAGTTATTTGAAAAGCTCAGGTGTGTTTCATAAATTAAACAAGCGAGATGCTATATAAGGTACGTTTTCTACTTGTGAATTATTAATAAGCTGCATAATGTGTTCTATTGGCAGATGATTTTTTTTAATTCAATTGTAAATTAACGAGTGTTTAGTCTGTTAGGGATTATTTATTCATAAACCTGTTATATCGAATATTTTAATTAGCTTAAAAATAATTTATATGAAAATAACAATGCTAGTATTTTTTTAATAAACTTTTAATTTATAATTAAAATCCTGGCATGTACAGTTATATTATATATATGATAATTTAAATATATTGTATTATAACAATTATTTCTAATTCGGCTACTTATTTAAAAAAAATAAAAATATAAAAAATATATGCAATTACATTTTAATTCCAAAATAATAATAATTTTTTTATACATTTATTTTGTATAAAATATACTGTTTAAAAAATAAATATTATATTTTAAACAAAAATATGATAAAATATAAAAATTTAAAAGTATGATCAAAAAAAGGTTTCTTGTACGAATTTTTTTTATATTTTTGCTGCTTCAATAAAAAAATAAAATTGTTATATATAATAATTGAAAAATAATTGAATTTAAAATAATATTTATATAAGTTATATCTTAAAATAAATATAAGATATATATAAAAATAATTCATATTTTCGTTTCGACAAAAAAACACGTTCATATTTTGTAACGAAAACGAAAAAAAATCGTATTCATTCCATGTTCATCGGTTTGGTTATATAAACAGAAAAGACCACTTCAGCGACACAAAAGCACTCATGAAAACGGAATACGAACAGATGACCTCAGCAACAAGAATCACCATTCTAGTTTAGATCAACATTGTCGACTATAAAATTAAAATTCAGCCATCTTGTATATTTACATTGCTTTACCTGTAACAGAGGTACAAATTGAGCTTGCAAATTTTATGTATAATTTAGAAACTTTATCTCATACCACACAGATTTCGGGCGTCAATTTAAGAATAAAGTTGTTTCTTATCTTGGAAAATAAATGAATATCTTAAATGGCAGTTTGAAGTTTTTGTCTTCCTTAAACTCTTTGAAAATCCTTCGGGGGAAAATATTATTTTATTATTTGTTTTATTAAGATACTAATTACCATAAGAATGTTTAAATATTTCTTTTATCTTTTTCATATTTATTTTTTTAACTCCCACACTCATATATTTGTATGTGTATGTTTTTTAAAAATATTTAAATAAAATAAATAATTAAAATATGTTTCTTTTTTAAAAAATAATAAAAACATTATATAATATATATATATATATATATATATATATATATAGAGAGAGAGAGAGAGAGAGAGAGAGAGAGAGAGATGAAATATATATTAAAGAATAGTTGATGTAATAGAAAATATATCAATAGTGTTGATTAAATTTCATTCATGAAAATAACATGGTTTTTAATTTATCTCTATTTTGATCATAAATATAGGCTTGTATGCAAATAAGAAAAGAATCATTCGAAAAAAATGTTGACCTACTTTCCACAGATTCATTTGTAACATTGGTAAACAACTTCAAAAAATTGCATTTTTTATTGCTTGAAAATGAATCATTAGAATGAATACTTCAAAATCAATTACTTGATAAACTTAAAGAAATTGAAAATAATTGATTTGAATTTTTTTATTACTTAAACGTCGTTTATAAGTTGATAGATTTATACGCATTTCAAACTAATTGATTTAGAAAATAGTAGAGAATAATTTTGTCTAGTATTTACAAAGTATATGATTGTTGTATTTGTCAAAGCGATTTTTAATGTACGATGTCACTAAATGGTTCTTTTCTGTTTAATGAAATTTTATTGAAATAAAATGTTTATTTATAATGAAAATAATTAATTATCAATTTTTATATAGTTAATTAAAGAATTTATTTCTTTAAAAATTTTTTTTAAATAAACTTAACGGTAAATAAACATTATATAATGAATTACAAATAAAATTTTTTTGAACTATTTTAGAAAAATTGAACATTTATACTAAATAAAATATTTTTAAAAAATTGTAGAACAAATTGAACTTTGTTTAATATATATATACACATATCTAATTAAATAAAAAAATATATACCAAAATTTTCATACAAAATTTATCTAATATTGTATTTTATAATCATTTAATAATTTTATTGCTGTTTTTTGTTAAGAATTTGTATAAAATCTGTTTTATTTTCATTAAGTAATATATTTTTGACAACCAAATATTTTATAGAAACAAATTAAATTTATAAATAATATTGATCAAAAATAATCACATATATACACATATAATTATTAAACATATTAAATGAAAAGAAATCAAAAATTATATAAATAAATAAAAAAAATAAAAAAGATAATTTTAAAATGTCATATTTTTATTACTGTAATGTTTTCCAAATTGTATAATTCTGAGCTGTGACGATGATGCTATAGCTATTGAAATGCATATCAGTGATTAAAATAAACAATAAGAAATTATTTAATATTTGAAACAAATAATTATTTTATTATTTTAAATTTTTTAGAAGTTATTTTCAATTTTCTTTAGTTATTTTAATCTTGTTTTATTAGACACTGTTTAACACTAGAATGTATAAAAAAGCAATTTATAATATTTTAAACTCATTAGATATTTTGAAATTTTCTTGATATTTTATTTTTTTTCCTAAATAATATATTTTTCACTCATGTAATAAAAAAATATTGTAATTTATAAAATGCACTATTCTATACAAAATGTATGATATACGAAGGTCGTTTAGATTATAAAAAAAATATTTTTCTTTTAATATTAATTTTATACAAATAAAAAATATAAAGTAAAATTTATGTTTAAATGTTTTATATTTTAAAAACAAATTATTTGAAATTAATAATTTGCACCTTATTAAAAGGTCCATAAAAAATTATTAAATAAATAATATTCAGTAAATAATATATTTAAAAAATATAAAAATTTTTAAAAAAATAAAGTTTCTAAAAATAATTTAATTATTTTATATATATATATATATTAGGTTTAAGTATAATTTGCACTTTTTTAAAGGTCATAGCTGCGAAATTCATTTACCAGAATGGAAGGGAGATATTCAGTAAATAATATATTAGGTTATAAATATCTCCCTTCCGCCTTTTTGTCTTTTGAATTTAAAATTATACTACAAAAAAAAAAAAAACCGGAAAAAAATATTTAATATATATATATATATATATATATATATATATATATATATATTAATGGATTCTTTATAAATTTCAAGCAGATATTCAAGTTTAAAATCATTAAAATTTGTCTTATTCAAAAAATGAATATATTGAAAATAATTTTTTTAAGTACGTTTAAAATCTAAATCCTCGAACACAGGACGAAAACAAATTTAACTAATAAAACACAAGACATTTCGCCAACTAAAAATATAGAAAAAAAATATGTACACAAGACCAAAGCAAACGAATGTTTTGATTAATTTCAAAAATACGTTGTAATATATAAACAGCCGCAAAATGTGTCTGAAACGAAATTACAAAAGAAATCCTGACAAAACGTCGTATTCCTTTTGCGTGCGCGTTTGAAGCCAGACCCCAAAAGTGGATCATTTAAAGTTGTTCTGTTTAAATTTAATCAGTCTACGTCTATCCCGTTCTTTGCTTGCATTTCGTTGTTTAGTTACGGTTTGGTTTGAAACGTTAGCCAGACGAGAAATCTTCGTAGTGGGTTTGTTCAGGGACGGAGACACTAATTGAAAATTTTTCATGTAATTTCATTCTTTTAATTTATTAAAACGTTTAGTTCACAATAACTAATTATGAAATCGAATAATTAATTAATAGATTTAATTTCTTCGATTTTTTTTCATAAAAGAAAAATTCAATTAATTTTAAAATTCACAAATATTTTGAATTAAAATTATTTCAAAATATTAGGTTGGCAAATATCTCCCTTCCGCCTTCTGGTCTTTTGAATTTCGCAGCTATGTACAAAAAAAAAAAAAAAAAAAAGCGGAAGGGAGATACTTGCCAACCTAATATAATAATTTTCTTATACCCAAAATTAATTTTTGTAGTATAAATTTTCAAATTTTAAATATTCAATTACATAATTTTCATCTTTTTGGTTATACATATATATATATATATACAAAATTATTAATTAGAAATGTAGCTATAGGGTGTCCCATGAGGAGTGCACAACTTAATTTTTAAATAAAACGCATCTTATTTTGAGTGAACGATGATGTTTTTTGAAGTGTTGATGAATGTGCTCTTCTGATAGGACACCTTATATATAAAAAAGTTTATAAAGTGACTCATAGATAGATAGGATAGAAAATTTCGAATTAAATGAACAAAAAAAACATTAAATCTGTTGATAAGAAATTTTAAAAGAGTCTTTCATTCATCTGAGAATAGAAAGAGTCTAATAATTATATATATATATATATATATACATACAGGGTATCCCAAATTAAATTAAAGATAGAAAAAGATAGTATGCAAGTAAATGTATGTCTAAACACTTTAGTATCAAAGACCACCTATAAATATGTTGTTTCTGAAATATTTTATGATTTATAATTTATTTACTTAATTTATGTAAGAAATAAAGAACGTAACTTTTCTGTTGCATGATTTTTTTTAAAAAAACTATAAAAAAAATTTTACTTAGTAAAAATATCACAAAATAATGATTTTATTAAAAAAATTGAACAATTTATTTGATAAAAATTTCATTAAATAATTTTAGAATCAATTTGTATCATTTAATACTTAAAGTACTTAAAGCTTCCATTCTGTTTTATTGTTAATAAGTTTAAATAATTTCATAGCAGTAAGTACATCTAAAAAGTTACTTATCTGATAAATACGTAATGCTATTACTGTTATATATTTCTCAGAACAAAACTCCAGATAACAAAATTTACTTCGTGGTGTATAATAAAATAATCTAGATATAAAGTGAACCAGTTTATTTTACTTTAGAAATCATTAGATTTTAAAATAATAATTATATATATATATATATATATATATATATATATATATATATATAAATATAAAATATGTTTATGAATATATTTATTTTTGTTATATTTTTTTGAATAATATTAAAAATAATTAAACCTTCACATATTTTCACAAGAAAAATATTATCGGTAATATTTCTTGAACATTTTTGATATCACTTTTGATATTTTTTTTATAATTTAATTTATAATATTATCTCCATACTGATTGACTATGAAAACTTCACAAATTATAGAATAATATAAATTGACCTGACCTGATTTAATTTATCCTAATCAAATTAAGACTTCATTGGATTAAAAAAGAAAAATGTCAATAAACATAATAATGATAGACTTTGTACATAATTAGATATAAAATCAATGGAAGCGGTTCTTTAAAACTGGAATTAAGAAAAGTTTAGAAAATGTACAGCAATACATTTTATATCAATATACAAAAATATTGGAATATTATCGTCTTGAGTAAATTTAATTGTAAACAATTATAATTCTATTTTAATTACATAAAATTGAAAATATTATTAAATATAATAAACTAAAATATTAATAAATTCCAACTAAAAACATGAAATAAATTAATATAAATATTTATTAATATAAAATTGTTTGAATATTTTTTTATATTAATTTCAGTATTAATTTTTGAAATTTGATTTTTTTAATTTCCTTTTTAGATATTTTTATATAATAATATAATTAATTTATTATGATATCAAAATCATGTATAATTTTATTTAAACAAAATTATATTTCTTTATATAACTGTTTAAAAAACATTTTGGTTACGAGTATAATTTAAAATAAATCATTTATTGATTCAAAAAATTTTTTTTTCAAATAGTAATCAACGAAATTAAGAATTTATATTATATGAAAAAATATTAAATATTTAATTATGTGAACGATTCTATTTCTAATTAATTATTCATATATTTTTTATAACATTTTTTTAAAAAAATAGATTATAAATTTGATTTTATAAACTATTTTTTTAATTTTTTGTTATACTGTAATATAAAAATATTTATACAAAATCCATAATTATTTGAAATCAATGTACTATATTATTTTATTTTTATAATTATATTTTTTCTATATACAATATCTATTAAAAGGATAAACTATAATATAAATAAACTATTTTTTAATGAAAAAATAGGAATATTATTAAATAATTATTTAAGGAATTAAAAAATATATTTTATAGGATCATCCAAATGTAACGTCTAGATTTGTATTTCATTAAAAAGAAACTATATATATGTTTCTCTATATACATATTTCTTTTTAATAAAACACAAATCTAGATGTCATATTTAGATGACCATATATAAAAAAATATGAAATATTTAATTATTTAAACGATTTTTATTATAATTATTTTTTTTATTTTTTGAAAGAAAAATAAATACAGATCCAAAATTTTATTTTTGAAATTATTTTTTTAATTGTAATATCAAAATATTTATAAAATAATAATTCAAAATATCAATAATTATTTAAAATCAATACACTGTATATTTTTATTTATTCAAAAAGAAATTCTACATAAAAATATTCTATTATTAGTACAAACTATAAATAAACCATGCAATGAATGAAAAATTTGAAATATTATTAAATAATTACCAAAATTAAAATTCAATATTATATGTAAAATAATATTTTATCAAAATTGATTCATATAATTTGAGATAATTTGCTTATTATAAAAAAAATAATACACTTTTTTAACAAAGAAACTTGAAATAGAAATTTGATTCTTTTAATTTTTATAAAAGAATGAAATTGTGTATATACACACACACATACACAAACAACTATATATGAGGGTCGTCTGATAAGTATGGTAAAAATTGAGAAAAACTGAATTGAAAAATTTAATTTAATTAATTAATTAAATTAAACAATAAAAAAATTTACCACACTTATCAAACGACTCTCGTATAATACACAAATAACTAACTAAAAATATCAATTATAAGATTCCATTCCGAGAAATATTTTAAAATGATATCTTTATTTAATACAACTCATTTCGTTGTGAGAATAACGAGAAAAAATGAACAATTGTAATAAGAAGCTCATTGAAAATTCTCGGTTACATCGAAATAATTCAAACTAAGTTTACCAAAATTAAACTTCCATTGTAATTAAAAAAATGAAACGAACACGACGAACTTAATCAGATATTAAACGATATGTGTTATATATCCCGTAGAACAATTAATCAAACACATAATCATATCAAAAAAAATCCAATATAGTTTTTTTTTCAATATATAGAATGTCAAAAACAATCGTTACAGCAACGAAATACATTAGAAAATAAATAACCTTTTTGACAGTCGGTCCGCTTAAATCGATTGTTTCCCAGGACCAACCCTGACTACTTTATATACATACATACATACATACATATATATATATATATATATATATATATATATATATAGACACAAAACCGACGCCTACCTCTACGTACAGTGGCTTATTCGAGCCTCTGTTTTGCAATAATGGCTTGGCGAGGGTAGCGAGTGTTCCACTACGCCTGCGGTAATGTTCCTTCAATGAAAATTTATACACACAATATGATGTGTAATAAATCCTCTTAACATATTATGATGAAGCTGTCGCTTTGAAGTAACATAAAGCTCTGCAGGAAACATAGTAACCATGCAAGCGGCAAGAACAAGTTATTTTTTCTCTCTACAACGAAACAATGATTACTAAAGGAGTTGATGATACAGCTCAAGGCGATCGAATTACATCTAAATTCGTTATTCGTACGTAGAAAGAATAGAAAAAAACGTTCATTAAATTTAACAATTTGTTGTAATAATATCTGTTTAATAATATATTTCATATATATTTGATGATTTTTATCAATGTTAAGCTATTTTTTTAAATTAATGTATTTTCAAATTGTACGTTTGGTTATTTTTGATGAAGAAAATGATTTTAATAATATATTAGAAATATGAATATAGGGAGAAAATCTTTTCGAAAATTTTATATTTGTAAAATATTTTGTACTCTATTTAAATAAAATTGTAGAAAATTTCATTTAACCTCTTTTTAAATATTATTGTTAGAAATAATAAAATTTTAGTTTTTAAATGAAAACATTGTTGAAATATTTTTGAGATTTTATTCTCAATAGAGATTTGTTTAATTAAAATTATTTCATTTTCAAAGGCAAATACATTTTACTCATACAAAAGCACAAAATTAATTAAATATTTTAACATTTCTGAGAAATTTAACAAAAAATAAAATATAATTTTAAATGAAATTATTAAAAAAATTTGTAAACTTTTTTAGGAAATTTATTTTAGAGATTTTTGTTGTTGATAAATTTTTAAAAATAAATTACAATTTATATATTAAATAACTAAAATTATACCTGATATTCAGACATATTTAGTCTATTAAAGGTTTTTTTAATTAAAGAGTTATCTCTGAATGTAAAATAATTTTTAAAATTATCCATGGAATATTATATAACTTTTAAATCATTTCATTGCAAGAATTTGTAAATGTGTCCAGTTTCATAAAATTATATAATTTTAAATAGTCTATCTCAAATTTTATCGATTAACATTAGTGACCAGTTTATAGGAATTAATAAAAAAAATGGATGTAAGTTATTTTCTAAACATTATACATTATTTTCTAAACATTATAATGATTGAAAATATTTGGATGCATTAAGTAGTAATAAATATTCCAAAATATTTTTTTTAATTCTATAAGTTAGCTCAAATGAAACTAAAGAATAATAAATGATAGTAACCAAGTAAAAGTACGTCTAAACCCTTCAGTATAATTTGGGCCACCCTATATAAATATATTTGACACAATTAATATTGTCCTTAAATGAGTTATGATTTTATAAACACTTTTTCTTGTAATGCATATTGTTCACTCATTTAAAACTAAAAAAATAAAAAACAAGGTACAACAAAATCAAATAAATTCAAAAATCTACAAACAATTTCAAAAATAATATTCTTCTGAAAATTATTAAATATCATTGTAAATAGTTGAATATTACAATGAATGCATTTATTTAGATAAGATATATTTATAAATATATATATGTAAAAAAAATAATTGTTTCAATAATTGTTCAAATTTCAAATAATTATTAAACAGAAAAACTAGATTTAGGACAAGAATTAAAAAAATAACACATGAATTAATTAAAAAATAAAATAATGGCATAAGATTTTTTCTATTAAAAATTATTTATTGGATTGTAAAAATTTTAATATTTAAATTAAATAGTTGATAAAGAAAATTGAATTGAATATTTTTCCTATAAACTAATTTATTGTTTGCAAAAATGTTATACTTGAAATATTACATTTATTTGTTCATGATTTTAATCTTTTAAACAAATTATTATTTTAATTAACTATAATAATTAAATACTACACAGGCACACACACACTTATATATATATATATATATATATATATATATATATATATGTATGTTTTTTTTTTTATTTACATTTCGTATCAGATACAATATTTGCATTTGACAACACAATTTACGTTTTAGATATTCTTTGAATAATTCTTAAAACAGTACAGATAATTATTTGTGCAAATTACGCAGGGCAGATCAAAGTAATTTTTAATTAAGTTTACTTTCTAGACATATTTTTGCATTTTTTCTTTGACATGCACTGAAGTCATACTTAATTGGTTTACATATTTTGATGCCTTTTTTAATTTCATTACAAATCTTAAAATATAAACATGCTTTTTATAAAAAAAAATTTAACAAATTTAAATTTTAGTAAAAACAACAAAAATATTTGTGTAATATTATACAAATATTTTAATTATTTACATAATAATAATTATAAGACACTATATAAAAATATGAATCATTAAAAATTTTAAGAAAGATTATAGAAGTAGATTTTAAACTTAATTTATATACCAGAATTTATAAAGTAAAAATATTGAAAATCATATATATATATATATATATATATATATATATATATATATATATATAGAGAGAGAGAGAGAGAGAGAGAGAGAGAGAATAATAATTCGTAGATGAAAAAAGATAGTTTATAATTTTTTTTATTATATATTAGTAAATTTAATATTACTTGTATTAAATGGTAATTTTTTAGTTTTAATTTTTAAAAATTTTATACTTAAATATACTAAAAATTATAAACTTGAGAAAAATAAATAATTTACATTATATATTATTTATTTATATTATATTTGTTTATATGTATGTGTGTGTGTGTAATAAAAATTTATTTTTACCTTTTACTAAAATATTCTCCACCACACCACGTAATCCTTCATGCAATCAAATCATTTTCTAAAAGTCGAACATGACTATGTCACGTAAAGAGCATAGCATGGAGACACTTTGAAAACTTAAAATGATATCCACGGATGTTCTATTTTATAGTCGAGAGATGAAAAAAGAAGTATTCGGAAGCGTACAGAATACGAGACATAACATGTTGTTACAAACTGTAGGGTCTTATACTCAAGAATATTGTGAATGTGTACAATATTTTAAAGACGGTACGCCGTTGTGTCTTATTTAGTTTACGTCAAACAAATAAACGATATTACGTTTGTTTCCTTATATTATATAAAGTACATTGTATCATAATTAATAATATCTTGGAAGACTGATGTGTGATGAAATAATATGATATTCGTATCTGTATGGTTTTGAACTCTTTGATGATATTCACGGAACGAGATAGTATCAAAGAGTATATTAGCTAAAAACAAATATCCATAGTATTAGCTTAAGGGTGTAATTAATTTAATTAATAATGTATTTAATTATATAATTAATTAATTTCTTTTATTAAAAATGAACAGAAACTATATTAAAAATTCTTTGTATAAAAAAATTATAAATTTATAAAAGAAAATACATATTTTTGCTAAGCGAAAATTTTAAAAATCCATTTTTAATATTACAAATGTTAAAATTTAATTCTAAATTTTCGAAATGTTTTACCTGAGTTCCATATTTATATCTATCTATATAAATATATATATATATATAATATTATGTTTTTTTAAAAGTGATAGAAATTTACATTAAAATTAATTTAAATTTCTATCACGATTAAAAAAACACTCATACATTTTAATTATATATATATATTAAATAAAAATTGTATATATAGGGTCATCCAATTGTAATGATCCAATTGTCCTAGTTTGTGTTTTATTAAAAAGACATATGTGTATAAGGTGGTGTATAAAGAAACATGTGTATAGTTTATTTTGTTTCTTTTAAATAAAACACAGATCTACGCGTCACATTTGGATGGCCTATATATATATATATATATATATATATATATATATATATATATATATATATATATATATAATAAACTGTTTAATAAGAAAAATCATTTCTAAATTGTAATACCAAAAATTTTATATCATTAAAAATCGATGTACAAATGCCATTCATATTATTTTATTATGTTGGTACTATAACACATTCACTTTAATACAAATATAAATCACTATATTGTTTAATAAATATTAAATATAATAGCAAAACTATAATTAGCATTACACTATTATTTGTTTTAGTACAATTAATAATTTACTTTAACACAAATGAATAACAATATTGTTTAATAAATATTATTTATAAAATATGCGAAAAATTCTTGTGAAATCTCACACTAAAAATTAATATTTTTTTAAATATTTTTCATAAAATGACATCAGAATATTTTATATTAACATTCGATAATCACTTATTCATTAGTTTACTAGCTAATTCCCATTTTAATAATCATATCATCATTAATTGTTGCAATGTACAAATTAAAATATAGGGCCATCCATATGTGATGCTAAAATGTGTGTTTTATTAAAAAGAAACATGTGTATAGGGTGGTGTATAAATAAACATGTATAATTTCTTTTTAATAAAACACAAATCTAGGCGTCACATTTGGATGACCTCATTATGGAGCTCATTAATAAAATATTGTAATTTTGAAATTAGTAATTTGTATGTGCAAAAATTTGTCAAAATAAATAATTCAGCTACATATTTTTTAATATTTATATTAACTCAATTTTATAACTATTAACTAAAATTTAAAATCGGTTGAAATTGACTCTGTCAAAATATAATTGATTTTTTTTAAAAAAAATGTACTTTTAAAAATAATTAATTTCTTAAAACTTTTAATCATAATCTTTTATCATCAAACATTTTATTGCAAATATCAAATTAAGTCGTCGAATTTTTTTTAACAATCAATTGAATAAAGTCAAATTTTTATACGAGTTTATTAATTTTGATAATTAAAATAAATATATTTTTATTTAATTGTAATTAGAAATTATTAGATATTTTACCAATCATATTTAAAATTATATCAATTAAATATAAATGGTTATTTATTCTTTGCTCTGCTTTGACTAGGATTTAGCTATATAAAAAAAACTGTTTGATCATATTTCATCTTTATTATTTTTCATTTCTATTTTCATATTTTATATATATATATATATATATATATATATATATATATAATATGTACATGATGTTCATATATCTACGCGTTATAAGTAGGTGTGTCGTGCTAGATGACATCTTTTCCGTTCGTTTTAATGAAAGTATTGAGATAATCCTCTAGCGAGATAGCGTATAAAGACCAGGTGAGTGAGGACTATTAAGGTTTTGTTTAGTTTAGCGCTTTTGTGTGCCAGTAGGCGTTCACATTTATTTGTTACTTTTTTCAGTACTTTTTTCTTTCCTTGTTGCATGTTCCAGTTTACGAATCGTAATTTATTATTACACTTTGTGTCCTACCATTCTAATGTAGGTACCATCTGTTTGTCTCGTCTTTTTGTAATTTTACAACATTAATTACACAAGTAATTGTATTCATATCTATGTATGTATATGTTTATTATATTTATATATATATATATATATATATATATAATTAAATATTTAAAATTAATATCAGTATATATTTTTACTATTAAATATGTATTTCTGTTGTACAAAAATTGTTAAATATTTCAATGTTAATAATTTATTTAAAATGTTTTCAAAATTGAAATTCGTTAAATATTAAAAGCAATCTATTTTTAATGAAAAACTAATATGCTATGCAAGTAGAAATTTAAAACACTAATAGCAAATTAAATGCTTGCTTTAAACAGAACGTACATTGACAGGCGATCCTTTCAAGCGCAAAGCTTTTAGCTATTACAAATTCTAAAATTTAATCTATTATTAAAAACATTCATTAAAAAAAAGTCAATAGTATTAAGATACATGCATGTAGTTCATTCAAGATTTTTATATTTTTGTAAAATGTATCTTTTTGATTTTTTTAAAAAAGTTTTGTCAGTATAAATAATATATTTTGTATTTTATGAAAGTATAATAATTATTATATTTAAATAATGGAAGGTTCTAGTATAGAATTTTCAAAAAATCTATTTTTTACATTTTTCAATTATTTGTTGTTTTAAAAATGTGTAATTAAAATGAAATTTTAAGATTTTGAAAATTACCAAAGTTACAGGTTTCTAAAAGTGACAGCCGCTACATGGGTTTTACACCTGACTCTACCACATCGGCTAACATCATATAAAACTTTAAACGCATTTTTTTGAATCTAATTTATCATTTTTCAAACAGATGGGACAAATATTTCAAAAAATAATTGGCAAGTTTGAGTGATATTTTTTAAATTAAAGATTATATTTTTTACTAGGCAGTGAAAAACTAATATATTGAGTTTATTCGAATTTACTAATTTTTAAGAAGTGTAGAACTGTAAAAAAATCCTTTAAAAAGAGATTCGAATTTGAAATGTCGAAAAAATTTAACTTTTGTAGATTCACTGCTTCAGAAATTTTATGCATTTTTAAAAAAATGTTTGATTTTTTGATTTTAAATTAATAGCTGAGGAGTTAGACGTCTTACTGTCAACAATTTTTTTTCAAAAACTACTAGGAAGCATACCACTAACTCTTTTAATATATTACATTATTATGTTACTTTTTTAAAATATAAATATTAAAGCACAAAAGCACCAGATTTTTTCTTAATTATTTTAAAAAAATATCTAAAAATTATTTTCTATTTACCATTATGAAATGGAACCTCCCATTAATAAATAAAATAAAAGTTCAGTAATAAATTTCTAAATTTTATTCCCTTTAATGATTAATATATACTTATGACTCTGGTCAATTCATTTTTATAGAAGCAAATTACAAAATTTTGTAAAAGTATTCTATAAAAAAAAACTTGACTTTTTTTACTGATGTGTTTTTTAATGTTCATGTTTTCATCAATCAATGTATTATAGTATATTTTTTTATTTTAAAAAATATGTATTTGAACAAATATTATTTTAAAAAATATTTGGAACAATTGTTCCTTTTTATCACTATTTTATAGCATCGTATCATTTGATAATACTTGATTATGAAATTAATAGAATGGATATTGAAATACGTATAAACGAATAAAGTGAACAATGAGTGATTACTAAACGCTTTTATTAAATCTTGTGGCATTGAGACAAGTGATTTATTTGTGTAAAAATATAACATTTTATATCAACTGTTGTAATATACTTTTTTAAATATCTTTTTTAACTATTTGATTTATATAATAAGCACTTCTTGTAATAAAGTTTCATTTTTTTAGAAAAAATAAAAAATAGAAATTTATTATTAACATTTATATAATTTTTAAATAAATTTATTTAAAAATTTCTAACGTAGTTAATTCATTATCAGGTTTATATTTACAAATTAAAAAATTATATACAGTTGTAAAAAAATCAAAAAAACGAAATAGAAATTTATAAAATTTCTTATTAAAAAACTCTATAAATTTTTATTACATTAATCTTTTACAGATTTATTTTCATTCAACGTTTCCAGATGTCGTAGACATTAATACGAACTTTTTCATCTAGTATTTATGTGTGTATGCGGATGAACACTTGTATCGTAATGAAAATAATAAATCAAATCCTTGAAATCTAGTTAAAATAGTAATTTATATACGATACAGTCGCATGTCCGTATGACCATATAATAAGCAAACCTAATTCGATATTAAAAGTATAATAAATCAAAACGAATATGCATATATTCAAAAGGTTATTAATGGATTACTAGTTTAATCATATGTTAAAATAATTTATAAATGACAATTTCTATAATTATCTGTTTAATTATATGAAATGAACAACGACGACGAGGACAAATCAAATATTCAATAAACATTGATTCGATTCCATATTAAAATTTATGGACATCGAAACGCAAACTTTGTTACAAATTTAATTATATTGCACGTTTTATTGCATATCAATTGATATTACAGGGTTATCGATATGAAAAAAAAATAATCAAATTGGATTAAAATGTGAAAAGTGTTTACTTTAATTATTGTCGCTACATCATGAATAATCGGTGCAATATTTTGTTTATGTATTTGTTGAAAATTTAACAATGATTATGTTTGTATTGTTAATAATCAATCGTTGAAATAATCGGTTTTGGATTTGTTTTAGTTAATTCGTATTTATGTTTCATATTTTCAGGGTATCATTCAAATAGAATTGTTTTTGAGCTAATCAAAAAAATAACAAAAATGTCAACCGAATGTCACTTACTCAATATCAAAATATTTATGTTCAGCGTAATGGACAAATATAACTAATTTACAATTACTACTATATTGGTTTTAATAATATTTTTATTAGATTAGACTACCTGGAATTTTCGAATATATAATTGAATATTTAAACACAATATTTAATCAAAATCAATATATTTATTTGATCAAATTTATAAAACGAAATTTAATCAATCAAAATAAATTACATTAGCTTCAAATATTTTTTTTTGATAAAAATAATAATATAAAAATGTATTTAAAATAAAATTATCCACTGTGAATTTAATAAATTACTCAAAATCCTTGATTTCAACTCCGAATGATATTTGTATAATCTTACTAAACTCTGTGCAGGAGTAATTTTAGTTTATTTTCTTTAAGAAGAGAATAAATTACAAAAGTTATTATCAACACTTTTCTTGTAAAACTAAAATAGTTGGTAAAATTCCTTTTTCAATTTTTTAAAACTATAATACGATATCTATTGATGGAATATTTTTAAAGAATTTTCTTCAAAATTTTGTTAAGAATTACAAACACTTTTACTTTAGATTCGGATTATCTCTTCCACATTTTTTCCAAAAACTGAATTATTTGAAAAAGAGTTTAACATAAATCAATTTATGAAACTAAATGAAAATATTTTTGGACTTGTTTCAAGAAAATTATATAACAATTTATAAAAATGGATTATCAATATGCCATACAGAGAATCATTTTAAATTAAATAATGGATACATAAAAAAATCAAAAACAAAAATTTAAATTCGTTCTGAAATTATTTTTTCTATTAAATACAAATTTCATTTTTTTTAAATAACTATGTAAAATTTATTAAATTTCACAAATTAATCATTCAACTCAACATTTAAAAAATTTATAAATTTGTTTGAAAATTATTTATGAAATCTAAAAATCAGATTTTATTACACAATATTCTGACATCTCCATTAAAATATGATTAACCTAGTTTGTTATAAACAACAAAGTGAACAAGAAGTGATTATTAAACAAATTGTGATATTTAAGGGTGATAATTCGTTTGTGTGAAAATGAATTTATCACAGTTTTGAAATAAATAGTAGTCATATTGTAATTTTTTGTAAAATATAAATTCTTGGAAATTGTTAATTTCTATAAAAATCGATCAAACAAAATTCTAAATCTAAAATAATAATACGAGAGCCGTTTGATAAGTATAGTAAATTTATTTATTATTTAATTTAATTAATTAATTTAATTAAATTTTTCAAATTAGTTTTTCTTACTTTTTTACCATACTTATCAAAACGACCCTCATACATATATTTATGTTCGCAAATTCGGTATCGATAATTTCAATTTTAGAACAATCTTTTATCGATTAAATGATAGAATTTTTAATTAGATTTTTAAATGACATTAAAAAGGAAAATTACAATTTGAAAACATTGGAATTAAGAAAAAACCTTTATTGATTGAACCTTGATCAAATTGTTTCTTTTGGTTTTCCTTTTTAATTTCTGATCATTTCTGTCATAGAAATTAAAAGACATTTAATTAAAATCCTTTTTGGCAAGATACCACAATAAAACTTTAAAAATTGAAATTAAAATCGAACTTTTCATTTTTTTCATTCTTCCTCTAAAACTGATTATTTAAAATAATATTTAAACTGTAAACTAAATTTAACACAAATGAGTTATCAGCTAACATTACTTATTATTCATTTTATTTATTTAAAAACGTATTTCAATGCTCATCCCATCTTCAAAGTACTTTTATGATATCTACAATTCAAAAAAAAAATTACTATTTACTAAACAATAAACTATTTATATACTAAACAAATAATGATTATATATTAAATTTAGAATTTATCATTCATGTAAGAAGTATTTTTTAATATAAAAATATTAAACGTTCATAAAATAAAAATATTTATACTAACTAGATTTGAAGAAAACTTTTTACTTTTTTAGTACAAATATATATATATATATATATATATATATATATATATATATATGTGTGTGTGTGTGTGTGTGTATGTATTATTGTAATAAAACAAAAATAATATATTATCTCTTAATTTAAACATAAAAACCAATCGTTTAATATATTTTTACTAGTTATTAAAACTGCAATAAAAACTATTTTCATGAAATAAAGATCGAACAAACTGAATTACTTTTTGTTATAACGAATTTTATGATCAATAAATAAATAAATAATAATTATACTATTACAACATTTATTAACAATGTAATAAAGTTTGTTACTTTCAGATTGAATGAAAGCATTTGTAGGATTTTATATCCTTTAATGAATCCATAATTTATGATATATTGTGATGTATAAATATGTTTATATATATATATATATATATATGTGTGTGTGTGTGTGTGTGTGTATGTATATAAACTGACCCAAGAAGGATCGATGTACATTCTTAAAAAAGAATATAAAATATATATATATATATATATATATATATATATATATATATATATATATATATATGAATTTCATCAGAGTCGGTCGTCTGTAAATGAAATGAAACCAATATAAATCCATAAATGAAGCGATCGTAATTGCGCCGACTTTATTAACGTCATTTTCATTTTCGTAATGAAGTTAATATAAATTTCAAGCACTCTTTTTGTCCGCGTTGCCGGAGAACTGATGACGCCAATTGTAATTCACGAGAAGAAATTGGAATGACTATAAAGATAATAAATAGTTGGTTGAGATGAAATATTTGTATGTTTATTTTTCACGATATTATTAATATTGTAATATATTTTTTTTTGTATTATATATTTGGTGAATTGGAAATAATTCATTATTTTTACCGAATTTCGTTTCAGTTCAATATAACAATATACGGTTGAGCTAGCAACCCTACAAGATTTTTTTTAGTTTCTTTGTGAACTTTGTTTTTTGTATAATAAATTTTATTTTGTTATTGAGTATAGAATTACTAATAGTAATTCAAATATAAAACAGATTTACCAAATATATAGACAAAATAATGGAGTAAAACATCTAAATATCCCATTTACATAAAAAAATCAACCAATGTACAAAGTCATCCAATTATAACGCCTAGATTTGCGTTTTATTAAAAAAAAAGAAAAAACTATACACATATTAATTTTTAATAAAGCACAACTTTTATGTATACTTTTTCTGATTCAAAATTAATGAATTAAAATGAAAAAATTAAAATTTATTATACTACGTTAGAATTTAAAAAAAATAAAATAAAAACTTTTTTTTTATTAGAGACACTATCATCAATCAAATAATTCCTAAACTTATTCTAAAAGCTCGACAAAAATTTTAAAAGCTTTTTAATATTTTTTTAAACGACTCCACGACTAACAAAACTCTAAATTAAATAAAAACAATTCCATTA
Source organism: Neoneuromus ignobilis (assembly GCA_029203775.1). NCBI lineage: Eukaryota > Metazoa > Arthropoda > Insecta > Megaloptera > Corydalidae > Neoneuromus > Neoneuromus ignobilis. The sequence goes on along the minus strand of CP092089.1, from coordinate 45,013,116 downwards.
TCTTTATTAAACACGTTAACTCGAACATTACATTTTAATATCTTAAAACATTGTTTAGTTTCAGGAAATGTTTTACAATAATTAATAAACTTTGTATAATTTCCGAAATGAATATCTCTATCTGGTTATGTCATGTAATGGAAGATCACCGGTGCTCTATCAAGCGAACGTTATTAAATTACAATCATTTGAGATCAGCAAGTAAACTTTTAAACCAATCTTTCAACGGAAAACAATACAGAACCAGTCGAACGGATCATATTCTCATTAAATCACGGTATTAATAATTATTGTGAGTAGATGAAATGTAATTTGTTTCATTATTTTCGAAACGATGGAAAGAAATGTGTAAACAACTTTCTTTGTAATTTTACTGATGGTTTCGGTCTTGATTTTTCAATTTAATTATTTACCTTTGGTTATTACTTACACATTTTCTCTCTTTCTTTCTCTCCAAAGGAAAAAGATGGGAAAATGAGAGTGAAAGACAGAGAAAAATGTTATAATTAGATTTCTAATTATTTAATTTTTTTATAAATCAATACAGATGCAATATATTAACATTATTTATTCAAAAATTACCATTTTTAATATTCATTGGTATTTTTATACTTAATTTCAATAACTGTACTAATTAATAAAAAAATAATAAATAAAATGATATTCTTATATAATATTTGAATATTTATTTTATTCTCTTTTTATTTTTTAATAATTTAGCATTATATATATATATATATATATATATATATATATATATATATATATATACGAGTATATATATAACATACGTATTACAACGTGTGAATATGAGATTAAATATAATCATCGAGAATTATGAATAATTATTAAACATATTGGAAAATATGGTTAACGTTTGGAAATTTATCAAGTTCATCATTAAATATAAATTACTGCGATATTAAACCGTTAATTTGATTAATGAATATATTTTGACTAGTTTATTAACGAACATATCGAAACAGTTAAAAAATTAAGATAAACTGAAATTGAATTACTTAATAAAATAAATCATAAACAAAAAAATAAAATCAAAAGCATTATAAAGATTGAATAAAAAAATAAAAATAAAACAAAAATCAAAATAATAATAAAATTTTCATCCAACAAAGAAAAATAATTATAATACTACAGACATCAAATATAATTATAGTAAAAGACAAGAAATCGTTTAAATGTAGAAATAGCAAAATAATGATTTTAATAAACTGGAAATTAAACATAAAATTTTATGTCAATTATATTTTAAAAATCATTTTTCTATTCTCAATTATGTATTTCTGAATAAAATAGTTCTTGATAAAACAATTACTTTCTGAAAATGTGCAATGAGATATTATTTAGAGTATAAATCTAATTATTTAAATTAAAAAATTAAATTGTCTTATTTTAAAATTTCTTTACTTTTTTAATAATTAAAATCGTGAAATATTCTACGATTTCAAATTTAAAAATTATTAATTTGCATTCTATTATCTCTTTTTTCATATTTATAATCGTCAACTTATAATTATTAATAATTACTGTCGGTGAAATTTTAAAATACGAGAAATAATTAAGTATATTTTAATAAAAAATTCTAGATCAGACTTTTTAACTCTGCACACAGTACCAGCTTGCATTTAATTCTATCCGAGTTTTGAGTGGATTAATTTTCTAGCATCTGTGTAGATGAAAACTTTCCTACTTATACGAATTTATAGTTACAAAGAGGAAAAAAAACGATAGAATTTTAAACAGATACTTCAAAATACTCAATGTAATTTATGCAGAGAGAAAATGTTTATTTTTTTATTTTTTTCAATGATAGCCAGAGTAAATATTTTTCGAGTTATGTATAAATAAACGAATAAAGAAAATATAAACAGTATAAATATACTTTTATATTTACTTTCTACCTCATGTGCTATTCATAAAATGTGCGAAGAGCAATATCAGTAAATGAACTTGTAAATCAAAAAAAACGTGAAATTGACCGAAAGGAAATTATTGAAACAAGTGTTTACACGGCTATATTAATCTGTTTACATATCAACATTTCAATAGAAACGTCTCGAAATTATTTCAGCAAACAGAACGTACAAAAAAAAACATACATTATACCATTTTCCAATGACAAATTGACTGGCATGTCAGCATGGCCATAAATAAAATGATGGAATACGAAATGACGAATTAACGAGTGGACACACTAATTAATTACATACATCAATTTTATTAAGTGCTTCTAATATACTTGACAAGTGTGATGGAAATATTTTTAGTGTCAATCTAAAACGTCTTTTTTGTATTAAAAAAATATATTTCCATAGCGAAAATCAATATTTCGTAAAATAACCTTGTCTTCGATATGACATCTATATAAACAGTGAATTTCTTTCACGTCAACTCATACTTAAACTATATAAATATATATGCGTAGTATAAAAAAATTAAACTGTTTTCTTTTCAAACATTTTTTTTATTATTATTTGCAATTAGCCAATTGTGAAGTAAACCTTTGTAGATAAATATTTTGTATACCAAAAATTTTTTGTATTTAATTATATTTTATTTATTTATTAAGAATAATTTATAGTAAACATTTTTTTCACTATCATCAATCTAACAACTCAATATTTGTATTTTTTTCAATAATTTTTTAGTTTTAATTTTTTCAAGGGAATTTAAATCCAAAACAGGAATCATGTTATAAAAAATAATAAATAATATATCTTCAGTTAAAAATGACAAAATTCTCAAATACAGACAAATTAACAGACATAGATATACATTGCATATAAACAATAAAATATAAAAGAAAGAGCTGACTACTAATTGGAGATATTTTGAATAAAAATAAGAAGAAATAGCATGTAAACATTTTTAATTAAAAATTTGTCTAGATTTTATAACACAATCCTCTGACGATTATGGAATCGCTATCGAAATATGCATTCACCTATTGTTATAAACAATAAAGTGAACAATGAATAATTATTAAACATTATAATATTTTGTGGTGTTATGGGTGATAATTCATTTGTGTGAAAGTGAATTTTATACAGTTTTAAAATAAAAATTAATAAATTAGACGTTTGAAAAAATATAATATAGGATTTCACAATTTACACTATGTGATTTATCATCATGTATCCCAAATATTCTTTATTAAAAAAAATAAGTATATTCGTATACTCAAATTAATATTAATATCAATGAATTTTAAAAAAGAATGAATTTTAAAAATTAATTTTATCAATGAATTTTAAATTTTGAAGCAAATATTTCAATGAAAAAATAATGACTGCTGAATAATTAAGATGTCAAGCTCTATTTTGTTGTTCATTAGTTTTTTAATAACAGATCAATAATATAAATTTATTCGTATAAAAAAATAATTTTATTTAAATATGTAGTTAAATTAGTAATTTTGATTCTAACGAAAGTATTGTTTATAATTCGAAAAAATATTTAATTATGATTGTTTTAGTTTCACTTATAAAGAACATAAACGTTTAATTTTCTTTTTGCAATCCAAAAACATTATACTAAACATTTTCTGGCGTAGAGTAATAATGTAGTACTGTGTCAGTTATCTTATGATCAATGAAATATGCAAGATAAAATAAAGTAGACAATTCAACGATAAAATGACTGTTAAATATTTTTCTAAAATATTGTGATGTTGAAATAAACAATTCGTTTAAATTAAAGTAAATTTACAATAAAACTAATAACATTTAAACATTTCTATTAATGCAATAAATTAAATAATATTTTTTGTTGATAATTAAATTATATATTTATGTGATTATTATTAAAATAAATTTCAAATTAAATATTATTTTCGACTTTATTGATTGTAATATTTTTTAAACATTTTCTATATGGAAAATAGTTTTATCCAATAGTGTATATTAATAACAAATATATTCACTAATATTTTTATTTTTCATATACAGAGTGAGCCAAAATGAGAGTAAAGAATGTAACGTAAAATAAAATTATTAAACTAATAAATTATTTTCTAATTTTAATTTATTATTTTCAATGAAAGAAAGAAAAATTCTAAATTTAATTTTCATGAAATTAAAAAACATGAACAATCATCCAAATAAGTGAAATAAAACATAACGATGTATGAAACTATCTATAATTCAATGCTGAAAACACTTTAAATAAAAATAAATTAAAAGAAATTTTATTATTCAAACACGAATATCCCTGTTTCAAAAATACAAAAACAAGTAATTTATTATTCATGAAACAGATAACAGAGAAGAAAAAAAGAGTCCATCGAAACCAATTAAAATTAATTGAACATCATTTTTATTTCATGACTAGTTTATATATTGTACACTGATATTTACATAAATGTGTGGGTACCAATAAACGTTTTTCTATGTGGTGCGTAGCTTCGATAAAATTTATTTTGTTCGTGAATCGAATGAAAATAATACCAGATATGTACATGTTCACATAACAACTGTATTCTCGAGACCAATTTCGATTATATATTTCTGTAGACAGTGTAGTGGTCTACAAATATACCTAAATGTGTTGTCTAAATAACTGTTTTTATTCTTCAAACGGACGAAAACAATGTTGTGCTTGTATAACTCAATATAGTTCACTTTATTCTATTGTTGAACATTATTTTTATCTTCTTACAAGATGCCATTTTATTTTCGTTGGTTTTGTTTGTATTTGTAAAAAAAATAATACGATATTCTTAGATATCACGATTATTGATAATAATTTATAATAAATCGACAATATTTGTTTTAATAATAGATATTTCGTTACAAATACAGAGAAAATATATTTGAAAAATTTAAATAGATTTTTTTATATAAATCTATATAAATACACTGGATGAGTACGAAAGTGATAACGAGTTTTCCATACGTACTATACGTTTTTTTTTTATTAGAATATTGAAAGAAATTTGAATGTATTTACATCTCTAAAAAGGTCATTCGTTCAACTGTTGTTAATATTAGAAATTGATTTGATTTGAAAGTTGTGTTATTTTCAAATAAAATTGAGTATTAATGTCTAAAAACTTATTGTAAATGTAATAATTATGTTACAATTTTTAAAAGGAATAAACATTATAAATATTGTAAAAATTACAATTTATTCGGAGAAAATGCTATAACAATTCCAATTTGTAAAAATAAAAATGATTCGCTAAATTTAAATGCTGTAATCTTCATTTAAATGAAAAATCTCGTTCTATATATGCTGTATACATTCAACAAATACATATAATTTTTGCAAAAATGGTAACTGAAATATTAACAATAACAAATCAATCACATTTTGGTGTTTAAAGAAACTTGAATATTTTTTAAAGCTCAATATTTGAGTACTTTCTATACTGATAAAAAAATAACAAAATGAATCAAGTGTTTATTCGTGTTACTTTAATAAACTAACCATAAAAATGATTTTTGGATCAGTTAGTGACTAAAAACGAAAAGTGTATTCAGTATAATAACGTAGTTTGTAAAAAAGTTTAAGATAATGAAATCAAAATTGTTTTTTTCAAAGATTGGTAAGAATAAAGCTGCTAATGATTAGCAGAACAATGTGAAAAAGTATTATCAACAACTGAATAAATTAAAGGCAGAGACATAAAAATGCCCATGGCTAACAATAAAGATATTATGTTTAACCACAATAGCATCAGACTGTATACTTCCACAACAACGCAACAAAAATTATATTTATAAATCGTAAAGCATCTCTCATATTCTCCTAAAATTGCCTCATTACATCATTTCTTATTTCATTCTTTACACCACTGTTTGAATGAAAAAATATGAATTTATTGATAAATTAAAATTTTCAAATCTTTATTTTTTGAGAAAAAAATTGTATATTTAATAAAAGTACTTGAATGTTACCAAAAAAATATAGAAAGAAATAACGATTATTATTTTATTAAATAATATTTTTAATAAATTAACAAAACTTGTTTTTTATATCATAATCCATCGTCACTTTTTTACTCATTTCATATCTAAAGACATATTTATTAAAAATAATACAGAAAAATGTATATTTTAAATGTAGTATAAATATTTTCTTTTATGAACGCAAATTTTATTTAAACTAAATATAAAGCTGTCTCTGTTGATAAAACCAAAATATTTTAATTACAAGAAATTATGGTCACTGAATAAACAAAAATTACCGATAAATTACTGATATAGAAATAAAAACATAAAAAAATAATATTCACAACGATAAGGTACTATGCTTATAAATGTAACTAATTTTCTTCTATACATACAAATATATATGTGTGTATTTGTGTGAAAGTCGAACCTTTTTTGCAAATTAAAATCCAAAAAAAGCGCGCTTAAAAGAATATTCATCACGTTTATACTTTCTCTTATTAAAAACAGAAAAGAAAAAAAGTACCCAGTCTTATGAATGTAGTAATTTCAGCGAATTACAAGAAATATAAGCAAAGTCATTAATAATATTGTCTTTAGAATTGTAACAGGTAAAGTTTTATAATTAATTTTCAGTATTCAGTGTTAAATGTATTTTTTCTTTATTCTATTTTCAAAAAAAAAGTTTGAATAGAAATTTGTATATTAAATAAACATAAGATATAATGATGTATATTAATTAAATTTTTCCAGACGTCGTTCTTCTTACATCTGGTTCATTAGTTTACATAAGTTCTTTTTCTACTCTTGAGTGATTAATAATTTAAATCATACACACATACATGTATGTATATATATATATATATATATATATGTATATAAAAATTAAAAAAAGAATTTTAAAATATTACACAAAATGTTTTATTTGTAAAAGATTAACTAATTCATCTTAAAAATGATTTTATTAACAAAAAAATTATTCTTGTATCAATAACTTATATATTTTTTCATATTTGGACTGTAATCGAAATTCGGATTTTCTCAACAAAAAAATATTAAAATATGAACGAAGATAAAAGATAGTCATAGCGAACGAACAAGTGTCGATGGTTATTATCCAAAGAGCAAATAAATCGTGTAATATCAGCGTATTGAATGAGAAATCAATGATCTGTGGATGATCACAAAACTCTATACGCTGGTCTAGACATGCACAATCACCAAAAACAAAATAAAAAATATGAAATCGTCGACAATATTCGATATTTTTCTTTTTTTGAAATCGTGGTAAAGAATAAACGCCCGTAAGATAAAGACGAAATTTGAAATGTTATTTATTTGCAAATGATACTTTATCGTTGGAAATATACACATGTTTTTATATTTATTTTTCACTCATATACCCACGTACAAATACATATTGACAAATCCAAACAAAAATAAAATAAAATAAATTTGATACATATATAGAATTTTCAAAATGATAATTTACTATTTTAATAAACATTTATTTTATAATAAAAAATATTATATTTTATATGAATATAAATATTGTTCAATTTTTCACTTATATATATATATATATATATATAGAGAGAGAGAGAGAGAGAGAGAGAGAGAGAAAGAGAAGATAAAAGCAGAAAGATAAAAATAGATAAAATATATAGTTATCTTAGAAAGATATAAAATAAAATAAAATTCCAAGAAAATATGAAATACAAGTACCATGTCTAAAATTCAATGTATAAAATAAAATATCGATAAAAAAAGTTCTGCTTAGTTAAAATAGTTTTTTTAGGCTATAATTATTTATTTACTAAAAAATATATCTTCTATGTATAAAAAAATATTTTTACGCAATTAAAATATAATAAAAATAAACTCTGTCTATAAAATAAAATATTTTTTTTATTAAAGTTTTTATAATTTTTTTTATAAAACATTTATATATATATATATATATATAATCAAACATTTTTTTTATATTTTTACTTATATTATTAATAATAATTTAGTTATATTGAAATATAAATATAAACTGTAAATCAAAATTTATATTTGTTTAAAATTGAATTAGGATATGATTGTTAAATAATTATTTAAGTTTTAATGCTTGTTAGTCTCCTTCTTTCTTTCGTTTATAAAATATTTTTGCTTTAGTTTTATATCTAGTTTTAGCTTTATAAATCTAACTACTTTTATAGCTCAATTTACATCTCTATTATTCTCTAATTCAGTACTTCTAATTTTCTCTTTTCGTTAATTTCATTATTTTCCTTCATTTTCTTTATATCATCTAACTGTACCTTCAATTCTATGTTTTTTTCAGTTCATTGTTATTTTTATTCTATTGTCAATTATTTCCATCATATTGTCATTTTAATTTTTATTTCATGTTCCAAAAATGATTTATAATAATTTAGTACTAGTACACACACCCACACACACACACATATATATATGAAGGGGGTGTGAAAGAAAGAGGTAACAAAATTTTTCATTCAAATATTAAAAATAATTCGATGACAAAGAATCACTTTGTCATAATACTACGATCGACATTTCGAAACAACAAAAGGATACCTTTTTTATACCAACAGTTATTCATTATTCGAATGTCAGTCAACTTCATTGTCATAAATCGAACACATGGCAAACACATCATCACTAACCCCAATACTTTATCGATAATTGACATCAATAAATAAAATGAATATTTGAACAGTTTGTTTCTCTTTAAGCTTCGTTAAAAAAAATGGAAACGGACATAAATGTCACAGAAATAAAATCGAGTAAAATATTCAACTCGAAACTACAACATGTCCGCATTGTATATTTGCAAGCCGACCCTGATGTCACAATATTATGGCTTCCATTGAGGCCACCTTGTTAATAGACAATAACAGTGCTGTTACTAAAGATAACAGAATAGTTAGTCAGTATTTTCAATGATGTAACTGGTGGTAATAATGGCTTTTATCGACTACTTGATTCTAATAACCGAACGTGGTAAACTGAATTTAAATTACGCGAAAAACACGTATCTAAAATAAACGAAATATATTTTGCGATTACGATACACGAGCATAAAATAATAGTGTTTCGTTTTAAACAGGAAGTGCCACTATGTCAACTGTACACTTAACATTTTACATGTTCATTTGCATACCATGATACAGCCAGTGTTGTTTACCGTACAACCCTATATTGGACATAGTTTATTACAAAGTTTATCACTATATACAGGGACGGAGTATTACATACATATGTACATTTATTTATGTGTGTGTGCTTGTGAATATATATATATATATATATATATATATATATATATATATATGTGTGTGTGTGTGTGTGTGTGTGTGTTTATAATAACCTATATGCGTGTACACAAAATATGTCATTTTACATATATTTTCTCTAAACTGCTGGAAGGACCTAATATTTTTGATACAAATATAGTAAATTTTGTCTACACAAAATTTAATAAATCACGATGTACTGTTATTTTATTAACTGATAGTCAAATGTATTTAATTAAAATTACTTAACAACACTCGAAAAATATCTATTATTATTGGATATTAATATATAGTTTGATCGAAAAGTTCCAAGACATTTTATTTTAATAATAATATTAATTTTAAAAATTAGTATACCTATTATTTATTATATATATATATATATATATATATATATATATATATATATATAGAGAGAGAGAGAGAGAGAGAGAGATGTGTTTATTAAGTATGATAATACTTTAAATTGAATCCCATCGAAAGTTCTATCTAACCTAAAAAACAATCTTTATATATATATGTGTGTGTGTGTGTGTGTGTGTAAGTATATATAAAGGTATGATAAAGAATGATTTTTAGGTTAGAAATAACTTTCCATAGGGATTCAATTTAATGCTCCATCATGTTAAAAAAAAGTTATATATATCATCTCTTTCTATTTATTGCAGAATAAAGGTTTATCCAAAAAAAAATATTATGATTTTATGTGGTTTTGTGATCATAACTCACAGTAATGATCAAATTTACATATTACTAACTAACTCTCTACTTTGGTCAAAAATATTTTATTTATTCTTAGAATCTTGATTATACATTTTTGCCTTTTTAAGAGATTGAAGATTACAGACATATAAGTGTAATCTGATTAATAGCTCAGAGTATGCTCTTAAATAATAATTTTATATAAATTAATATTAACAATTTTTATGTAATAGTAAATTTGATTACGAGTGTAAATCTTATAATTTAGATTAAAAATTTTGACCAAATTTCATTATATGTTAAATCATTTTTCATCTACTTTTTAAAACCTTCATTAGGGATATAATTAGAATATCCTGTAAAACAGAACTATAAAACGAATAAACACAATAACGTAATGAACATTTTGTACAATCTTACCGATTTATAAAATATTTAGAAGAAAAATTCCAAATTGTATATAAAATGATTGATATTTAAATATAACAAAAAGGAACTTTGCTATTCTTTAAATCTTTGCAACTTAACTTATTCTACTCTTGAAGAAGTGAATAGATAGTAAATTTACAAATAAATAATAAAAATAACAATAATATTATTATTAGTTAATAATTAAAATTATATCATATTAGCAACAAAGTAAGGAATTATTTGGAAAAATATGTAATGGGACTAACTCCAAAAAACAATCGAGATTATAATATATATATATATATATATATATATATATATATATATTTATATATACATATATAGAGTATTTTTAAGCGTGATATAACTTTAAATTAAATCCCTATTAAAAGTTCTATCTTACCTAAAAAACAGCCCTCATATATATAAGTACATATACCAGGGTCGTTTGATAAGTATGGTAAAAAAGTAAGAAAATAAATTTAAAAATTAAATTAAATTAACTAATTAATTAAATTAAACAATAAATAATTTTACCGTGTATATATATATATATATATATATATATATATATATATATATATATATATATATATATATATAATGAATGTTTTTTTTAAGGTAGATAGAAATTTTTAATAGGGATTCAATTTAAAGTTCTATCACGCTTTAAAAAACATCTGTATAAAAAGAAAAATAAATGTTAAAAAAAAGAATTATTTAATCCATGATTATGTTAAAAAAATGAACATTTTGGAAAAATGCTATTTTGCAACTTTGTGTAACAAAGAGTTTATTTAATTGAGTACTTTTCATCCTCAATAAAAAGATAATTCAATACAGATGACCCCTTTTCATCATCTCATCCTTTGAATGAACCAACCCATCGTCCAACCTTATATATATATATATATATATATATATATATATATATACAAGTTAATTATTTCAGTGTTCTATAACAAACAGTTCAGTGAATATTACCAGTTCAATTGGAAAAATAAATGTATCAATGAATTCAATCATTATTTCACGATATCAAAGAAATATTGACATTGTTGAACTTTCCACATAAAAAATGTATATTACTTTGTGTTGTATATATAAAAAGAATATATTAACTTTTGCTGTAAAAGGCGCTCGAAAATAACCCGATGAAATGAGAATATATTGAAAAATTGAACAAGCAAACAAGTATATGTATATAATAATGAATATTCAATTTTAATCGATAAGGAAACATAATTTTCGTACACGAATGACGTTGAATTTTTTATATTAGACTTGTAATTTTTGTTTGAAAATTCTAAGACTTTATATATAATATATATATATATATATATATATATATATATATATATATATATATTGTTTTATTTCAAAAAATAAATTCAAACAGTTTGCTGTTCGTTCTTTTGAAAAAAGAACAAACAACAAACCAAACAGACACCAAAAAAGGAAATATTTTATGGTGCAAGATTGCAAGTGAATTGAACTTGTGAAGTTTCTGTTGAAAATTTAATATTGTTTTTAAAGTTTTCTTTTTCCGTTTCAAACGCATAATCATTTAATAAATAATTTATAACGTAACTTGCACTTTATAACTTTGGTTTGTCAATATAAATCTTTTATTATCATTTAGAAAGAGTATTAAAAATTACTGAATATCTCGTATTATTTTTTTATGAAAACCTGGAAATTCCAATCATTTTGATTGCGATTTATTATTTAAGAAATAAAAACATGAAAATCCTTTAGAATAATTTAGAGTATCAATCAATCAAATAAAAGATAATAAATATTTCAAAGAAGGATAAAAAATATTTTCTTTAAGCATTTTTATTCTTAGAAAAAAATATGAAATTTAAAAAGATTATTAATGTTAAAATATTATTACACTAAATAAATTTCTGTTATACAATTTAACCACTTCTCATATGTTTACGTTTACATAAATCCGTCTCTGATGAATAAAAATAAAAACAGAGACAGAAGACTAAATAAAAATCATATGTATGTGTCGACTGAACCCAAATATAGTTTAGGGATATTTGACGGGGACGTGGAGATCCGTTTACTCGGTCAACGGTCTTTTGCAATGCTTGTCGGGTTAGTGGAGGTTTTTGATTGTCATATGCGTGTACTGGCAACCGTTTATTGCATGAATTAAAAAAAAATGTTAATAAATCACATTCTAGCGATGATGTTACACCAACATGCATAGAGAAAAAAGGGTGAGGTGTCAAGAACGTTTGAAAAATTTGTTTTGTTTTTGTTGCTTTTGTCGTTCGTGTTGACGTGGATTTATATTATACTTTTTTTTTCTTGTTTATTGGATTTAATATTGAAAGCAAGTTTTATTTTCATAAATTATTGTTTAAGGGGGTGTAAAACATACGGTGTAGGGAGCGAAAGTAACAATCATATTGTTTTTATTACAGTTATTAACGTTAATTACTTTTATTACTTTTTATAAACGCACAAAGTTACACAAAATGGTATTCACGAATGTGTAAATTTCTTCATTAATATTTCAGGTTGCATCAATTAATTTAATAGCTGCTCATTTTGGAACACATCCGGATGCATACACATACATACAAATATACATGCATATATATATATATATATAGAGAGAGAGAGAGAGAGAGAGAGAGAGAGAAATAA
>CP092089.1:44790125-44992625 GCA_029203775.1 Neoneuromus ignobilis | reverse complement strand
CAATTATCAAAATCTTTTTTTAAATTCTATTTTTAGGAAAAACTCTATCTTTTTTCAATTATATATAGCTTCTATTTTAAATTATGTTTCAAAATTTTATATGGGTATATATATATATATATATATATATATATATATATATATATATATATATATATATATATATATATATATATATATATATATATATGTTTGTGTGTGTAGCGAATTATATATATTGGGAAACAGTGATGTATGTGTGATTTTTTTATTTATGTTTATGTTTCGTCTGTATACATGTTGATTATTATTTATGTTGAAAGTGTGTTTTTAAGTATACGACTAGCGTCCTATCTCCATGCATACAGATTGAATATGTCTCGTTCGAAAATCGCTTTATAACAACGAATGCTCAATTTTTATTCATATCACCTACATTACCATACACAAAACATCCAATACTATTACTGTCTAACCAAAATATAGGTGAGGTTAACGCGTACGAATACTATGGAAAATGAAATAAGAAAAAGAAAATAACAAATAAAATATTATTTGTTGGGAACCAAAGCATCATTTCAAGAGGGCCATAAAGGATGAAAAATGGTGTTCGCCGGGTACTTGAACGCTACGTCCTCTGCCGTCAAAATTGACTTGGCGGGGCATCTGCTCTCCGGCATAACGGGGACAAACGGGAACGGGAACGGTAACACACGCCACCGGCAACAACGGCTGTGTGGAGTCTTCGCGGAGGCGGCTGCAACAATTACGATTTACGGTGGCGAACACTCACGAACGAGCCGACAAATTCTGGAGCTCGTGCCTTTATCGCGATGCCATAATAGTGTTGTCGGTACGGTGAAAGCATTCCACGGTTTCTTTTATCTTTTACTCCTGCACCGCTTTTTTTTTGAAGATTTTTTTTCGTGTGCATACAGGTTTATGCGGTATTCACTGTATATATACACAGGCATTCGAAACAGTCAGTAAGACGCTTCAGTACAAATTTAAGTAGGTGTGAGGATGAATTACAGTGGTTTTGGTAAACTTTCTGCTACGACCTTACTATACATAAAATACAACTGTGTGCTTTTGCTACGTTCAATTATATCAACAAGAAGTTTTTCATGTTCACGACACAAAATGAAAATGATTACACAAATAAACACTGTCTTAAATCTTGAATGTTGTTTTACAGAAATATTTTCTCAGCATAATTCAAAAAAAATATTTTTCACAAATAATAATCATTTAAATAAATTTAATATTTGAACTAAAATTAATACTATTTATTAATTATAATAAAACATGAATTAAAACATTAAATTTATATTTTATAAACTATACTACTGTAATTGTAATAAAATAAACTACACCCCATTTAATTTGTTTATATTAAAAATAAACAATAATAAAGAATTTAATAAAAAATAATTCTATAGAAAACTACAATAGATACATCAATTTATTTAGTTATTTTAATATATTATTCCTTTCTCAAGAAAAGCAAATAAACTTGGAATACAATTTCTCATAAAACACAATTTATTATGAAATACAATTAACCTTTTAAAATTGAGAGGATTAAACAATATTATTTCGTACAGACCAAAATAGTTCATTATTGATTTTTTGAGATGTAATCTAATTACGGTAATCTAAATTTATTCAATAAGAAAGAAAAGAACGTAATTTGGAAACCTGACTTTGTTATTATTTCTGTTTTTGGTTAAATTATTTGGCTTTAAAAATATTTTTTCTAGTTCATCTATAATTTCTAATATAGTTTGTACACCTTATTATGGCCTATTATCGCCCTCTTATTAAATAGTAAATTTTAAAATATAATTTGCTTCCAATAAAATATTGAAAATACACATACAAATGTATATGAATTTTTTTCAATAATATTTGTGTATAAAAAGTATAAATTGGATTTGAGTAGAAAAATAATAATTATATCGATTTTTGAAAAATTCTGTTATTCAAAAAAGTAATTAAATTTTAGTTAATAACAGAATGAACTTTTGCAAATTAATTTTTCCTATTACTATTATTTTTTATATTTTTGTGTTTTTAAACGCTTTTAATTTTTTAAAATTTTAATATGACGAGTTTATAATTACATAAATTTATATAGGTTAGATAGAACATTCAATAGGAATTCAATTTAAAGTTCTATCACGTTTAAAAACATCTTATATATTAACAAACTAGTAATAATTTTTTTTTAAAAAAATGAGAACCTTATATTTCATTAATATATAATGACTAAAATAAGACTGAAGTTTTTAGACATAAATTTACTTTCTTACTATAATTTACCATCCTTCAGTCTTATTTGAGCCACCCTATATATATATATATATATATATATATATATATGTATATGTGTGTGTGTGTTGTGTATTTGTGTAATGATTATAAAAAAAATAATTTTAATGAAATATTGAAAATATATTTAATTTTTATCAATAATTAATTATATGCATAAAAATATAAATGGGATTTTAATAAAAAAATAATAATAAACATTTATATCAATTTATAAACAGATTTATTACCCATAAAAAAATTAAATATTAATTATTGAGAGAATATTTTTCATAATTTTAATATTTTTTTTATTTATACAAACTCTTTTATTTTTAATACAAATAAATTAAAATTATTTATTAATTTAACTGTATACTTACATATACAAGTATTTTTAATGAAAATATTATTCATTTTATTAATGGTAATTAATTAAAATAATTTCCATAAATGTGAGTTATAAGAACTAACACTGTATACAAAATAGTTAAGATTTGATTTTTTTAAAAAAATATCCCATTTTTATAAAATATAAATCTTATTTCATAAAAAGTTAATAAATTATCAAGTGAATTAATTTTATCAGTGCTCTTTTTGTTATAAAAAATAACCTCTTACATTTCTTAAAAAGCACACTCTGTTCAGAAAAATAAATTTTCTAAAGTATGAACCTTCATACACAGAACAATAAATCTACTGAAGTTACTACACCAATATTGACTTCAAAACCATACAAATATGTACCGAAAAAACTTAAATCTGATGTCCACTCATCTCTGAGCAAACATTGTTTTTATATACACTTCTTATACTTGTTTCCCTAAACCATTTTCACTACAGATATGGCTATCTGATATCCGTTTCGAAACACAAACTGTATAAATATCAGCATTAATGCATTAAGAAGAAAGAATAAACTTATCTAAGCTAACAATGATGATTTTTATACAATTTTTAGATTTTTATCCAAAATCTTATTAAATTAAATAATACAATCAAATTATTTATATTACCTAAAACTATATTTTTTTTCAAATTTCTTTTATGCAGTAAAATTTGAATAGTTCATAATAATAATTACATTTCTAAGAAAAATAATTTACATATAGTATTTTCTATTGAGATAAAACAAAATAATAATGACAAATTAATTAATAAAACTTTTATGTATTCAACTGAATTTATATAAGGTTCTTCGATAAGAATTTCAGAATTTTGACAGCTAGTAGCAGCCATGTTTGATTTTTTTTAGGTTCATTTTTACATTTCAACTCAATATAGTTTAGCAAATTATCATGGAACGTTTAACATTTCAACAACGCTTAAAAATTGTAAAAACTTCAATAGACTTATTGAAACAAGATTTAATGAGTCCATTATTTCACAAAATGGACCCACCAATTGACCACCAAGATCATATGATAAATCCATTGGGCAGTTATGTGAAATCATTGGTTTATGTTGATAAACCACAAACAACAGAAGCATTAAAAATAAACATTGAACGTATAATTCGTGAAATTGGACCATAATTATGAGAAAAAGTGACTAAAATTGGACTAAATAACTACATTATGTCAAACGAAGTTGTGATGGTCATATGAGTAAAATTGTGTTCTATCATTAATGCCATTCAATAAGCTTAAAAGAAAAAAATAACTAATTAATTAATTACTTTTTATTTTATTTCTATTTGAACTGCTTATTGAAAAATCTTATACAATAACATTAAATAATAATTTTTAAAAGAATAAAATTATCTATTATATTATATTTTTATAACAAATTAAAAATGTACATACTTCAACCAAAAATTAATATTTTTAATATACGAATAATTTTATATCAAAATATTTAATAATTAGAAAAAAAAATTATAAGAGAAAATAAAGCCATCATATTCACTAAATATACCATCATTGAATTTTCACTGATTTTTTATTTTGTGTGATAAGGAATTTAATAGTTACATAGCGTTAAAAGCAGAAGTATTTCAATTTTTTGAAAATAAAAATTCTAAATTTGATAAAAATGAAATTTATAAATTATCTTCTTGTTAAAAAGGGTAGTTCAATACGAAAGTGGATCTTTACAAGTAAAGCTATTTTTAGAAAAGAAATATAAAAGTTCTTATTTTAATTTCAAAAAATTTTTTCTTGATTATCTAGTTTATAAAATAAATAATTTATATTTATTAAATTTTAATTTATATATATATATATATATATATATATATATATATATATATATATATAAATTAATTCGTTATATATATGCTAAACGAGTAGGAGTACAAACACGAAATCGTTTATAAACGCGAGGTCTTTTTGCACGAAAATAACTCAATCCATTCTCATTAACTCATAATAACGGTTAAATATTTATGTACCGCTCGTAATAATCCGCAACACATTTCTGCAACAACCACAACCGTTCAAGAAACGTAACAGTGTAAATGCACTGTTGTCGCTTTAAATACTTTTATATTACAAATCACGAACACAGTGCCCTTATGCACGTTCATATAACTATACCTGTTCGAGGATCAACCCAATTCGTTTAACTTCAGCTAACGTTCGTGTTTAACGTGGTCAGTGAAAATTAAAAGGTTAAGTCATGCGTCACACGCCCTGTATGCCCGAAAAGCGTACAACGAGCTAACCGTATATTCTTTTACCTCGCAGTTCTCTCACATTCCGACGTCGGTTAAAAATCGAAGCAAAACACACGTGAAGCAAAACGTGTAGTATGCGTGCGCTCGTGTCAGGACCCAGCGGCTAATTCCTTGTTGTTTATTCGGGTACTAATGCGCTAATCCCTTGCTTAACATTTTAGCAACATGCGTATTAACAACAGTACGGGTAGGTATAGAAATTCACACACACACATACTCATATATAAACACACGCACACAAATACTGTGAAACTAGCGACGTGAGGTGGCGTTAAAATATCATACGACTGGTATGAGGAGGCGAATGGTATGGTGGATACCTACGACACGTTTTCCGCAATACTGTTGATCTTTTTTAACGAAACATGTTTCTTTCATGCATATAAAACGACATAGTGTCTAGAGCAGACGCTATGCTAGATAAAGCACAGAATGTGTCCACATCAAACAAATAAATCACTTGAAACTTTACAGTTTCTGAAGATTACAATATCTATATATTTTTATGATGAATAGTTTACGTTGAATGGTTGATGGTATTGGAATTATAAATCGTTTGATTTATATCTCTGTCCTGTAATATTGTTTTTATTAAAAGATTGTGTGTTCGGTACTCAAAAGATACATACACTAGTTTGAACTAAGAAAATATTGAACAAGTTAAGGTTTGAAAAACGGATGTAGAAGGTTTTTTTAATGCATACTGAACAATAAAACACTTTAGAACTATTTACATGCTCGTATATACATAAATACATACATACATACACAGACACACACACACACACACATATATATATATATATATATATATATATATATTCATATAAAATAAAAAAAAACTTTTGAATTTGGTATAACTCTAGAAATCCAAAAAAATATTTATAGATTTTTCTAATATAGATATAGATAGCATTTAACTTAACTGATTATTCTTACTACAATTTTTTCACTTGAACATTTTTTTTTAAAAAAAAACACTGAAAATTTAAAACATATTTTTTTATATCATTATTTACTATTTTATTACAAACATTGTTGTTTCATTTTGTTAAAACCTATTTCACATATTAAATAGGTATTACAATATATTTATTGGCACAAAATCAATGAAATTAAATATATCTTGAAATTTTTTATTAAAATATTAATAAGTGATATTTTGTATTTCTTTATTTACATATAAATGTAAAATACATATTTTATTTTCTATTAAGACATAATAACACAATGAGTAAAAAATCATTTTTCAATATATATGTATATATATATATATATATATATATATATATATATATATATATATATATATATATGACAAATATCTCCCTTCCGCCTTCTGGTCTTTTGAACTTTTAAGAGCTATGTCACAATGAAAAAAAAAAGCGGAAGGAGATATGCCAACCTAATATAAAGAGAGATGATATTATAAACTATTATGAAGATGATAGTTGAGTGAGATAAGCCACAGACAGAAAACAACGGAACAATCTTGGGAAAACTTTTAAGAGAACATAATGTCATTCAATGAGACTTTCACTCAGTAGTAGACTGATATAGGCCTTTATGATAATGATAATATATATATATATATATATATATATATATATATATATATATATATTCTAATGATAATATTATTTTCTCACAAAACTCATATAACCTCAAAGAAAGAATAAAAGAATTAAATAAAGCAATTCAGAAATTGAATTTTTTAATAAACCATAGGAAAAACTAAAATAATTTACAGTTATTTTGTAGATCAGAGGAAAATCAAATTAAAGATATTAAAAATTAATAAAAAAATATGAATTTGGTAGCTTATTAACATAAAACGATTAAGTTTATAAAAGGAGTAATTAAAAGAATAAAAATAGAATATTTTCAATTCGGAAAAATCTTATATAGGGTATTTTTAAGCGCGATAAAACTTTAATTTGAATTTTTATCGAAAATTCTATATAACTGAAAAAAATACCCTTCATCATAACTTTATATACACACATATGTATATATAAAAATGTAATTTTTTAGGTTAGATAGAAATTTCGATAGGGATTCAATTTAAAGTTCTATCACGCTTAAAAAACACCATTTATTATGAAATCAAATATATATTATATGATCTAAAAAGCTTTCTATCAATGTATGGTATTTATTCTCACTTATGGTAGTGGAACATGTGTTTTCTATGCTAAATAATTCAACTTTTCCAGATAAAATAAAGAAATTTAAAAGGATGTATGTTATTAATAACATAGTTACAAAACAGTGTATTTAAAAAATATCTAAATTACGAACGATATAAAAGTGAACAGTTTAAAATGAAAATAAGTTAATCAAATAGAAAGAAGAGAAGACCACCAATAGAAACCAAGAATATAAAAACGTTCAAGAAGAGACGACTAAGTAGACAGAATAGAAAGATGAGAAAATTCGTCAAATTGGAATAGGAGAGACAGGTATTCGATCGCTGAATGTGAAAAATTTTGAGAGAAAATTTTTTTTAGCAGTGGATAAAAAATTTATATATAACATTTTTTTGAATAAAATCAAAATATTGATTTAATGGATTTTTAAGAATCTGATAAAGTATATTACAATATTAAATTACAATTTTAAATACATAATTTTCAATTAATTATATATATTTTTAACAAAAGTAGATTTCTATTAATTAAAAACATATCTCATATCAATTTCCGTACTAATAAATTATATCTTGTTTGATAATACTGCATCTGTAATAAATTATTATCTCTATATATCAATTTTTAATTATATAATCTATATTAACGACTGCTTTGATTACGATTGATTAACATAAATTTAATAAAGATGTTACCTTGTTTGAATACAAATCTACATAAATATTTATATATATATATATATATATATATATACATATATAAATAATTTTACAGATCCTTCAGGCGATTTGTATATATTAATATAAACATATACTTGTTTTTGTTGCAAAACAAATTAATCTCCACAAAATGTAAAATAATACAGGCAAAAATAGTATACAGTTAAATCTAAAATTAATTTCTGAAAACCCTACTAAAATTATATAAATTAAAACTAAATTTGTATATATAATAAAAATATAATTAAATTGATAAAAAAAATGTATACAAATAATACTCTGATATATTATTTGAAATTTCTATATGTAACAAAAATATTACAGTAGAAAAAGAATAAAAATGAAAACGATTCAAATTGTTTATTTTGTTACTAACGACAATACGCATAAATAAATATTCAGAAAAATATACTGAATTTAATAAAAACAATCAATACGAATTCTTTATTACTACGATAAAATTATCGTTATGAAAATACCAGCGAGATATTTTTAGATTTTCATATTGGACGCTGATTGGCATTCTCGTTGTTCAGTGAAGACTTATTATTTTCTTGAGAAACATTTTACAGAAATCAAAGCGAGACGTTTTTTCTCTCATAACAAACATATTTTTCATTCATTTTCATAATTGAAAATGTTTCTTACCGTATAACATTATAATTCAACTTTTGTACGCCATCAAAGTGGGAAAGTATGTCTATGTCAAATTATAATTTCTATCAAAAGCGACATGTGATTAAAACAAAATGAAAAAATTCGTTGTGTTCATGTTACAAATCGAATCGATAATCAATTTGATGTATCATATTGAATTTCAGCACATTTTCAGAATAATAACATTTTTAATACTCGTATAAAATATACATATATAAAAATTAGTAATTAAAAATATATAACCGAATATAAACAATCATAAAAAAAATTATATGCATGCACGAAATAAATAAAAATGACTACTAAATATATTTTTATTGAACATTGTATAATTATACAATATATTAGTTTTAAATGTGTTATGAATTCAATATACGATTTTTTTATTTAACTGGAATTCATTTCATATTTTCAACATAGAGTACAAATTTGCATTTGGTGTTTCGAATGTACCGATAAATATTCGATTGAGTTTTATGTACAGAAACCGTAAGAGCGTTTCCAACACCTTTGACAGGTTGTACAACATCAATTTTCCTTAATGATCCGCACTGTACACTCAATTCCTGGTCTTTCTAAATCACGTTGTTGTGTCCTATAGAGAAGTTTAATATTACATTTTCAATTATTTATTTACTCAATAAATTAAGTGAATTTATTTACTTAATAACACCTATTTTGAGTATTATATTTGTTTTTATAAAATAATATACTAATTTGTTAATCATTGGAAAAATTAATCAATTTTTATTTAATGTAAATTAATTGTTATAAAAATTTGTAAAAAATCAAACAGATATAATTTTATATCCACTATTTTAATACATAATAATAAATCTGCTTAAAATAAATTTATTCTGATATAAAAATTTGTTTCAATGAAAAATTATCATCTGAAATATATTTTCCAGTTTATTTTTTTTCTAAACGCTGATTACTAGTCAGATTTGTAAAGTAGTGGAATAACTAATTAGTTTTTATGAGTAGTGGAATGAATAGTTATTGTACATGACACAACTACAAATCATACATAATTTTTTTTATAAAAATCAACATGGATTTAGATCTCAATATTGATATAAATCTTAGTTTTTGAGTCTAGTTCAAGATTTATGAGACATTTTTGAAAAGAGAAATCAAATAAATGTATTTTTATGAATTTTTGTAAAACAATTATTATTTTTTTCCATAATTTAGTAATTAATAAATTGCTTCTTTTTGCTTTTGATATAATACTAAATTAATTCGATGGATTTAATCATAATTACCAAATATGAATCAAAGGTTTAAAATTAAAAATACACTTTTAGGTGATAAATCAGTACTTCAAGGGTATCTCCAGATAGAATAATTGATTTTTTCCATTTATTATTTTTTTAATTGCTCTTCGATTAGGAAGCACAAATTCAAAAATTAGACTTTTTACCAATAACTGTTTTATTTATAAAAAAATGTATCAAAGTTCGATATTTGACACTTAAAATTTTATATAAACAAAATTTATATTTGGACAAAATTTAACTGCATTAAATTGAATTCTTCAAAATATACATTTCTTTTATTGACTAATAGACGAAATTCATTTATTTAATCTACTTTGCCAATGAATTAGAAATTAGAGAATTTATTCATGAATATCTCAAAGAATTAATTTTTTGATAAATACTCGTATATAACAAATATTGTAAAAAAATCATGAAAAATGAAATTTTGTAAAAATAATAATTAAGGGAGGTAAAAATAAAAAGAAAGGCTAGTCGTTTCGTACTAAACATAAATAAGATCATCCAAATGTGACGCCTATTTTTTTTTAGAGACAAAAAAACTATACACATGTATATAGGGAAATATGTTTTTCTATACATATGTTTCTTTTTAATAAAATACAAATCTAGGTATCACATTTGGATGATCCTATATTTCAGGACGGATAGGTTTATTAAAATAACTGAGAAACTTCAATGGGAAAGTTTGACAAATAGACAAAGATTTCTAACTTTAATTTATATGTTTAAAGCTTTTATGAGGCACCCATAATGGGAATACTTTGACTAAAGAATAGTTTATCTTTATTTTTATGTTAAAAAGATACAAAAAATATGTTATAGAAAATTGAATCTTCATTCGTTTTTTATTTATAATTTCATCATAAATTAAACCTTTTAAAAATTGAGTTAAGAGTAATAGAAAGTAATAATCCAAAGATTTGTTTTCAAATTGGAAAATTTTCCACTGAATTTACTACCCTAAGTAGGTGTATTAGTAATAATAAAAAAAATCCAAAATATAAAATTGTAACTGTTTTTTATTATTTTATTATTACTCAATGGAAAATTATATTGAACACCTTTTTTATTATTTTTTTAATGTATTTATAACTTATTACAAAAGTCTATTAAAAATATTGGAATATTTTCTTATGTAAAGACTTTTTTTAAAAAACAAACAAGAACCTTTTTATACAAATAAGTCATTTACTTAATCATACATTGTATTTATTACTGAATTTCTTAATAATATTCGAAAAAATTATAGTTATTTTCTCGTAGTTTTTTTTTAAATATTTTTTTTCAATCAATTTATTTCGTTACAATTAATTATTTAGATATTTTATATTGCATGTTTTATAATTTTATTCATTTGAAAGCTATATTAATATACATATAAAATTCAAAAACATATATGTATATAAACATTTTTTACAGTATACATACTTATTAATAAACAAACACATTTTTCGTGAATGTGTCAATCAAGAAAATGTAACCATAAGTTTGCATTTAGTGAACATTTGGATGTATTTGTAGTTGGAACTGTTGTCCCAGGTGGTTAGAAATTCGCGTTACAGAAGTCATTCTAAAGGTTTAATGTGTCCCTCAGGTCACAAGTAATGTAGAATTTAGGGTCATTTGCGCCCGTGTTATCTCCTATACTGTGTTCAAGTAGCGTATTGCCAAACACTTTAGGGAGATGAAAAATCGATTTATGAGAATTTCGACACAAGAATAATAAAAATAAACTTAGGTGCATAAAGTCACAATTTGTCGTATCAATCGACATCGGTAAATTATTCAAACATTCAACATACAACTTATATATATATATATATATATATATATATATATATATATATATATATATATGTAAAATTTTAATTTTCAATTACAACATAAACGTTATAATAAATTATTCAATATCCAATTTTTAATCACAAATTTATTAATATTATTAATAAATAAATATCATTTATTTTACTAAAAAAATTATAAAGTGTTATTTTCGATAAACACATAATAATTTACTAAATAAAAGCAATATTAAGAGAAAATTGAACTCGAACTAAATAGTAACTTTTTTAATATAAAACGTTATTGAATAAAAATCATCTGAACTAATGTTGTTCGCGTTCAGTTAACTATATAAAAAAACAATTATAAATATTTGACCTGTAATTTAAACATTGATTTTTAATTTAATTAAAATTTTCATACGTATTTAGAATATAACAACTACTCTGAACTGTGAACGAATTTTCACCAATATCGGTCCGTTTATATCACAATAAAAAGGCTATTTGATTTTTGCTATAAAATAACATTTGTACATATATATATATATATATATATATATATATATATATATATATGTAATAAGCTACAGTTTTTATTCGATTGAGTAATAATTGGTAATTTCGCTCTGTTTGACTATTAATAAATAGTCAAAGCGTACAGATAATAATTCATCTGATGGATAGGATTTTTGAAAGTACGTTCGTATTTGATATTTTAATTATATCTTTGGTTATAATGAAATGATAGAAATATTATTTATTCATTTAATATATATTTTTTTATGTTATGGCAAAATATACAATCATTTCACACAAAAAGTAATAATAGTACATTTATTTATTTTGTAAAAAAAAAATTGCTTTAATACGAATGAATCACTCACAAAATTCTAAAATAATCTACAAAAATGTTCTTTAATCATTTATTGTACATTTTGTTTGCTAATGTGCATTTCAATAACTATTTTATTACTGTTAAAGTAAACTATAAAATGGTTCAAATGAAACTGAAAGATAGTTAAGAATAATAAATAATAGCAAACAAGTAAATGTATGTCTAAACCCTTCATCCTCATTTAGGATAATCTTTATAAAATTTATTTAAAAAAAAAATAACTTGTGAAATTAATAATGAATGATTTGATATTTGAAAAACTGTAAATTATTTTTATTAAATATGAATATTATAATGACATAATTGATGAGGATATCTTTTTTTATAAAAAAATAAGATACTTATTTCTTATTTACCTCCTCACCTGTATATAAAAATCTTCATTGAAGAAACAGAGATTTAAATATATTAAAATAAAAATAATTTTAAATTTTCTTGAAATTTTCCTTATTCCAATAATTGATGGATTATATAAATGGTTTGACCGATTTTTTTTATTATTTTATAACTGAATTTTAATAAAATTATTGAAAGTTATTAAATCAATAATTAAGAGATAAGTAACTTGAACAACTTAGGTCAAAAAAAATTATAATTCTTTTAAGCCTATAAAAAATCAAAATAACTCATTTCAATTTTAAATATAACTAATTTATAAATTTTGTCAAAATTATTTAATTTTCTGAATAAAAATTCATATAAAAATATACAAAATCTAAAAATGTTCATATTTTGTTCTTAAACTTAAGAATTTCTTTTTGTAGTTAAATTTTTTATTAACCCATTTTTTCATAATTTTTTAATTTAATTTTATAATTGTTAAATTTTACACAAAAATCTGCCTGGTGAATCTTATATCATTTTAA
Organism: Neoneuromus ignobilis; assembly: GCA_029203775.1. Taxonomy (NCBI): domain Eukaryota; kingdom Metazoa; phylum Arthropoda; class Insecta; order Megaloptera; family Corydalidae; genus Neoneuromus; species Neoneuromus ignobilis. The sequence continues at coordinate 44,979,299 of CP092089.1, read as the reverse complement.
TTTAATTTTTTAGATAAGATTCTATTTTAATCTCATTTTTTTAATAAATATATATAAGTGGCTCAAATAAAACTAAAGAGTTTATACATATATTTACTTGCTTATTATCATTTACTATCTTGTAATTTCCTACAACCTCATTTAAACCACCCTATAATCAAAATAGCCACTATCACGAGTGTGCAGTTTCTTAAATATCCTTTTCTTTTTTTTATAATCATTTATAATTTTTTCTATTTAATATGAAATGATGATTGTTCGTTTCTCAAACTTTTAATTATTAATTCTGTACAAAAATAATTCACATGTGTTATGTAATTCAAAAAATGTATAGAATATCTCAAAAAACTTAATTTATGACACGATAAACATATGTACAGCTTTAATTCCGTACAAATACTACACATCATAAAAATAACATTACTTATGTATTCCCCTAATGCGTCTACATACACATAGATATGTATGTGTGTATATGGGGATGTATAAATAAAACGCTTATTATGGGAAACCCATTACTGGAATCACTGTGTTAAGCAAATTTCTACATCAAATAGAGGGAAGGTTTTTTTGCAAACTAATGTTTTAGTTTCAAATTTTAAATTAAAATACAGACACCAATATACGGAAAATAAACAAAAAATTCAATAATAAAATATTTATTATCAAAACATATCAATGTATTAATAATAGAATGAATTGTAAATTTATGAAAAGCATTATAAACAGGAATATTTGGTTTACACAAAAAAATAATACTGACAATAAAAATTGATAAATAAATGTTTAATAGTAAATATTTTATTAAATATATATATATATATATATATATATATATATATTATTTATATTATCTATAATTTATGTTATTTACATCTTTGTTCATTATTTAATTTTTATTTTATAAGTATTTATTTACATATACAAAATTACTATCAAAACCTAGAAAATATTTTTATTTATAATTAAATACAGAGAACTATAACAAAAATTCATATAAGAATTCAAAATATAATAACTATTTAATCACCCTTCATTGATTTACTATAATAAAATAATATTAATATTTAATTGGGTTCGTACCGCGTGGGATGCATACAACCCATGCAGGACTTTCTATTCAGGTCCACTGTTATTTTGGTTTGAAATTTGAACATTATCAAAACATTTCGTAATGTAAATTATTGATATAAAAATATATAAACAATGCAATTATCACCTGTCATCATATAGTCCATATTCATTTTTGTACTTTATATAACTCACATTTTATTTATTAGTAAAATTATTAGATTCGATAATGTAGGCAGCATAAAACCCACATGGTATGAAAAAAGGTCACTAAAATTAGTTTACTATAATTATGTCAGTGAAAAAAACAATAAATTAAATTAAAAAATATTAATTTTGATACGAGGAATATTGATAACAGAAAAATGAGATTCTTTTTAAAAACGTTTACAAAAATATTTTATAATCTAAATATTCAATTGTAAAAATCAATACAAACTCTAAACAAATGTCCAATAAAAATATTTGTATTAGTAAAACAGGAGTAAACTAGATTTTATAACATAACGCTCTGATGATGCTGGTATTATTATCGAAATGCGCATTAATTTATTATTGTTATAAATAAAAAAGTGAACAATGAGTAATTATAGAACATTTTCTAATATTTTACGATTTTGGAGGAGAATTTATAAAGTCCCAATTTCGCTAGTTGGATTATTGACAATGAACAAGAGATTCACTATTTTTAAGCAAAATTTTATTTAGTGATGAACCTCATTTCACAATGGATGGATTAGTTAATAAGCAAAATTGTCATATCTGGAGTGAAGAAAACCCTCGTGTTATTTATAAAAATCTCTACACTTATAAAAAGTCACTGTTTGGTGTGCATTTTGGGCAAATGGAATTACTGGACCATTTTTTTCGAAGATAATACTGGAAATGCTGTTACTGTGAATGCTGAGTGATACCAATCAATACTGAGTGACTATTTATGGCCAGAATTGAATAATATTGATGTGTCTGATGTCTATTTCCAGCTAAACAGTACTAAATGTCACACAACTCGAGGAAACATTCAGTTTTCGAGATCAAAATTTAATCAACATGTAATTTCACAAAATACAGATTTCAATTGAACTCTAAGATCATGCAATTTAACACCATTAGATTTTTTCTGTTTTGTTTTTTTTTGATTTGAAAACTCGAGTTTATGCTAACAAGCCACAAACAATTAATGATCTCAAGAACAACATTCGAGTTGCAATTCGTGAAATAAATCCAGCACCATATCAAAGAGTCTTTGAAAATTGACGTCTGCAAACGCAGTCGTGGTGGATATTTGTACAATATTCAGTTTCACTATATTTGTAATTAATCAATCTTTCAATAAAAAAAACAATTTGAAAAAATTCCATATAATTTGTGTTTTATTAAGAAGAAACATGTAGGCGCGTTTTTTGGATGATCTAATATAATAGTTGTATCTTGAAAAAGAAATTTAACAATTAATTGATTATTTTCTAGTTATTTAATGCAACTCGATATTAAAATATAATAAAAATAAAAATTAAATACTATTCAGTCAAAATTGTTATAAAAATATTTTCATTCGATTTGAAATAACAATATTTAAACAAGTGTATAATAAAAATCGAAATAGTATTTTTTTGGACGTTTCTAAATATTAATTTATAACTTGATCATTTAATTATTATGTATGTTTGTTTGTTTATATATATATATATATATATATATATATATATGTATATATATATTGAATTACTAGATACTTAATTATAGAAAGCCGCTGGTTTATACAATATTGCGTAGTAACTACGAAACACATACAGAAGTTAGTATGATTTACGCATAACGAATCACAAACGGAAGCATATGTATATTATCTATATAGCTATACAACAAATCTGTTAATTACAGGAGTAGCAGGAGCTACACCAGTTTAACGAAACTTGTGCTTAACACAATATCAGGAAACGAGCGTCTGGATTCCGTAGAACGAATATAAATGTGTGTTAATGTTTTGAACACAGGTACGATGTAACATGAATATATTTTTTGCACATTCGTACAATGCATTTTATAACAAAAACGTCATGACACAGCGAAATGAGAGTAAGTCGGTGAAATTTAATTCTCATTTAAAATTTTAAACAGTGAAATTAGCATATGGGACTATATTTAGTATGTGTTTAAAAGAAACACGTTCGATAAAGTGTAACATTCGTATAATCAACGGTTTTTTTGTCAGCTACATTAAAAAAAATATGTATTTAAATTCGGATTTTTTTCAATGTGAACAAAATGAATTTTTTTTAAGTAGCAATTATATTAAATTGCAAGTATATGTTTAATCTGTATATATATATATATATATATATATATATTTACATTACCATTAAAATATAACCTACATGCAAATCGTAAATTTCAGTAACATCAGGATATAAATATATTTTTTTAGTTTCAAACGATTTGTTTCACCATTGAGTATCTTTATATTAAATGCCATTTTATCTAAAAATAGATCGTTTTGTTAAATTATCAAAAATATAAACGACGTATGTTTTTAAATTTATTTTTATTATATATTTTATTTTCGAACATAATAATTTATTTATAAAATTTTATGATACATTAAAACTTATATTTAAATATAGTATAAATAATTTTAAATCTGACATTTTATTATATTGAAACTTATTTACATCATACATTTTGTACAATTTTTTTTATAAATACAGAATAATATAAATAGTTTTTTTTATTAAAATTTATACAAATGTACTAAATTAACTTTATTTTACATTTCTTTTTTTGGTTTAAAATATATAAATATAATTCTAATCTGTATAAAAATATAAAACGAATTAAAATTCCATATTTTTCAATTTATATAAAACAAATAAAATTTAAACCTAATTTCATTTTAATCTGTTTTAATTTGATTTATTAATTTTTCAGAACATATTATATAACTTGTCATCTAAGCTTTAGTAAAATTTTACTATAACAAGAACATAATAACAAAAACTTAAGCTATGAGATTAAATATAATGAAAATAAATAGTGTAACTTTTAACATTTTTTAAAAATTTGCTATAAAGAGAGGATGTAGAATTTTTTAACAAGAAAACATAATAATATACTAAAAAAAGCAATGTTTATTAAAGACTGAAACATTCAGCCATATTTTTATGTTTTAATAGAGCCTTTTGTAGCATCTATGTACTACAACCTATTAAATTATGTATTATTAAAAATAAAAATATGTATTGTGAAAATTCTTATCTATACATAAAATCACTCACCCTAACACTACAACATTTTACGAAAGTCCAACAATCATTTATCAATCACTTTATTTGGTAATATGCATTTCGATGATCATGGCATTATCATCGGAGTATTATATTAAAAATTCGGATTATTTAATTAATTCTATTAATTATTTATTTCATTATAAAAACATTTTTTTTATTTAATAGTGTCATTTTTATTTTGAATCATAAAAGTATTTTTATTATTCATATTTTTATAAACATTGAAATTTATTTGTTTTATTTGAAATACTTTTATATCACTAATTACTTACAATCCTCACCAAAATTGCAATTTGTCTTTTAAATTATTTTATATACTAATTAATATTTTATAGTGAAAATTCTCATTTATACATAAAATCACTCACTCTAACACTACAAGATTTTAAAAAAATTCAACAATCATTTATCATTTACTTTATTTGATAATATGCATTTTGATGGTCATGCCATTATCATTAGAGTATTGTACTAAAAATTGTAGTTAAAAATATTTAAAAACTGATTATTTAATTAATTCTATTACTTATTTATTTAATTTAAAAAAACATTTTTTTATTTAATAGTGTAATTTTTATTTTGAATTATTATAAAAATATTTTCAATATTTATATTTTTAGATATACTGAAATTTGTTTTGTTTTAAATAATTTGATACAGTCAATCATTAATGATCCTCATTGCAATTGCAATTAATCTATTCAATTAGTTTTTTCACTACCATGCAGATATTTTTTTATTTATTTCTGTATTATTTATAATTTGATAATTTTTATATAATATTTTTCTATGACCAGTTTAGAAACATTTTTTTAAAAAAAAATCAAGAAAAAAATAAACAAACTATTAAAAAATTAATCATACTAGGAATTTCTAATTTGTAAAAAAAAGTTCTAATGGATTGCACTATTAGAAAATTTTGATAGAGATATTTATCAAGAAGTGGATCTAGGAAAATTTTAAATTACACGCGCCCATACGCACATATATGTGTGTGTGTATGTGTGTAAACATGCATTGTACAATAATGCGGTATTATTGAAACGATTCAGAGTTAAAGACTAAGAGTAACATACACGTTCCAGTAACGATGAGTAATTGATCGTCGAAACGCTGCATTAAAATGAGTGTTTATGCCGCGTCGAGTACTGTTTAAACTATTGCCGCAGTGCATTATTCGCAATAATAACTCGTTTTACGAATTTGAATGTTTCGCGCCTCGTTAACGTAATGGTAGTGTATCACAATGATTTATAGGCGAAACGAAGTCTAGAAAATTTGTTTTGTTCGTTTGTCCATATCTGTGCACCGCGCTGTCTCTCTCATGAATAAATGTTCAGCTAAATAAACAACGAAATATGGTCGTGAGTGTAACTGAAATGATTTGTGACATCGGATTTTCAGAATTAAATCACGAGATGTTCAACTGGTATACGTGGGTAGATTTCACTAACGAAAATATGTCCAGGAAGAGAGATTTATTTTTTATTTTTCGGATTTTCGTATTTATTAGATTTGTGTATTAAAATTGTAGGACGAGGTATTATGTCAGATTTATCAGAACGGAAGTGTTTTAAAGAAATAAATAATACTCGCTTATATACAATATGATATTATGATTTATAACACTAACCCAGTTCTGCACACTAAGAAGTTACAAGAGATATTTTCATCTTTTGCAATACAAAAACACTCGAACGAGTTTGCGCGATTTTCTTATACAAACAAATATTTATTTAATTTATTTTCAAATATTTCAAAAAGGTTTTATAATAGCACATTCACACAATATATATAAATATTTATTATTTTATTTTATTATAAAGTATGAAAACCGTAAATAAAAAAAATCCAAAATAAAAACATAATAAAAAGTAAATTAGAAATGAACTTTTATTTCCATCCACTACTATATTATTCTAACTTTTATTTGAGCATTTAATTAAATAGTTATACTCAAATACTGTTTACATCTACAAATTAATTACACATAAATGTACTATATCTGCTAAGAATTTTTGTTATGTCTAATACAATTCCTGTCATCTTCAGATATCTTCATATTCTACAGTTTTCATTCCTGATGTTTAGAATTCAACGCTAGTTGAATTTTAAACAATTTAATATAAATTCATCTATCTCTAGATTGCAGCATTAAAAAGGAAAACATTTTAAAATTTCAAACTATGTCATAAAAATATAATTATTAAAAGCATAAATATATAAATCAATACAATAGACCGAGACACTAAGATATTAAATTCAACTAAATTAAATTTAATTCACGTGTAACAAAATCTTATTTTAATTTTATATTGAATTTCATTGAATTTTTTTGAAAAAAATATTTATTTCATTTTTTAATTAGAATTTTTTAATATTTAACTAAAACGGCTGTTTTTAATTTAATAATAATTTATTTAAAATTATATATTCAAAAAATGGACGATTAAGTTTTATAAAAATTGACTATTGACTCTATTTTTTTTAAAAAAAATTAAGCAATAAAAAGTTAAGTCTATGATAAGTGAATATATTTCCTATTTAGTAATCATCATATAAAATAATCAAAAATAAAAATAACACTTTGATAAATTAACTTTAATATATATATATATATATATAAATCACACACAAATATTACAAAATTATTATAAATATATTATTGTTCAATGATTAAATTATTATTTATAAGTTGACTATTATTTATTGATTACATAATTTGACTATTATTTATAATTTGACTTATTATTTTTGATTTTTTTTATTATTTTTAATTATTATAAATATATTATTGTTCACTTTATTCTTTGAAGCATAATTTAATAGTCATTTCACCATCTTCAAAATTATTCAATATAAAATATAGTTTTATTATACAGATTTATTTATTATTTATAATATTATTTCATAATACAATGTTCAAACGATAACGATATGACCAACGAAATGCGTATCAAAGAATAACAAGAATGACAAATATTTAATAAACAAGAAGTTGAGATGTAAAACTCATTTGAGTTAAAATAAAAATAATATATAATTTTAATTCATACATATTTGTATAAATGTTAACAAAATTAATAATTTTGCAACCATTTTCCGTTTTTTTTTTTTACTATAACTAATTTTAGAGCTAGTATGTAATAAACTAGCTCTAAAATTAGTTATAGTAAAAAAAACGGAAAATGGTTGCAAAATTATTATTAAGAAAATTAAAAACATCAAATTGATATTTAGTTATAAATTTCAATAAATATTTTTAAAAAAATTAGGTTATACAAAAACTTCAAATATAATTATTTTTTGAAAAGAAATGTATGGAGGATAGAATTATATTCAATCACATTATTGTTTTGCAAGACAGTCATAAATAGTTTATTAATACGACTAATTATCCTTTAAATAAATTAACCATACATAATTTTAATATCTGAAAATGTTAATATTTTATGTATTTTTGATTAACTTTATTACATCTATGACACTGAAGGATTATAAAAAATAGTAAATAATATTAACCAAGTAAATATGAAATGTGACACTTAGATTTGTGTTTTCTCAAAAAGAAACATGTGTATAGGGAAACATGTGTAAAGTATCTTTTTAATAAAACATAAATCTAGGCGTTACATTTGGATGACCATATTTGTCTATTTTGGTCCTTAAAATACTTTTAAAAATAAAAAATATAATATATATATATATATATATATATATATGTGTGTGTGTGTGTGTGTGTGTTTTAAATATATTTTAGACAATAATATTGAAGCATTATTTTTCAAAGTAAATATTTCATTTCTGATATTTTCACTACATTTATTTCTTCTTTCAAGTAAGTATGAATAAAAAAAATATGCAATCGTGAATTTAAATATGAATATTTGAATTGTGAATATAACTGAAGAAGTTTTAAATTAAATACAGATACTGTATAATATTCTACGTTATTTAAAAGTACAAGATATTTTCCGCATTCAGCATACAATCTTCATTAACTTTCTTACCAACCACAAACGGAAGCGTTTATATTTAAATTCTGAACAAACTGTAAAGTTTACCTTCTTTACAACACACATATCAAACATACAACACGAAACGTAACAATAAACAGAAATCATTGTTATGTTCCACATATTCATTGAAGGTGAAAATATTTACAGCACCTCACGTTCGTACACACACAAAGTTAGATAATGAACGGGCGGCCATCTCATTACAACAAACTAACGTTCGGCGTAGATCATTCAGTAAGAAACCTGTCGTAGTTTACAGGAGGATGCTCCTAATTAACAATATTACCCGCGATCCAATTAGATTCACAGGAACGGATACATAAATTAATGTAGAGAACAAGTAAGTAGGTAAGTTTGATATACCAACAAACCAAGTTTATGTTATGGATCGTTCGAGTGAAGCTTTGCATTTCTATCGTCTTTAACAGGATAAACTCTCTACTGCAATATGTTTGTGTGTATAAGAATGTACAGCAGGGATGAGAGAGATGCCCTTTGTTACTATGAACATTCGAAATTGAATCATGCTTTATTATTGAAAGCTTGTTATAAATTACCTTACTAGCAAACTATGCTAAATTATCAATCGAATCATACATAAAACAAACGTATATATATATATATATATATATATATATATATATATATATATATATATATATATATATATATATTGAACACAAAGTTCCAAATAATTCTCTAATTATTATATGGAGATCAAGATAACAATTTTGAAATATAATAGATTATCTACAAGTTGTATTCATAGCAAATATTTTTTTAATATTACATTAAACACTAAAATATGAAAATATTATCTATTACAATTTTTTTTTAAATAAACTTCCAATTTTTATACTCTCTTGTATTATAAAATTTCGTTAAAAGAAAATTAACAATTTTTTTTTCTATTCTTGTGAATCCATTATCCTGTAACAACTTTTTGTCAAAACTTAAATTTCAATTTTGGTTTATATGAAATGTCTTAAATGATACTGAAAGTTTTAGATATATAATTATGTCATTATTTACATTTACTATCTTTTAATATTATTTTCACTACTTTATATTATCCTTCTATAATCTTCTATTATCAAAAATCTAAATTGATTATTCAATATAATCAATTTATTATATTTATTAATCACTTACTAATTATTTATCTAAATATTTCAATAGAAATATCAATAAAGCAGTATTTATTTTCGATTATAGCCAATTCACGTATCAAAAATGAATTACTTGCTCCAAAAACCAATAAAATTATAAAAGTAATAAATAATCACTTAATGTTCATTGTGACCATTGGTGCGCATTTTACGACCATTCCATTATTATCAAAGTACAAAAATCTAGAATTTAATAATAATTTTAAAATTTACTATATTTATGATGAATAATACCCATAGAAATCCATATTAGCAAATAAATTGAGTAAAAAACATTTAAAAATATCGTGATGATTGAATATTTGATTTATTTTTAAAAAATGTTAATAAGGAATTGTCAGTGAAATTAATTTTAAGAAATAAAAAAATATTATTAAAATTGATTTTAGATAACAACATATCTTATTTTCTTATTAAATTATATTTAATAAATAATTAAATGCAATCAATGAGTTCCTTACGAATTATTAGATCTTAATCTGGAGTAATAAAAAGACATCGACACTTTCCATCTCTGTAGATTGGAAAAGGAGTCATTTCTGAATAGAATTGTTACTAGTAACAAAAATTGAATTGTTTATACAATTTAAACGTCGAAGATAATCGATTAATCTCAACGAAACACCATCTCCATAACCTAAAAAAAGACTCCATCTAAGAAAGGCTCTATTGTCAGTGAATGGAATTATCAATTATAAGCTGCTACTAGAATTTCTACTATTGTAAAAAACTAGACCAACTAAAGCAATTTATCGACGAAAAAAGATCAATATAACCCAATAAAAAGTGTAAATTTCTACCATAATAATTCCGGGGTTTAAACATTCTAAAAACTCGATCAGTTTTAATGGAAATTATGACACATCCGACATGTTTTCCAAATCTGGAACCATCAGATTTTATCATCTATTACAAAATCTCCAAAACCATATTTAATACAAGGTCTAATATTGGAAGAGGATTCGATTTGTTCTTTGGTGGAAAACTAAAAGAGTTTTATTGACAAAATATTTAAAATGGAAAAAAATCGTTAATAATAGAAAAGATATTTTGAATTGAAATTAAAATGTAAATTTTTTATCTCATTTCAAAACTTTTTCAAAAAAACGTATTATTTACAAGATGACCCAATATAAAGTAGACCATTTGTCTACATTATAAATAATAAAAAATAAAATCAAATAAAAAAATAATAAAATACTGTTATTGGATAAAAATGCTTATATTAATTTTATAATTTAATATTATTTAAAACAGATATAAGAAACTCTATATTATTAAAATAATAAAAGAAAAGAAAAAGAAAATATTGTATATAGAAACATTATTGTGAATTAAAATAATAGATGTCGAGTTCGTTAATGAAACAGTAATCTAATTACCATACTTTACTACACTGATCTTTCTCGACATTTCTTGCAAAAACAAACATGTCTATTTCTCATATTTCTTTCATTCGTCTGCATAAATTGTTAAATAACTATCTCTCGTAACGATAACGTCAGGTTTACTAACGAGAAAACTTTCTTAACAAGTAATATTCCAACTAGTTTTATAATTAGCGCATTGGAATGAAAAATCTAAAAGAAAAAAACACACGTAATTCTTTCATGCGTAGTGAATGCAATTATAATAATTAGCTGCAAACATAAAACATTAGTTATGATTTTTATCATCGTACGTAAACGTAATAAGAATTTGTTTTTATAACTTTTATCATGAAAAATTTTAACTAGCTCGAATTAGATCCAATGCAAAAACGTATCTTGATATCTTGAATAATCGTACACGTTTTTTATCTCCACGTCGAAAAATATACAATGAAAAAATTTACACTGTTAGTAAATTAATTACTGATAACTTTTCAAAAGAAAACTGTAGATTAAGATAATCTTGTATAAAATTAGAAACAGCTTTTTTTATAAAAAATTAAAAATATGATCTATGATAATATTTTTTTTTAAAAAATATGTATATATAATTTATTCATTTTATTTAATTAAAAATAATAATGTAATTCTACACTATTGAAGTTTGGTCATTAATTTTCTACCTTTATCAGAAATTGTTCTTGGTAAAGTTTTATCATCACACTTAAGTAAGTTTTTATATTTTTCCATGAAAATATTTAAGGTAAGATTTTTTGAAAAAAACACTTTTTATTTATTTTAGTTATAATTAATTAGAAAAATAGTACTAGAGATTGAGAATTTTATCAAAAAAAACTTTTAAATATATTTAATTTTATACTGAAATTAGAACGGATTTTCAATTTTTTATGCTTTTCAATATATATATATATATATATATATATATATATATATATATATATATATATATACGAATACATATAAATTTTAGTGTCTTTATTAAGAATAAATTTTCTATGAACCGGAAATTTATTATAAAAATATTTATAATAAAAATATTCCTATTTATTTTGCATTTTTAAAAAAAGCTGATATAAATTTGAAAATTAATTGAAATTAAAGTATGTAATTGTCTTAGCTGTATAAACTAATTAAACATATATATATATATATATATATATATATATATATATTGTTGAATTAATAATTTTTTTTTTGATAAGAATTACATAATGGTCGTCATTTTTTGAGTCGAAAATTAACAATTTTGAAACTTAATACTTATAAATCTTTTTCAACAAAAAAATTGATTATTTTAATGTAGAAAAATAATTGTCTAACAAAAATAATGATTATTATTAGGAAATGTAATTTTAGTAATCAAGAGTTAATTTTCGATCATTTTATTTTGTTCAATCGAAATTCCAAAAATTCTAAAAAAAAATATTAAAAGAATAATTTAGGTCAAAATTGAGAGTCACTTAAAATAATTCGATTAATTTTAAAATATGAATTTTATCAAATGTTGCTTTCAAAATAAAACCATTGATTTTTTTTACTTTAAGCAGTAGTTAATTAGCTAAATTAGATTTTCTATAAACATAATTTATTTTTTATTCCAAAATATTATTTTGATCCTTAATTCTCTTAATATAAGAACCACTCTTTCATTGTAAACAAATAAAACCCATTTTTGAAAATATTGATTTTTCAGCAAAATTTTACACATTTTAGTTCGTCGTTTTTTATGTTAAAAAATGAAAATTTTAAAATTCACTACAAATGAATATTTTTTATTAAAAATTGATTATTTTAGTAGAAAATAATCATTTTCAAGTAAAAGTAATACCAGTTTTAAAAAAATACAATTTTGGTAACTGAGAATCAACTAATTTATCATTTTATCTTTGTTTTTAATGTTAAAAAAACTATTTTTTTATAAATATACATATCTAAAATTTTTATAAATATATATAAATATAATATTGCATTTTTCTTTTACAAAGACTTCAAACAACTAAGGTTTTTCCTAGTACTTAAACGCAATCTTGCAACAAACGACTATAGTGGATCTTAATTGTAAAAGAGTTCAATATAAATTGCAAAAATGTCTTCAGTTTTATGTACATAAGTATAAGTTTGGAAATATATTTTCATAAACCATTTATGTACTAACGAGGGTCATTTGATAAATATGGTAAATATTTTATTGTTTAATTTAAATAAAGAATTAATTTAATTAAATTTTTCAATTCAGTTTTTCTTATTTTTTTTACCATACTTATCAAACGAACCTTGTATATACACACACACTCAAATATATATATATATATATATATGAATACATAAGGGACCCAGAAATATAAAAGACTGATAAAAAATATATGAATATATAGAAGAGAGACATAAAAAATTTCCTCGGAGTGGAATAAAAAACAAAAATATTAGATCGCTGGTAATGAAAAATTTTGAGGAGACTTTCATCCAGTAGTAGATAAACAAAAACTGATTATACATACACAAGCACACACATACATGAGGTTGAATGTATATGTGTTTGTATAAACACATGTGGATATGTAAAAATTTTTGTAGTTCAATATTGAATTTTAAAAAATGTTTTCCAAAATTAATTCAGGTTTTTTGAAAAATATTAAAAATACACCCTTTTTATGTACAACAAACAGCTTTCTTTATATATATTATATATATATATATATATATTGTGTATATATATACATATATATATATATATATAAATATTCATATATGTACAAGAATATATGATAAACGTTGAAAGTTTGACTTATAAAAGCCATATACATTTTAATATCTACCCAATACATTTCATTTTATTGTATTTATATAAAACCTGTACATACATGCAGATACGTGCGAATCGCACAAGCTCTCGCATTTATATAAAAGTTTGTGATTTTCACAACGGACGCATTAATTTAATTGAAACGGTCGCAGGTATACTACTGGCTACAGCGGCATCGTGTGTTTTTTCTTCGTGCCGTTCTGTTCTGTTTCCTTCGTTTATACATGAATATAGGCAGGCGCCGCCCGAACACAATCCCTATACTTTCAGATCAATAGATTTGTAAGAAGAAAAGCGGGATTAAGAAGGAAAATTTCGTTAATTTACTGTACAGATAACGACGCTGCGATTTCCAGCATTTGCTTCCCTGTTCACGATATATACTAAAAACTTGTTCGTGTTATTTCCGAATCGCTAATAGGTATGAATATACAGCGGTAGCGTTACAGCACGAACAAGAGAACACGGTAGATTTATTATATGTAATTTTTGAGATTTGTTTTCGTTCTCTTTTATCATATTTTCGGATGTTTGTTTCTATCGTTTGTGTATGGAAAAAGCATTCTTTAAATTAAAAGTATTTTTCATAAAAGCTTACGCACTATGTCTTAATAACAAAAATCACTCGTACTAAAGAACAGTGCCATACAATATATATATTACGTAATTTTATTCGCCATAAAACATTTTCAAAGATTATTAACATTGCTACAAATTAATTAATCTACTTATCTTAATAAATTTCATATTTTATAAACACTATTCAAAAATATGTCTTTTACTTTTCTATTAAATATCTTTGAATTTTGATTAAAAAATATGAAAAATTTAATAAAATTTTTAAATAAAATTCTTGATCATTGTATTTTAAATTTCATTAATTTAAATTAAAAATTTTAATTACAATATACTGATGGTATTAAAAAATTTGAAAAATTCATCTCAAGTGTATAAATTTGGATTTTTTTGTACAAATAACCGATTATTTTAGGATAGATCCATCAACGTTATTATTTAGCTTCAGCTCAGAAAGAGGAATTAAAAATATGTAAATAAATATTTAAAAAAAAATATCATTTATAAATAATTAATATTAAATGAATTATGAAAAAGAATAATTAGGTAATTAAATTATTATTCTTTATATTCAATTTTAATTAAATAAAAAATATAAACTAATGAAAAGTGTTGTAATTTATTCCAAAATAATAATAATTACTATTTTGCCTTTTGGTATTTCACAGTACCATTATTTTATATGGTGGCCCAATTGAAACTGAAGAATAAATGATTGTAAGAAAGTAAATATGTGTCTAAACCATATAATCTCATTTGAGTCACCCTTTAATATAATCAGTATCCATTCGTTGGTTATATTTAACCAAAATTTAGTTTATTATTTTTTTCACTTATTTCTAGATTACATTCAATCATAATTATTCTTATAATTAAAAATATAATAAGTAGGAAAGATAACTCTAAATCCACTCGTATCTAACTATAAATATGTTAATATCTGTTTATAAAGAATTACGTCTTTTATATAAGCATACACTTTCTATTCTAATTAAAAAAATAATTAACAAGATATTTTTACTAAATAAAAGTATTCTACTGAAACTAAATTCCAAAAAAATCTCAGATATTTTAAATATTTAAAAACTGCTTTTTATTACGTAAAATAAAATATGAAAAAGAATATTAGATAATTTAAATTCAAACAAGTTTTCCAATATAAAAAAAATAATAAGAAAATAAATATATATATATATATATATATATATAAAAATCTCAATTTTATATATTAAAATATTCACATAAAATTCGAAATACACAGATTAAAACATACAAAAAGTACGTATTAAAATAAAAGAAACATTCGAAAGACTTTAAAATTACGTTATGTAAATTTTTATATACAAAACACAACTTCCTGTATCCAACACAAAATTTTATTACAAGAGAAAAATGAAACTATTTATATATGAATGTTTGTTTTTGTAATTATTTAAATTTCTATCTGCTTCCACCAAATATTTCACACTTATAGCTATAAATTATAAAATAATGGTTCGGTTTTCAGTTTTTCTCTCGAATACAATAGGTTTTTTCCTTGTAAGCTCTTAAAAAAACTAACACTAACTTTATTTTTCGGAAAGAAGTTTTTGTAAAACTTAACACACTGATTCACTTCATGTTGATATAAATTTATTTCTTTATAAACATATATATATATATATATATATACAAATACATATATATATATATATATATATATATGTACACTTTATTGATTTGCTATTATTTAGTTTATAAAAAGATTTACAATTGTTTAATTCTTCACTGATTTCATTTTTGTTTAACATTAATTTAAATTATCAAAACATCATATACATAAAATAATGAAATTTTAAACAGAATTTAAATTGAAAATGAATACTACTTACATCAACATTGATACCGGGTAAGTCAAAAACACGCGTAGGAGGTTCTTCTTTTGGTACAAAGCGATAGAATTCCTCATCTCCTCGGTACCACTTCACAGAATAAAGCGGTTCTTGTTCCAAATCATAATCACAGGCAAGTGTGACCGAATGACCCGCACGTACTGCTTGTGGCACGCTAACACGGACGCTGCGTAACGCAGAAATACACGCACTACACACTGAAATAAATAATATAGATGTTAATGATTTTTCAATAAAATGTGTATTAACATTTACTGATATATATATTAGACTAATTCCATAATAATGTTCAATACAGACACAAATATTTTTTTTATTCAATTTCTTATGTACATTCTTTAAAATATTTATTTCTTACGAAAAATTATTTACAGTAAAAACTACAAAAAAATTCAAAATTCTTTAGTACAAAATTGTTATTTTATGATAATATCAAACCGAATTCAATAAGAATAACCAAAAAAATAGAATTTTACTAAATTATCTTGGTTAATCTTTCATATTTATTAAACTTTCTATTAACATAATATCATCTTTTAAAGAGGCTATAAATCAAATTGAGTGAAAAAATTATCATGAGCAATAATCATGTCTATGATTTGTATAAAACATTTTTCAATGAAATTACTTTTTATACAAGTGACATTGATATAAATTTAAATTAATATCAATAATACTTAGGTATATATTTTAGATTAAAATTAATTGTAACAAATTTTGTAAGATACTATAATAATAGATGGAATTTATAACTCTCTCTCTCTCTCTCTATAAATATATATATATATATATATATATATATATATATATATATATATATCATTCTCAGCGCTGTAATTTTCATAAGACCTTGGCCTCTAACAATGATAGTACAATAGGACTTTTCTTGTCAAAGTTTTTTAATGATTATACTTTTTTACGAAATGGGGTTGTTAACCCCATACGTAAATATCAACTTTGATAACTAATATATATATATATATATATATATATATATATATATATATATATATATATATATATCATAAAATTAATTTACAGTAAGAATTAAATTTAATGTATTTATTAATTAATTAATATATAAATATTAATTTCCATTTTATTTACAATTAATTTAATGTAAAGATATATATATATATGTATTTATATACATACTTACATATATACAAACATTAATGTGTACGTATGTATAAATAAACATAACAGAATATTAAAAGCTCTGCGATATGAAGAACCAATTTGATAGATAATAAACTAGACTAATTACAGATCAATGAACACGATACACCATGTGTTACATTAACTGTCAATCATGTCAATATTTCACATCTGGAAATTTTCATTTTGAAAATAATATAGCAAATTGTATAAATCAATGCTTGATAAACATTAAACCTACAGATATACACACATGTGAATACAAGTTTATTATGAATATATATATATATATATATATATATATATATATATATATATATATATATATATAAAAACGTTTAGTTTTTTTAAGATACAACTATACCTACATTAAAATATAAGAGTGATGTAAAGATAATAAATAAAAAGAAGAAAAATCAAATAAAAAGCTACAAAGAAAATATTTTTAAGATCTGTTAAAAGATATATTAAAAGAAGTAATATATAAAATATCGTCGTCAAAAAAGCTATAAATTCATATTTTAAAATAAAAATAATATATTAAAATATCTATATATCTATATATATATATATATATATATATCTATATATCTATATATATATATATATATGTATATAATTAAATTTAAATTCGATATTTTATGTTTGATTCTTAGTGAAATATTTCACGAGCACGTTCGCGATTTCCATGTAGACTTTTTCTGTACACATCTTAATCCACAATTTCCTGTATCGTGTACTTAAACTATAATCATATTCGAACTAACAATCTGTCACAATGCAAATTTGCGTAACCGCGTATTAAACCACGTGACAGTCGAAAGCTTCCATTTTCATCCGAAAATGTCACGAGACTCGACGAATTGAAAGGCGGTTCGAACGCGCTGGCTCGTATGTTCTTAAGAGATTTGAAAACGGTCTTCGATGTTAATGCTTCACGTACAAGTATTGTGATAATATTAGTTTTACCTGCGCTGAATACATAATTGAAAGATTATGCCAAAGGTGCTAGCTGTCTCTCTGCAACTGTATCGCTTGTTTCAGAAATGACATCAGCAGCTGTCATTTGCATATTTTGTAGTGCGAGTCGTATTATGTACACCGTCCACGATTTTGTCATTTACTACAACGGAAGTCGAGATAAATGGGGTATGTATCTTTTTTGTTTTAATACACACCCACTTACAATCCTACAAACACATTCCTATACATATATATATATATATATATATATATATATATATACTAACGCACACACACACTCACATATATATATATATATATATATATATATATATATACAAATACGAATGCATAAACCGTTCGTGAAAATATATTCCATAGCTTACATATAAGTACATAAAAATGAAGACATCTTCCGCAATTTATATTTATTATACGGTATTCAAAAATAAAATTTGCAAAATTATGATTGATGATTCAAGCACAGTTTGAAATTTAAACAACTATTTTCTTGAATGTCTTTTTGTATTTATTTATTGAATAGTCAGTAATTCAATATTTCTTCAATTCTAATTTTCTTTCTATTGTATATTGATTTTTATATTAATGTGCACTGAATGGAATTTCAAAATTCGACTATAAAATAATACAAATCAATGATTAAAATCTATTTTTAGAAGAAAAATAAATTTTATTTTAGTCAAAAATCTGTTTCAATTAAAAAATAGTTATTTTAAATTTTAACTATAATTTCTTAGAAATAATTAGTAATTTTTAATTAAGAAAACATATAAATATTTGATTTAAATAAAATTTTATATTATAATAAACATAAAATATTTTTTTCGATTTTTTTAATGTTAGATAAAAATTGAAAATTGATTTTCAGTTATAAAATATATATTTACTAACAAAATATATTATTTTTACTAGAATATTACTATTTTTAAATAAAATAACTGATTTTTAACAACAAATGTTAATTTTTAGTGACTTTTAAAATTTTTAATTTTTTACCTGAAAAAACGACGACCTATAGTATGCAAAATTTATTAAAAAATCAACATTTTCGAAAATATATTTTTTTCATCTAAAATCAAAGATTGGCTCTAATATAATGCAAATCAATATATAAAATCATATTTTAAAAGGAAAATGCATTTTATTTAGAAAAAATACTAATTTAGTCAAACATCTATGTTTTAGTCAAGAAAAATATTATTTTTAGTTTTAACTAAGATTTCTTAAAGAAAATTAGTCATTTTTGAGTTTATAAAATGTATTCAAAGTATAAATATATGACTTGAATAAAATTTTATATTTTAATTAACATAAATTATTTTATTTTGGATTTTTTAATGTCTACCACAAATTGAAAATAATTGAAAATTGATTTTTGATTATAAAATATGTATTTTCTAATAAAGAATGTTTTTTTTTTACTTGAATATTATTATTTTCAATTAAAATATTTTATTTGTAATAACAAAGTTTGATATTTAGTGATTTTTAAAATTTTCAATTTTTGAACCAAAAAAATCAACGACCTATAGTATGCAAAATTTATGAAAAAATCAACATTGTCTAAAATCGATTTTTTTATACAAAATCAAAAACTGGCTCTTTATTAACAAAATCAATTATTAAAATCGCATTTATGAGCGCAAAACAAATTATATTTAAAGAAAACCTGATTTTTCTTATTTATTACTGCTTCAAGAAAAAATTATTATTTTCATTTTTGAATGCAACTATTCTAATAAATATATATTTTTAGTAATAATATTCACTCTTCTTATAATTTCACATTTTATTCTACAAAAATTTAATGATTATAAATATTTTTTAAAAAAATATTTAAATTTTGATTAAAAGCAAAAAATTATTAAAAATTAAAAAAATACTTTTTTTCATAAAAAATATAAGTTTGTAACAAAATATTTTTAGATCACTTAACACAAATAATATATTACTAATAAATAACACTGATTGTTCAAAAGTTTTTGTAATTTAAATTTTCAACTACAAAAAAATGTCATTTTAAACATTCAAAAACTTAATGTTCATTAATTAAAAAATATTCAAAAAATTGTTTCAAAAGTAAAATCAATAAAATTCCAAAATTATACAAAATAAAAAAAATGCAAAAAAAATCAGGAACAGAAATAAAAAAATCTATATAACATTTATATTTGTTAATTAAAAAATATTATTTAAAAAATGATATCGATAAATTTCCAGAACTACACAGAAAAAATAAAAATGCAAAAACAGAATTAGGAATAAAAATAAGAAAATCTTTATAATATTAAAATTCATCAATTTAAAAATATCCAAAAATAAGCTCTAAAGATAAGATCGATAAATTTCCACAATTACACAAAACAAAGAAAAATACAGAAAAAGAATCAGAAACAGAAATGAGAGAATATTTATTAAGTAATGTGAAAAAAACTCTATCTTTTGATAATTTTATTAAGTTTTTAAAAACAATAAATCTTTTTTTATTGACAGCTTTAAGAAATTCGGTTAAGTAACTGAAAATATAAATATGTCTCTTTCTATACATACATATAAACATTAATATATATATATATATATATATATATGCGTGTGTGTGTATGTATTTATATTATAGATTTTATCCGCAAATTTCGTAAAATAAAATGTCTTATTTTGTTGATTCTTTCATCAATCAACATACAATTTCATGTATTTATCGTCTGTTCGAGATTTCAAGAGAATACAAGTTTTCTTGAGGGAAAAACAATGTCTATATATACTTCTTTCAATATATTTACGACAATACAAATATTTCAATAACAAATTATTCACATTTTCTTATGCTTTACCTAGTGGAAATTTAGTTATTTTCTTTATTTTATTACTAAATTTATCAATTATATTTTATTTAAAGAAACTACCGGTTAATAATAACGAAATCATATTTCATTTTTATTAATTAGTTTTGTATATTTTTTTATTTCACTTAAATATAATATAAAATATTTCTAATAAACTTTCAGATAATTATTTTTAAAAAATACGATTTAAAATACAAATAAATCCTTGAAAAGTTTTGATATTTAATAATAAATCTGGAAATAACCTTATTTTCTTTAAACAAATTTTTAATAAATTCTCAGCATAAAAATATTAACTGAAACGAAATGTACATCGAAAAGAAATACAAAAAATAGACGCTATTTAAATGACAATGAAAATTAAGTTTAAATCCTACATTCTAAGTGACAATATTAATGTTGTTCCAGCCACATAAGGCCTTGACATTTATCAAATCCATTGTTGGAATTATTCAAATTGAATCTAATCTCTGTTACAAATTGCTTACTTAAGCTACGCAATAATTTAAGTACCGACATAATTAATAATGTAGATCTAGTTCTTTTCGAAAATTTAAACTGATTTTCTCTATTAGATAGAATTATTCATAGAGTTTGATTTGAATATACAATGATGAGATTTAAAGACGATTTATGTGGAACATTGTTCGTTTAATCAACTATAATCGTCTAATATTAATCCACATATTCAAATAGTTTAAATTTATTTCTAAAATAGTAAAGAACATTTTTGTTAGTAAATTTGAATAAGTTGTGTCGAGTATGAATTAATAATTTTTGGGCGAATTATGTAGTAAACATTTAAATACTTGTATTAATTGATAATAATTATTTTTTATAATTAAAATTGTTTGATTTTTTTTGAAAAATATTTCAATGAATCTGGAGTTGTACTTAAATTTGATTTTAAAAAATACTCTGGCACCAAAAAATATCATGAAAGTGTTCAATAATTGTTTATAATTTAAAATAACGATTTTAATGTTCTTAAAACTTAAAAACATAAAGTTTGCATATATAAAATCTAAGGATGATTTTTTAATAGTCACAATACTAAGTCTAAATATAAAAACAAATATTAAATATTTTTGTTAATTTTTCATTATTTTTTTATGGTAAACTTGATTAAAATGAATCACTCCCCATAAATTATAACATTTTAACTATTTTATTTCAACTCATTTAAAATTTGAAAAAATTGTACACTTTAATCGTTGATATGCATTTCAAAAAATATAGCTTTATTGTTAAAGTCTGTGTTATAAAATCTTTTTTTATAATATTTATAATTTAAATAAAATTTATTAGGAAATAAAATGAACAATACAAATCTTTTATAAAATCTTATAGTGTTAAGATAATTGATCATTTTTTGATAAAACTACTGATTTATTTATTAAAATTACATATTTTTAAGTTGATAATTAATTGTTATGTATTTTTCAGTAAATTTTAAAAAAAATCTTTTTGAATCATTAAAATTTCAATATATCTTTGTCTCTACTAAAATATTTTTCTATTTTTTACATTTGATAAATATTTATTTTTTTCAAAAATAATTTTGTTTATTTATTTCTTAGAATATAATTATTTTTAATATTAGTCAATAGAATTTAAGTGACTGCTTATAAATTCAAATTAAAACTTCACTAAGCAAAACGGGTTTTAACGTGAGATTTTATAACACTATTTATTTTATAACACTCTGATGATGATGGCATCGCCATCGAAATGCACTCTACCTATTGTTGTTATAAATAAAAAAGTGAACAATAAATCATTATTTAACATTTTCTAGTATCTTGTGATATTGGGAATAACGATTCATTTGTGTGAATGGTCTTTAATGTTAATTAAAATAAAAAATAGTAATTTATAAACATTTTTTTGTATTAAGTAAAATGAATTTTCACAAATAAATAAACAGTTAATTGTATTGTAAAATTTTTAAACATTTACACATGCAAATCAGCTCATTGATAATATAAACATTGATAATAAAATAAACAATTAATCATTTTTTAACAATCTATAATTCTTTTATGTATAAGTGGATTAGCTGAAATATCAATTAATCATTTTCTAGCTTTTTATACAAAATTAAGGCATTTTTATACAAAAAAATCGTTAGGAATAGAATTTTATGTTTTTATTTAAATTATAGTTTAAATATAGCTCTGAATTTACGATCAAAGATATTTTCATTCAATATTTTTTTAAAAAAATAAATAAAATTGTCAAACCTCTTTCATAGTATTCTAATATTTTTTATTCAAAATTTTACATTTTTTTAAAAAAATATAATAAATAAAAAATAAATAATACTAAAAATTTTATTTTTGTGAAGATTATTACAATATATAGAATTATCGAAATGTGACACCTAGATTTGTGTTTTATTAAAAAGAAATATGTGTACAGGCTGGTGTATAGGAAAACATGTGTATAGTTTCTTTTGAATAAAACACAAATCTAAGTGTCACATTTGGATGATCCTAATTATTATATATTGTATTAATGGCTACTTGTGAATTTAAAAAAAATCTAAAAAAATATAAATTGGAAAATAAACGATAATTAATTTCATGTTTTTTTTTTATATTTTTATACACACACACACACATACGCATATATATATATATACATATATGAGTATATATAAATGGGATATTGAGACAGTACTTAAAACAGTGCTCATTAAGACAATACGTAAGAAGTAGAAAAAGAAATCGGAACATTTTCGAATTAGTTTTTCAGGAAATAAAAATGACATATATATATATATATATATATATATATATATATATATATATATATATATATATATATGGCTGTATTAACGAACGAGAGCTGCGAGTGGAAAACTTTTCTGAATGTGCCACCACCGTAACCCCAATTAACAAGAGAGTTCTTGGCGACAAAGCCTATGTATGTCGAGATACCTCCCTACCAATTCGGTAACAATACCGATTGGTCACTATGCTCTTCATTTCAGCAAAGCGTCTGTAGCTGTGCTAACAGCGCCAGTGTCGGTCTCTTTTATTGCCGTTGTTAAACTGGCAATTATTTTCGTTAAATCATTTTAGTTGATGGCTTCGTTTCGAAGTAGAGGCAACCGTTCACCTCACTCACTCGCCGATTTTCTATCAACCGCCCGTTTTCCGATTATTCTCACGGCTTTAATCTGATCGGTGATTCAGTGTAGAAGATCACTCTCTATATTTAACAGTTCACTGTACAGCTTGATTGATGAAGTTTATTGTGAATAGGGAAAATTATAAGGGTTTTTTTCCTATTGACTATATCTGGAATGGCTCAATTTTCACTGTGTGAATTATACCGCATGTAATCAGTATAAAAGAATAATTAATACTTACACGAAAATAAAAATAATTAACATCGCTTTGACGAGAAAATCAACAAGAATTTTATACAAGTTTTATTTTTTAAAAATATGCTATTCAGTTTTATACAGAAACAATGAATTTTTTATAAATCTAAATTAATACATTAAACGTTTATAAATATAAAATATCAACAATTTACTTAAATATTAAATAAGTTTGTTATAAAAATTAACTGTTTGTTTTTGTATATAATTTATAATAATTTTTTTATACATTTTTAATTACTGAAATTTAATTCAATTTAAATCGTTTTATTTAATTTGATTTAAATTTCAAACGGATACAATTTGGTATTTTTTCACTAATTTAAATGTATGCAAAAATATATACCAATATTACTTTTTAATCGTTTTGCACGACGATTAAAAAGCAATAAGCTGATATTAAAACTGCTATTTTTAGATAATGAAACGTTTATAAAACCAAAAGAATAATAATATAAAAAAACTTAAACTAAACAATAAACATTTATTACAAGGTTTGAAATATTGTCAAATACTTTAAAGATATTCACCAAACTGATTTATATATATGTATCAAGAATAAAACATCAATGATTTATAGGATATTTTGATAAATTATTTTCAATATATAAATTCAATTCAACTTGAAATTCAAATCAGTCATGCACGAATACGTATTAAGTGACGTATTCTATTTCATTCTTTTATTTATAGTTTTATGAAATATAATTCAATTTTAAAACAGTCAGATGTTGCAATATGGTAAAAAAGGGTTTTATTCGTGTATGTAGTTTCATGAGATGAACGTTTACATGTTTATTACAAATTAGAAAGATACATCTCACATATACAAATATTATATATATATATATATATA
Organism: Neoneuromus ignobilis; assembly: GCA_029203775.1. Classification (NCBI taxonomy): domain Eukaryota; kingdom Metazoa; phylum Arthropoda; class Insecta; order Megaloptera; family Corydalidae; genus Neoneuromus; species Neoneuromus ignobilis. The sequence continues at coordinate 44,953,859 of CP092089.1, read as the reverse complement.
TATATATATATATATATATATGTATGTATGTATGTATTTGTATACCCATGTATGTATACATTAACCGTAATTAAATGATTCTATTATAAAGTCTGACATGTGGACGCGTCAGATGGTATTAATGTGGCTATTATTATTGATGTGTTGACCCGAAAAACAAATTAACAATTAAATAATTCCAATTCATTTACTTTACTTTTTATGACCATCTATTAACAATTTTTGTCGTAATGTATTTAAATGTCTGTTTTGTATATGAAATATTCTATTTTCCGAATTCATTTGCTGTGTTGAACACTGAATGTATATGTATATATACAGAGTGTTACAAAAAAATTATACACATTTGATATATATATATATAAACATATATAGAGAAGATTCTTTGAAATTTTAAAAATGAATCATATTTAAATAAGCACTGAATTTATAATCATTTAAATTTTGCATATATTTTATTGGGACACTCTGTATATATATATATATATATATATATATATATATATATATATATATATATATATATATAAATGTATAATTTCCAGTCTTTGTCAATCCGTTATTAAATAAAATCTTTTTTCAAATTCTTCCAACTCATTTCTTTTGCTATGCACATTTTCAAATATCAAATTTTTACCAATTTATTCAAACGATAATACGCTAATATTCTCTTCACTTTGCGAAAATTTCCAAAGAAAGTTTTTTTTCAATTTCAATAATAATAAATGTAATCGATTTTCGATGATTTCAATTGAAATATTTTTCCTTTTATATAAATATTACTTTTTTTATTAATGAATTTCAATATAAAATAATATCCAATTAGATACATAAAGTCTAATCTGCTCCATTAAAACTATTGAAAAGTTGAATTTTGTGTAATCGATTAATGCTAATTAGCATACAAAGTGATTTTTATATTAAAGAAAACAAGGGATTATTACTTTTATCATTCATATTCTACAACTCTAATACACTTATTTTCTTCTATTATACTGTATAGATAATTTATACAGCTTGTTAAAAAAATAGGATTGGAATAGTAAAAATATGTTTTTCTTTGCAAAAAAAAAAACAAACAAAACGTTAATATTAAATAAGATGAAAATTAATTTCAGATTTTCTGGTCACCTTATATATATATATATATATATATGATAAAATATGCAATTGAAAATAATTAACAAAAATCATTCGAAGGACATATTTTTTCATTTAAATAAAACATTGGATATTTTTACACAAATGATTTATTCATCTTAACATTACAAGATTTTATTGAAATGTTTAATAATTTTTTATTTTATTTTTCGATATTTACCTGGCATTGATTTTTTGATAACTTAATAAAATAATTTAATTGAAAGGTATTTTTAATCTAAATTGAAAATTTATTACAATAGTTTTAAATAATTGAAATATGAAGTTAATTTTATATTTTTGAACTAAAATATAGCAAAAATAATCAATAATATTAATACAAGAAATAGTTATATTAAAATAAATTTTACTATATGAAATTCGTTATAATTTTGTAATTTATAAAAAAAAAATAATTTATATTCATACTATACAATCATTTCATAATTTTGTATAATTGCTCACCAAACTTGCTATTGAAAATTTTCAAATAAAAAATAAAAATATTTTTCACCATTTATCTCTACTTCCAGAGAAATAAAATGTACAAATGTGTATATGTATATATATATATAGAGAGAGAGAGAGAAAGGTGAGTATAATTACAAGTCTAAATTTTTTTTACAAAAAAAACAAAATATTCAAATATTTCTTCTACACTTTCTGTAAAATACAATTAATTAAAAATTTCAAAAAGAATCTAAAATATTTTTCTCCAAATCAAAATTAATTTCTTCTTGAAACCAGAAATTTTCTATACATATCTGTTTCTCAATCAGAATCTATTTACTTTGATCTACAAACTCAATACGGAAATTTCATTTGAAATCAATTGCTTTGATTAAACTTTTAGATGAATTTTATACGACGACTATACCACGATTTATATAATTATAAACATGTTCAACGTAATCAGACAATGGATTATAAATTCGTAATTAATTATGCGTAGTCAAATGAGTGGCCAGCAATTCTGTGAGCCATAACTAGACGCAAATACTTCGACTGCATCATTAACTGGTAAGCGTTCATATAGTTGGACACTAATTGACCTCCAAGTTCAATGAGACACGATAGAAACTTACTCGGCTAATCCGTACGTTCCCGTCATTCGCCAGATTATGATTCTCGATAAAATTGTATTATGCGTAACGTTAATAATACTTGTATTTCAGTTTTAATCAAAATGACATCATTTCCTTCAGTGAAATTTATTATTTTGTTTACTTGATGTAATAACATTCACTTTGGATCAATTAGTGACATTTGTAAGAATGTAACAATGGTTTTATTGGTTTTAATTAAAAAAAAATGTTTTATTTTGTAATACCCTTTTTAAAAGTCAGCAAAATGCAATAAAATATACAAGAATCTACATACTTTTTAAAATATCACGACTCATACAATTTTCTCTCTGTAAAATCTGTATTATGAAAAAATATAATTTTTTATTCAAATTTTTAAAGTCACTTGCTATATAAAACTTATATAATTTTCCTAAATTTAATTAAAAAAAATTGAATGTTAAATTATTGTTATTTAATTTATTTCATATTATTATAATTAATTTTATCATTATAATTATTTTCCTAGGAATCAAAATTCATTATTTTTCATTTTATTTGCTTATGCGCATTTTGACTGCCATACTTTTATTATCAGAGTTCTATATTACAAAACACAGATTTTAAATTGTCCCATTCTGAATATGATATCTGACTATCGAAATGTCCATTAACTAATAAAGTGAATTATAAATGATTGTTTAATAATTTTATAAAATTTAGTATTAATTTGAATGATTTATGTGTGTTCAAATGAATTTATCACAGTACTAAAATAAAAACTAATTACATTAATATTTAAAAAAATTAATTATATAAAATTATGAAATGATTATATAGTATGAATATAAATTAATTTTTTTTTGTAAATTACAAAATTATAACGAATTTCATATAATAAAATTTATTTTAATATAACTATTTCTTGTATTAATATTATTGATTATTTTTGCTATATTTTATTTCAAAAATATAAAACTAACTTGATATTTCAATTATTTAAAACTATTGTAATAAATTTTCAATTTAGATTAAAAATACCTTTCAATTAAATCATTTTATTAAATTATCAAAAAATCGATGCCAGAAAAATATCGAAAAATAAAATGAAAAATTATTAAACATTTTAATAAAATCTTTTAATATTATGATGAATAAATCATTTGTGTAAAAATATTCAATGTTTTATTTGAATGAAAAAACATGTCCTTCGAATGATTTTTGTTAATTATTTTCAATCAAAATATTTAAAAACATACAGGAAGGATTAATAAAAATTAAATTCTCATCTTTACAAAAATATTTTAATTTTTTAAAAATATTTATCGTAATTATTATTACTAACGGTGTTTTTTTTAAACATTGCATTTTATACAAAGACACAATTCTACAGATCTAAAAAAATAAAATACTTCTTATGTATTTCAATCATGTATAAACGATAAAATTACGTAGAAAACAAACACGATAATATTCTAAGTAAAACACTGAATATTACACCTGAGGGACTAACTTTTCAACTGTAACTTTTTGATCTCTCATTATGAGACGTTGCTTTTAAGGAAGGTTGAAGAAAACAATTATTTTATGGATATTAATAGCCACTAGTTGACTTTTTGTTAAGAGATATATTATATTAAACGTTTGAATATATTTAAGGAACTTATTTCAATTAAATATGATTTAATGTTAAAAAAATAATTGTCCTAATTAATATTTTTTTAATAAATAATATAAAAGTTCTTTTACTTCTCATCTATATATAAAAATCTAAGAATTCTATATAAAAATATTTTTATTTCATTTATATCACACTTTTTCATAAGTGATTCTTTATTATTTTCGAATCCACATTTTATTTAAGAAAGTATACAAAATCTTAATTTTTAGAATTTATTTCTGTAATTTTTATTATAAATAAAAATAAATAATCACTATAAATTTTTTTTAGAAACATTTCAAAAGCCGAGACATTTTGAATGAGAAATTATGTGACATCCACCATATTATCCCGATTTGACACCATCATATTATCATCTCTTCCAGAATTTTCAAACCCATATTAGTGAGAAACAATTTAATATAGAAACTAATGCTCGATCGGAACTCAATTTATTTTTTAGTACAAATTTTAAGAATTTTATAGTTAGGATATTAAAAATTTGAGATTCATATGGGAAGAAGTTATAATAATAATGGAAAATATATTTTGAATTGAAGTTAATATGTTAATATTTTTTCTCATTTCAAAACGTTCTCTAAAAAGATATAAAATTTATGGGATGATCTAATATTTTTTAATACTTTTTCCTCTTAAACACTATATATTTACAAATGTCCATTTGTTTTAAACTGTATTTTAAATAAATACACATATTTATTTTTAATATATTAAAATTTTTACTACGCATTATTTAAATAAATTCAATTTTGAGCTACAAAAACCACACACGCATACATACATGTGTATAAATAAGGGTATATACACGCACGTGTGTATAAACAAGAGTGTGTTTTAAAGTTAAAGAAAACTTTGTTACGGAAAATCACTAATACATATTTTATTTTTTATCTACAGTGGTTGAAAGTTTCGACACTGGTTCTTTTTTAAAAATATATAATATATCTTAACTTCCTAGAAATACTTTGTTTTAGCCTTGAAATGAGCTTAAAACAAAAATATAAGTTTTTCAGTAATCTTAACAGAGTCATCGAATTTCGGTATTCACAAGTTTGGAAAATTTCGTGTAATAAATTATATACCGATTTGATACATTTGATAGATTTCAGATCACTTTTATATTTGTTTAAAAGAAATTATACAGAATCCAAGTTATTATTCTTATCTAGATTTCAATAAAATAAAAAAAAGTTATTTAAACAAATTAAAATTATTATTTTACTTTATTTAAAATTCAATTAATGCATAATTATAAAGTTGTACGTTATTTATTAAAAAATAGAAAATTTTGATAAAAAATAAGATTAGAATACACGTAATTAAATTTTAGTTATTATTAAATTAAGAAATTAAGTGAAATTATTTTCTCATGAAAAATTATAAATATTTTAAATATAAATTTATAATACATTTGCACATTTATTTATTAAAAATGTTATTATTGTAATTATTCTGTTAAAATAAACAAGTTAAATTTATTTAATAGAATTTTTAAAATAAAATTGTAAGAAAAACAATTAAAAAAATATTTATTTAATGATACATTTTTTTTATAACAAATTTTCAATTTTCATGCGAAAATCAAAAAGTGAAATTATTTTTTTCATTTTTTTCGTCAAAAATGTGCAATAGGTTGATAATTTTATTTTTTAATAATAAATAATCATGTGAAATAAAAAGTTTAAAAACGAAATTCTAATTAAAAAAAGATTTTTCATATTAGATTAATCTATCAAATAAAAAAAATAGTAAAATACTACTTAAAAAATATTAGAACGAATATAATTATAATGAAAACTAGATTTAGTTTATTTAATGTTAATAAAATCTCAACGAACACATTTTTGAAAATATACCATGAAAACATTTTCACGGACGATAAATCCAGAATAAACTTTAATTGCTTCTGAAATAAATTTCAAAAGATATAACATCATTGAAACGAACCAAGTATTTCACTTTAAATCAAACGTACGTTTTATTGTATATTCCAAACATGTTTCATTACTTGTACATAAATCACCCAACTGTATATTTTTATTTAAGATGAAACTTTCAATTCAGTTCGGTCAAACAAAACTTCCACTAATTTTCACGATTCTAATGCTCCTTTGTATCAATATCCAATTAAACACTATACATAAAGTATTTGAAAAGTTAAATTACCTGAAATCCACTATCAACGGTTAATTTATATCTTCGAGACAGTTTCAGAACTCATTTATTATACAAAGGGATCTGTTTGAATTCACAACTGTTGAAACAAGAACATGACCTACAAACTTCAGTGGCTGAAATTCTATCAAAATTTAATTAATCCCTAACTGGACAATGAAGGATATACGAGTATGTTAGATTGTAAAACTAATGCCACAGTTGGACACGTTTTAATAATAATACTCGTATATACAAGTCTTATTTAGAACGTGCAAATATTTTGTACCAGAAATATGAATTTCTGTTCTCTCTTCTCTTATATAATATATACATATATCCCTCTATACATATATATTCATACATATATATATATATATATATATATATATATATATATATATATATATTCATACACTTATCTTGTATATAATACATAATAATCTTATTTATATATATATATATATATATATATATATATATATATATAAAGGATTTTTTTTTCACAGGAACAAATTACATTATCTACCGAAAATTTAAAAATAACATTTAATTTACTCTAAAAAGCATTAATCTTTGAAGGAAAGGTCTCTGAAACAGATAATTGAAGATTATTTAAAGCTCTTGTGCCACAGTGAATAAATTGAATTTTACCCAACAGATTTTTTAAAAATTACCTTCATTTATTTTAAATATATGATCCTTTTTACTAATGAACACTGGTACTAAGTTTTACATTAATCTTTTGTGATATTTGTAAGTTTGACAAATGTTTGCAATAAATATTTTGAACAATTTAGTTTTTAATGAATTTTAAGTTAATTAAAAATTATTTTTGTTACATTATATATATATATATATATATATATATATATATCATCAACATAAAAATCTATATCAGTCTAATGGTAAGCAAAAACCTCATCGAATATCATTAGATCATCTTAAATATTTTTCTAATTTTCTTCCATTATTTCTTCTCTGCAGATAATATCAGCCAACCTTCACATCTAAAATACGTTACAAGGTCATCCTTCCATCTTCGATAAAATCTTTTCACAAGTCTCTTTTTGTCGCCATGCCATGATAATTTTTCCATTTATTATCTCCTCATCTTGTCCATTCCGATTTTATCGATTTTATTTGTTCTTGTATTTATTAACAGATTTCCTGATAACGTTTATAAATTCCTAAAATTATCCTTTTCATACTAATCTAAAAAAATGTCTAATTTTTGTATTCAGTATTCAAGTTTCTTACTCATAAGTACAAGTAGATAGTATGTATAGATTATACATATAGTTTCTTTTTTAGGCTCTATGATATTTTACTGTTTATATAAATAAGGTTTTCCACTAAGCACTTCAGAAGTTTAAATGGAAATTAAACAAAAAGTATTTAATTAATTATTTATTTATTCTTTATTTTCAAGCATATTCTATGGCATTTATGATAGAACACAATTTCACTCATTTGACCACCATGACCTTCGTTTAGTCCAATTTTTAGTCACTCTTTCACATAATTATGGTCAATTTTTATGAATTACACGTTCAATATCAATTTTTAATGCTTTTGTTGTTTGTAGTTTATCAGCATAAACCAATTATTTTACATAACTCCACAAAAAATAATTCAATGAAGTTAGATCACATAATCTTGGTGGCCAATCAATGGGTCCATTTTATGAAAGAATGGACTCAGTAAACTTTTGTTTCAATAAGTCTATTGAATTTTTTACAATTTCTAGCTGTTGTTCAAATATTAAACGTTCCATGATAAATTTTCAAACTATACTGAGTTGAAAAGTCCATATGATGTTAAAAAACAAATTTAAATATGGCTGCTATCAGCTATCAAAGTTCTGACATTCTTATTAGAAAACTCTATATATGTGCTAATGCAATAAAAAAACAACCTAATTTTTATTTTCGATCAATTTCTTTAAAGTTATTTTTTTTAATAATATTAATTGTAACATTACATACTGGTCAATTATTTAAAAAAAGTTATAATAAAAATCGAATGATATTTGAATCATAAAAACATATAATCTAATAACTACTGAATTTCTAACAGAAACTTCGAAAAAGAAATATCGCAAAGAGAATATACAATTCGTGTTATATTTTAAAACGCACAGATTTTATTTACACATCCAATAGACAAATAAGGTCATCACCTACAATGGAAATTCTGTTGTGTATTAAGTCATTGAAAATGCCATCCGGATAGTCTAATATCGTCATTATCTAATAATCAACTAGACAGACAAGATAATTCGTTAATACAAAGCATTTTAGATGAGCATATATTGGACGTGTTCAGTTATCCCCAACATCGGCGCATAAACTACACACATTAAGTTTAATACAAGTGTACCGTACTCTACACAATTAGAGCAAATAGAGAGAGAGTTATAACGTAATTACTGTTAAAGCTATGAGTATTTCAGTGATTTGACATCAGATTGCAATTATGTTTTGTTAATGATATGCATACAGATGTCTTGGATACGGCTTACGAACTAACTTGTCCGAAACTTCGTAACGTGTTAGTGTTAATTTTTTATGCATGGAAGTGGTCGTGGGTTCGTGTGATCCGTAAACTAAAATTATACACAGTCTGAATAATTTCAACTTAATCCAACACATTGGTCACAAAGGACTGACATGAAATCACTATGACATCGTTACCTATATACATTGATATATATATATATATATATATATATATATATATATATATATATATATACAAAACTATATATAACTAGGACAGAATATTCTCATAATTCTAAGAAAATCAAACGGATATAACCGAAAATGATTTAATGAGCTAAACATCTAATCCAATATTCAAAATTTATTCTACTGTATAATTAATTTGTATTTTTTTTTTAAATCATAAACAGTAACAAAATTATATAATTTATAATAAACTACAATATTTAAATATAGATTATATAACAAAATTTGACTAAGAAATAATCTAAATTCAAAAAAATCTACACCAAATTAAACAATTTAATAGTATCATATAAAATTGATGTTTAGTGATTGTAATTACCTTTGATATTCTCAAAAAATTAAAATATTTCACTAAATTTAACCAAAAATAAATTAAAACACAATAAATATATATAAAATCTTAAAATAAATTTCTTAACTTGTTCAGTAATTATGATTATAACAATATTTTAGTAATTTAATTTTTAATATTAACAATATTTACTTTTTTAAATTTACAATATTTTAATTTTTTAATAGTATATGAATTTTTATTATTTTTTCGAGTATTTATAACAGTATATAAGTTTTTAATAAATATTTCGAAAAAATATTCACAAAATATAAAAGGTAATATTATTTTAGATAAAAGCTTAATAAATAAAGCGAATGAAATAAAATTTCTTAAATTAATTTAATAATTTTTTCAACCACTAGCAAATTTTATCAAATTATTCAATAATCATTTTTATTCACTATATTAGTTAATACATATTTCAACTGCACTTTAATTATCATAAAAGTGCAATTTAAAATTTAATAATTCAACTAATAAATAAAAAAATATTGAGCATTTTTGAAAAATCTTGTGGTACTAAAATGAAATATCCATTTATGTAAAATTGAATTAGTTACACTAACAAACGTGTCTGTTTGATTTAAGTATGTTTAAACGTTAATATATAGATTTTTTTCTATTCGAAAATCTGAATTTTTGATTCAAATCCTTATTCAGATATAAACATAAATTTTAAATAAAAAAAAACATTTCAATGTATTAAATTAAAAAGCTAAAAATTCAAATTGACATTTTTTAATACTTTCATAATAATTTTTAACACAGTTTATTGATTTTTTATGAATAGTAAAAAGTAAAAATAGAAAAAAAACATATAATACAAATATACAGAACAAAATATAACATGGAAGAAAATAAGCATTAGGTGGAAAATATTCCACCTAATGCTTATTTTACATTAAAAATTCCATACGAACTAAATTACATTAAAAATAATCTAAATCTAATCGTGATTTATGTTTCTGCTATTTACACAAACGAAAATCGTGTGAGTATCTATCGCAGTTATAAAAATAAAGCGCAGAGAAATATTTTTACAAATGGATAGAAATATCCATTAGAGTGCATTAAATGTCAAAAACGGCAGACTTCAAAAGAAGTTAAGAGATTTAGTAACGAATGTTTGAAAAACTTTCCTCTATGTATGTATGTATATACAATAGAGATGAATTTCTGATCAATGGGAAGATGTCTGCAGTCACTATTTCATTCTACTGTATTATTTATAGTCGACTTGAGAAATTATACGTCGATTTGTTGTATTACCTGTGACGTGAATGACTATGAAAGAATTTATCTGGTTTAAAAAAAAATCAAAGTTATTTCAGATAAAAAAACTAGTTTTTCATATGAGATTTTAGACTAGTTATTTACATACGAATGAATTTATAAGTTGTAAATCAAACGTAGAGAAAATATTTGTTTTAAAATAATATATGTGTATTTGTATAAAATACGAAAATTTAATTTCGAGAGAGATATTTCTCCAAACACTCTATAAAGCTTAAAATAAAAATAGAGATCGAAAACAAATAAACTTATCTCCTGTGTCTGTCGTAATTTACCCAATTAACTTCTTTGTTTTATAAAAGTGTTCATAAATAATATTGTTTTAGGGTCAAATAATAAAAGATATAGCCAATATATCCAGTCTAATAAATCCACTAACTTCATTGCCAATAGCCAGTTATAACCTTCGTATATAACTACCCATAACAAGTAAACTTGGTACAGCAACGTCAGACAGAAACAGAACACGCTTCCATGTACGAAAATCTTGTTGTCGAATCGACAATAAACTTTGTTCGCCTCTTTTTCTACCCATTAACAGTACCTGTGCGCGTTACGGCATGTATAGTTTATTTAGAGCAATACACATATTTACTCGTCGTATATGTTGCGGTACAAAACAACCCTCTTTAATTATGTAACAAAACCTGCTGACACATAGAAGCATTCATTTTATGTGCGTAATGTACGAACCGACCACAAATACTACACTAGTTTACATATCATAATCTTTGTTAAAATATTGATATATTAATGCAGCTATCAAAACATGATAGGTTCGATATTCTATGATTAATGTTTATTATTGATTGCTATTCCAAAATACATATTGATATAGCACTCATCGAACTAATATAACTAATATCGAAATCTACATTTAGAATGAACGATATGATTTATTTTATAAAGTGGGTCCACTTCTTAAATATATTTGAATATCTACTATACACATACATACATACACATATGTATCTGTAACATCCAAATGTGGCGCATAGATTTGTATTTTATTAAAAAGAAACATATATATAGGGTGGTGTATAGGGAATCATGTGTATAGTTTTTTTTGTTACTTTTTAATAAAACACAAATCTAGGCGTAACATTTGGATGGTCCCCCCCTCTCTCTCTCTCTTTGAGTGTGGCAGAACTTTAAATTGAATCCCTATCAAAAGTTCTATCTAACCTAAAAATACACTTTTAACATACCTTTATATATACATACACACACATGTATATATAATTTAAAAAAGATGTGGTGTACTATGAGCTATTGAAACCTGGTTAAACAATTACTGTTGATCGGTACTGATAATAACTAATCTATTTGAATCGTTTATTGGAACAAAAATGACCAGAATGGGCCAATAAACATAATAAAGTGATTTTGTTTCACGATAACGCTAGACCACACGTTGCCAAATTATTGAAAGAAACGTTAGATGCACTTGGCTGGAAAAACTTGCTCCCTCGCCGTATTGACCAAATTCTCCTTTTCATTTTCATTTGTTTCGATCGATGGCACATTCACTTTCAAAGCAGCACTTTAATTTTTTTGAAGACGTTAAAAATTGGCTTGATGGATGGATCGAATCAAAACAAGAATTTTTTTGTTAGAATTCATAAGTTACCAAAAAAATGAGAAAATATTGTAGCTAACGATGAAAATTAAAGTAAATAGAAAATTATTTACAATTTTTCTAAAAAAAATGTATTTTTATTTTAGAGTAAAAACGGCGGAATTATACTTGTACACCTAATATATATATATATATATATATATATATATATATATATATATATATATACACCATCTGCTTCTTTTTATCCATTGCTAAATAAAGGCTTCTCCAAAAACTATATGTTTCAATTGATTTAATACCCCCTTCTGCTACTCCACTATGACGAATTTTCTTATATTTCTGTCCCATCTTTACTTGAACATAGTTAAATACATTTAAGTTACCAATCAATCATATCTATTATAATATTCTCTTTTGACTATACAATTGGTCAAATTTAATTTTAAACATCTTAATTTTTTATAATATCTGTAATTTTTTATCCACTCGATTCTCTTTCTACCTCTACAAATTATTTCTAACATGAATTTCTCTATGCTGTTTTGCGTTGACTAAATCTGCTGAAAATTCTAATATTTAACATCCACATTAAAGTAAATTCTACTCAGTTCCAAAACAATCAATTTAACATCCACATTTCACTACCATATGTGAGAACAGGTATAATCAAAAACTTTTTCTTTCTTAAACACATAAAAATATTCAGCTTCATATGATTTTTTTTAATTAACACCAATTTTTATTCTCCTGTTCACCATATTTATAAGTTTTTTTTAACGAGTTATTCCATATATACATAATTTTTAACTTCTATTTTTATTCCTTTTCATTTAATTTTTCTCTAATTTAAAAATCATTATATATTACTTTTATTTTACTGAAGTTCGTCAAAAAATATTTTTTGTGACTTTGCTTTATCTATCTTTTTTTCATGAATACTAAATAAATAAAAATCAAATCCAAAAACTAATATTACTTCTAAATTGGAATAATTTTCATATTTCTTTTAAGTTTTTTCACTCGTTTTTTTTATTTCACATAAACGACAAATTTAAAATATCTATTTACAACAAAATTACTTAGATTATTTTTTTTTATATTCGTTCAATATTTCTTATTTTTAATAAATTGATTTCAATATATTTCCAAAATACCCAAATAACACTTTTACTTAAAACAACTGTCCAATTAATATCATTTCAAAATTGAGACATATAATTTTCTTACAATATTGATTCTATCAAATTTGATGAAAAATAGTTATTTAAAAAAAAATAAAATTAACAAATCTGACTTCATTTCATTTACATATTAATGTATTTTTAATGAAACTAAATTTACTGATTTATTACATTTCAAAATATGCTGCATTAAATAGAACAATGAATAAAATATCCATCATTACATGAAATAAATAATATTTAATAAATTTGTTACTTTTTGTTAGACTATATCGAACTTTATTTTCATTGAAACAACACTGATTCATTTTCATATTCATAGGAAATATATCAAAACATAACGAGTGGAAAATGAATGAAAATAAAAACATTTTAATCCGTTTTATTATGATGTACAAAAATTTAATTTCAAAACTACATTAAAAAAATAGACACGAATGCATAAACTGTTTGGAACAATTTCCAACAAAATATAAAAATCGGTGTGTGTATTTTCTAAAAAAATAGATATGTGTATACATATTATATATTTATATATATATATATATATATATATATATATATATATATATATATATATATACAGTATTTATATTGTATATACAATCGCTTGGAACAATATTGTATTGTACTGAAATAGGTTTTTAATTCCCAGGATACTTGTGGATTAAAATATGATATTTCAAAATAAATTACATTCTAAATTTAATAAGTTTTTTGCATGTATACTATTGTGTATTAATGTTATTGTTATATGGTAATGTAAGAAATATTTAGTTTATTTGAAAACCATTATTACAGGATTTTTTTAAAAAAAAGCCCATATGAATTGAAAAACTACTATAAATCTATTTATTGAGTTAAATAATTATTCCAGATTTTAATTTTAAATTTTTCTCATATTGTATCATTTGATTTTAAATAGTTATCTAGGGAGTTACTATTTTTAATTTTTTCAATAAATTATATTGCTTACTATTTTTACCTTTAAGACTCCTAAATTATTCCTTAACCCTTTCGCCACTAATGAGACCTATGTGTCCCATAAATTTTTCAAAAATTGCTAACGGAAATTCTGTGTGTTTAATTTTACTGATGGGACATATGTGTCCGTAATTCAAATTTGAAATCTGAAAATAAAAATCATTTTTTTGTAAAAAATAGATTACTTAAGTAACTCAAAAGATCAACAAACGAAACAGAAGTTTTAAAACTAAAAATATTTAATCCGTGGTGAAAAGGTTAAGAAAAAAAATTTCAACTGATTTTCTATCTTAAATTTTTTTCTGTCTTAGAATATTTTTTCTATTTACAATTAGATATAATAGATCATCATTTATATAAACATATAACAATCAGTAATAAAACTGAATTTTTGTAACATTTTTATGGAGTATTTGGTCATTGCTCAATTATCAAATTTACTCATTTTAAGCAAAAATGTACCAAATATTATATTTTCATAATATTATATACTGACTATGGATATTCGACAATTTATTTTTTTTAAAAAATATTATACAATAAAATATTTTAAATCAAAGAAAACAAAGACTAAAACTTAATGTATTTTTAAAATACAAAAAAAAAATATTATTTTCATTTTTAATTTCTATTAAGTATACTTAAATATCAAATAATTTTATAATAAAACGATGAAAAATAATTATTTTATTGATAATGATGTTCTAAGAAACATTAAAAAAATAGAAAATTTTTAGAAAATAACTAACTTGAAATTTGTTATCAAAACGAGAAAAATTGAATAAAATGCAAAATATTAGTACATCACGATTTTTAAATAAGGCAAAAGAAGTACACATTTGATATATACGTACCAGTAAACTACCCGTCACATGCATTGTGTGAAATGGAACAGAGCAATCAATATATGCAGTCGATTGGAAGCATGTATTATTGAGAACCAGTGAGGTCAGTAATGGCAGCTGCAGAACCTCCTGCAGTAAGGTACTGCACCGTTGTTGAGCGACCAATTGTCCGACGAAAAACAAAGAGACGTAAAACGAATAGCAAAAATCGTCCGACATTCGATGCGAAATGAGAATATATGCTTGTCGATTCTGATACAATCAATTTAAATATGATTACGGATTCTATGTACATCAAAGTTTGATCTAATTCGATAATATTAATATATTACGTGAAATACACAAATATTTGCACAATGAAATGGTTCACAGAGCTTGTTTATTTGAGGAAAATCATTATATATATAATATATATATATATATATATATATATATATATATGTGTGTGTGTTTGTGTGTATGTGAGATGTGAAATGAACACATAACAATAGAATTTAAAACGAAATGGGGTCGAATGTTCCAATTCTTCTATTTTTCATTTCTAAAATAGAATCACACAAAGTTAAATCTAGCGAATAACTTGGATGGCATATGATTTCGTATCCAAAATCCTCAATTGATTGTTGACAGATGCGTGAGTGACGTGCACGCGCATCACTATGCAAAACCCGAGCATATTGAAAAAAAATCCGATTTTCTTTCAAGATGTATCCATTAAAAGACAGACTTGTAAAAAGAACAACGGAAAATATTTTTCACCAAATCTAAAATGAAAACAACGATATTCAAATTAAGTAATGTTGTTCGTATAGTAACTTCAAGAATATTTTTATCAGTACGATGAAAATTGTAAACGGTAATGGGTAAATATATTTGAAAAACGTACAACTATATTGTTTACTATGTTATGTTTCAATAATAATAAATTGTAAATTTCAATCAATTTATTCATCCAATCTAAGTAATTAACTGTTGCTGATGAAACAATGTTAATTAAAAATCATGAACAAGCGATATTATATAGAGATAACTTTTTTATATCATCATCAATGCAATATATTTAACATTTATTAACTTGTGTGTGAAATACTGTTCAAACAGTAATAATACATAATTCTATTTGCAAATGTTCATTATTCAAAACTTATATAATATAAACAAAATTTATCTTTTTATCCATCAACATAAATACTTTATCCATACATTCATATATCTCTATTATATACATATATATATATATATATATATATATATATATATATATATATATATATATATATATATATACGAGGGTCATTTGATAAATATGGTAAACAAGAAAAACTAAATTGAAAAATTTTATTAAATTAATTAATTAATTAAATTAAACAATCAATAAATTTACCACACTTTTCAAACGACCTTTATATATATACATAGAAAGAGAGAGTCATCCAAATGTGATGCCTAGATTTGTGTTTTATTAAAAAGAAACATGTATATAAGTTGGTGTATAGGGAAACATGTGTATAGTTTCTTTTTAATAAAACACAAATCCTAGCGTTACATTTGGATGACCCTATATATAATATATAAGATTGATATGTACGATATATAGAAAATATTAATTTGCTTAAATGGTGTTTTTCTGTTAAATTTATTTAACGAAACTGCTCAAGTATCTTTTTCAATTAATACATGATGATTTATTAAAATCATTATATAATATATTTACCAATACTAAAAAAAATAATATATAATAATTATAATAATATAATTAATATATAATAATTATAATAATATAATTAATATATAATATGTATGCAATTTATATTTATTTTATAATTAATAATCTTTATTGCTCAAAATTCTAAAAATATTGAAAATTATACAAACATCTATTATATACATATATATATATATATATATATATATATATATATATATATATATGTACATATACATGTACATGATTAAATAAACTGAACATAAATGCTGTAACAGAAAATGTATAAAAAAATCAAATAGAAAAAAAGCTATTGTCTATAGTTTCATTCAATTATTGACTTTTTAATTGATTATTTAATTTTTTTAATTCAAATAGCTATATGGTATTAATTTTTGTAATATTTACTTATAATATATACGTATAAATAAATTAAAATTAGATTATTTTCATGATATATGTTTTCAATATTATTAGAAAAGAATGTATAAAATCATTTCAAATATATGATGAGGTATCTAATAAATCCTGTATAATTGCATTTCTGTTGTGTTTTATTGTTTAATTATTATAGTTTTAATTAACTTTTTATAAATACTAATAAAATATGTATATATCTATATCTATCAACTCCTCTCTCTCTCTCTCTCTCTCTCTCTCTATATATATATATATATATATATATATATTTATAAAAGTGTGTCTGTGTATTAATGTTATATGTATGTTGAATAAAAGTACATTTATTATATTTTGATTTATTTAAAATCAATATATTATTTGAAAATTTAACCAAACCATGTGAAAACAGGAGTATGAGAACATACCTGAGGTTACATATTTATAACATACGAACAGAAATATACATTTTGATAGAATTTTAATCATATACAAAAAAATATTTTCGCTTACAATTAATAACTCAAATGCTAATTATGTCAAAAAACCAATAATGAAACATAACAAAAAGGATCGCAATGAATAATTTTATAATTGCATTCATGTTTCAAATAATGAATATATTGAACAAAATTTTATATATATATATATATATATATATATATATATATATATATATATATATATACATGTATATATGTACATGTGTGTGTGTGTATGTATCATCATTAGCCTCTGTCTACCCACTGTTGATAAAAACCTTTTCCAAAATTTTCCATTTCAATCGATCCAATGACTTCCTCTTCTAGTCCATTCCAATGATTTTTCTTATATATCTCTCTACTCCCCCACCCTATATATATATATATATATATATATATATATATATATATATATATATATATATATATATATATATATATAAATTATATAATTTTTCATTTCACTTTTTTAAATTTATTTTCAATTTATATTATTTCATTTCAGATTTGTTAATTATTAATAAATTGTTTTATGTAAAATTGAAAAATTCATTTTTTATCATGAGACATTTTTAAAATATATTAATTTTTTGTTATAATTTTTGAAAATATACTAATTTAATAAAACCTTATGATTCAATTCGTTTTTAAAACCATATTTAATAATCATTAAATATCATTATTTAAAATCATTCATTAATTATCATTAAATATCATTATTTACCATTATTTAATTTAAATATCATTATTTTTGGCATCATAACCTTTATAGAACTTGCTGAACAGAACTCTGCTGAGGCCTTTAATATTCGAATATATTTTTTATAAAAACAAATGTATTAAATTGTAAAGAAAAATTCCCAAGAAACTAATATAACACGTATAGTTAGGTATATATTATAACCTACAATCATTATTACACTTCCTCTTGTTTTTCATGTTATATAAAAAAGGTAAATTTGCAAGGACAAATTTCACATTTATATATATATATATATATATATATAATAAATTTACATAATTAACGAAAAGCATAAATACCGTATAATATTTTTTACACAGTCTATTCAAATGTACTCATATCTCAAAGTTCACACTGACCCTCGTATATTTTGTATACGCACGAGTATTAATCGACCACTTGTCAGGTCAGGTCTATTCAGTATATAAACACACGTGTATATATATATATATATATATATATATATATATATATATATATATATATATATATATATATATATATATACACGAATATATATAGAATTTATTAGAAATACTTATTGTGATGTATTCTTAAGCCTCAGGTGTGTAATAGTGACATGAAACGTGGTTTGACTAATATTCCAATATTACTAGTGTGAAGATCTCACGTATATAGTACTAGAATGGAACCATAATTATATATATATATATATATATATATATATATAAAATTATCCAATAAATAACATTCTTTGATTTAAAGTACAAAAATATTTGCTTAAAATAACAGTTCTTTATTTTTCCAAAACATTATTTTCTTTTTCTATTTAGTATTTAGAATCTCCATACTCAAAGTGAAATATATTTTATAATAAAAAAAGTAATATATTTAATAATAATGAATTTTTTGCTATTCATTGTAATTATTAACATTTTTTTGTAGATTGAATTAATTCACATATAAAATTAAGTAAAGATAACTTCTCTTTTTTACAAAGAAATAAATATATATTTTCAAATAAATTAATTGAGGCCTTCAACACTATAAGATATTAAAGAAATGTTTAATATATATTTATTTTTCACTTTATTTGTTTGAAATAGCAATAAACAAATGAGAATTTTGATAATATAAAATCTAGACATTTAATAACTTGTTATCTTGAGGGTGATATTTAATTTATGTGAAAGTAAATTCGTTTCAATTTTAAAATAAATATATATACATTTTATTATGTCATAACAATATTTTAAAAAAGAACATTTAGTAATATAACAATTTTTCATAAAGTATTTGTAAAAAATTGAAAATTGTTCGAGACAAGATTGGTTACTTTTCAGAAACAATTCATAAAATAAACAGTAGATTAATAAATACTGTAATAAACTTTATTGCTGAGTTAGAAATCAATTTTTATAAAAATTATTACTCTATAAAGGATATAATAATAAAAACAATCATAACTTAATTTTTTTAATAATTTTATATTTCAAAAATAATTAGAAAAAGTTAAACTACAAATAAATAAAACAGTTTTATAGTCAATGGATAAATACACTTCAAACTCTATAAAAAAAGTTGAAAAATTATAAAAGATATATATAAAGATAACATGAATAGTAAACGATTAATTAAAAGTTAAATAAACATATAAATGTAAGAAAAATAAATATATTAATTTAAATAAAAAAATTAATACCATTAAATTAGAGAAAACACGAAATCCACTTTTATTTTTATTCGCAAATACATTTTTAAATTAAACCATTGAAAAGTTAATCACCAGTGAATAAAAGTAGATTTTTTGCAGTTTTCAATATAAAATTTAAAACGATCAAAAACTCAATTATTTCCAACGATCGCTTTGGGATTAAAAATAATTAAAACGGTGTTCTTTGCACCAGATCCATATTTTCATATAAACCAGTAGTCATATTACGAAAATATTTCTTACTTGAAATATGCACAAAAAATCATATCTCTTACAGTCAGTCTATATTTTATTATAATGGAAAAAAACGTACTTTAAATTATATAAGTATGCAAATCATAGACAGAGAATAATACGTACAAACGTTTCTTATCACAGATTCTACACAAAAAAATACTAATCAAAATATATGTTACAAAAACTATGCCATAATCTCATTTCAGCTGACATGAATTTAAATGTAGACACTCGGATATATTTCACATTTTTTTCACTTTCGGAATTATTTAAATGAATTATTTAAATATTTTTGATTACATTTAGAATGTATGGACAACATTCATTCGACGAAATTCGATTTTAATAAAATGCTTAAAAGAATATAATTAATTGAAAACATTTTTCACTCACGTATAAAATAATTTATTGTTTGAGTATGGAACAAATATTTACAATGACAAAATGGATGTTGTTTCTTGTCACGATCATTGTTATTATTAAAATATTATTAATTTAAATATAGTGAAATGTTCCATGTGGATCATTTAAATAATTGATTAATTAATCAAATTTGTATTTTTTTAAATAAAAATAATTATACTAAACCAATCAGGCAATTTATTAAAACACAAATCGTGTTTTACAGAAACGAGTCTATTTAAAAGATTTTCAAACAGATACCAATATGAAGTTGTATATTTTTTTATAAATGGCTTTTGAAAGTACTTTGACAATTGTTCTTTTAATAAAAATTAAAATAAAAATAATCAGGAACAATTTCAGAAATATTATTGTAAAATACTGACTTGAACTAAAAATGCAACTGATATTAATGACGTAACAAGTAAATATAGGATATCCCAAATAAAAATGAAGCATAATAAAGGACAATAAGGAATTAAATATATATCAAAATTATTCATTTAGGCCATCTTGTATTAGAGCTGCATAAATATCAAGAAAAAAGATAATAAATTAACAAAAATCATTATGGAGAGGCAACCAAAAGACAAGAGATCCAGAAAAAGACTCTATCAAAGACGGAGGGATGAGATTTTGAAGTATTGTGGAAATAAGGATTAAATGAGATTAACTACAGACAGGAAACAATTAATGAATTTTGAGAAAAGTATTTAGGAGGACTTAATAACATTCTATGAGATTTTCGCCCAGCAATGGGCTTATATAGGTTTTTATGATGATTATAGAGAGAACGAGAGAGAGAAAAGATAAATAAAAATAATATATTTCAAAATTGGATAAAAATGCACAATATATATATATATATATATAAATTTTTAACACTTTATAGTAAGTTAAAAAGGGAATCAATTAAAATGATCCTAAAATATACCAATTTTGATTTTTCTTTAAAAATATATATATTGTATATGAAAATGAAATAGAAAAATTAATATTTTTTAAAAAAAGGGAAAAAATCTATAGGTATATCATATATTTTCAAAAATTCTATTGTTTTTTTGAATTTTGAAACTTTTTATTTCAATAAATTATAATTGTTCTTTATTACCCCACGAATTTTTTTTAGCAGGCATAATTTTTGCAACGAGTTAATCATTTATCTACATTATCTATATTTTTATGAATATCTACACATGGATATAAATCAAGTTTTATAAATAGCCATTTTTGGTTTTCTTGCAACTTTTCGTTTCCTTAGAAACTTCACTTAATAGTATTAAAAAGTTCGCCAGCTGCTGCTCGAATCTCGTCGTTTATTTTCTCTTTATTATTTATATGTGCTTCGAGATAGTTACTTCAAACTTTTCATCTGTTCTTAAATGTGTATTAGATGAATATAATTTAGAAATATGACGACGTATACAAAAATGATATACTTAGATATACTAGTACAAATTTTTGTACCAAAATTTAAGTTGATGTATAAGAGAAAAAACATATATCTGTTACTTCAAATTTCATGCCATTAAAATTAAAAACAGAAAATAGTATTTAAGGAAAAAATGAAATACTTCAAAATGTTAACACAAATAAATTTCTATTTATAATACTAAAACAAATTATATATTAATATAAATAACAAAAAATTAAAATAACTATTTTTATTACTTTTCTTTATTTTGTACAAAAATATAAATTAATATTTAATATTTTTAAGCAGCTATAAATTTGCAAATATAAATACTTTTTCATAAAATACACCCAAAATAGCAATATTTTATACAGTATTTTTTAGATAAAACATATTTGTGCTCCATGAAATGTTTTCATTCATTTATCTTTTACAAATAAGTTGTGTTTGATGATTTATCTTGTTGAGTGATGAATTTATCTTGTTGACATAGAGATTATATAGATGTTTAAGGCGTAATTTTGTGTAAGAATGTAAATTTATCAGATAAAGCATCACATGTTAGTTTCTCAAAAGGATTTACAAATGAAATTTTATCAAAAATATACAAACATTGATTAACTGAAATTTAAATTTTGTATTTTGGAAATTGTTCAACTTATTTCATAATCAATTTTTTTAACACATTTTATAATTAAATTTTATAACCTATAAATGGAAAATTGTAAACGAAAATTTGTTTAAAAATAGCTTATAAACAATTTAATATTTTTTTTATATCTGAAATTTTAGTTATGTTGAATTTTATTTTTTTGTGTTTTCTTTGATTGTATAATTTTAAATAGTAAATATTTGTATTTTTTTCAAAAAAAAAATAAATTTAAATTTTCTTGGACTCTTGTCAATGAATTAATTTTTATTAAAAAAATTAATTCACTGACAATTTACTTAATAACTATTACAGAAAATAAGAATTTTAATTATAATATTTATCTTTGTATATAAGGTGGCTCAAATGAGACTAAAGAATAATAAAAGATAGTAGAGAAATAATAATACTTTCCTAACTAATATTTCAATTAAATCAACCATAAAAATAAAAAATATAATAAATTATTAATCAATTAATTACGTTATAAAATAACTGATTATATGGATTGTTGAATATTTAATATAAAATAATTAGTTGAATTATCTATATGTGTGTAAAAATAATACTAAGGTCTTTAAATAGACAATTAATGAGAACAACATATGTTTTATTTATTTACTAAATGTAAAATCAATTATAAATATGAAAACTTGCAGTGATAAGAAATTGAATAATAGTTAAGTTTATTCGTTCGTATCTGCACAAAATAGAGTCACTACTGTCAGAGACAGAAACGAAAAATAAAAATAAATATATTTCTTTTCGCTCTGTGACCACCATGCATAAAATATTTTGTTTTTGTCGTCGAAAACTTTCTCGCCCTTTCTCCACTCAAGAAAATAATAAAGAACAGTAAATTTCTTCGTCTCGGAACATTTATCAAGAAAAGTGAAAAGTTGAATGCGATATATTGAAAAGCTGTAGTAACATATCTATCTATCTATCAGGGGAGAAATCTTCACTCAATTGTCAATAATGCTCGAGTTTTCGTTCCGATAAAAGAAAAAGGTAGATCGGCGACGAAGAACGATGAACTGAGATGGTCGTAAGCCGTCACGTTTACTATTGTCACAGTGGTTGACTGATCTTCGTGCTTTTATTCGATTGTCGATAGGTTTATATGGCCTGTTGATAGGATCAACCATAAAAATGGGGATCACGCCTGATTTCATAAAAATATACCTATCCTGGAGGCAGTAATAAAACTTAAACTCGCGGACTGTTTTTTTTTCTTTTTATTGATTCGTAAAGAGATCTAAATCGTCCTTAATACATTTACTTAGATTTCCGAAACAGATTTTATATTAAAAAATTGAAAACCAGATAATTGGATCAATTGATATAGTCCTTATATTTTTTTTCGTTACAACTCTCTGATTTCTTTTTCGATTTGTCGTCAAGAAATGACATAATATTTTTATGTGTTGTTATTCTCGCACACAATTTTCTATTATTTCATTTTTTTAATTTTATTGGTTATTTGAGTATAATTTTCAATTTAAATATTTATGAAATTGGTATTATTGAAAATCAAAAAATTAAAGCATTTTTTTAATTCTGTATTTTATAAAAATTTTATTTTTCAAAATAATTATAATATTAAATATTCAAATTAGTTAAAAAAATAAATTATATACATATATACTTAGAAATTATTTATATGCATAAATTTCTCTCTCTCTCTCTTTCTCTCTATTTTTCTCTTTTTATATAATTTTTAGATTGATTTTTTTTGTTAAAAATAAATCCACAAAATGATTTTTCACTTTAAACATATTTTATTCTAATTTTGTTCATAAACATTAGTCAAATATGTTAAATTGTTTACTAATTTCTAATTTTCAAATTATTTTCTTTTATACAAACTTTCCAAATTTGAAAAGGAAAGAAATTATTAAATGCTGAATTTCAATTAAATTTTCTTTATCATTTTTTTATTTTTCTATACTTTAATTTTTTTCTGTTGTTAATCTTATTTGGTTATTTTGCTCTTTCAAATTTAAAAATTATAAATAGAGTTAAGTATTTATTAAGACATGTAAATTAATTGAATTTAGATTTTTTTCATAACTTTATCCTGAAAATTGATAACTAATAACAGAGTTTTAAAATTGTAATTATGATAATGTAACATATTTATTATAAAAAATATTTTATATTTTTTGTACACTTTGTTAATTTTTTATAAAGAATAGCCCAAATGAGATTCAAAGGATTAGACAAAAACAATAGAGATAATTAATTCTCTAGACAACGAAACTAATCAGATATCAAAAAATCAATACTGAAATTAATACATATTTCAAACAAATTAATGTGTCGAATAATTTCTAAAAAAAGATTAAAAACAAGACATATTTATATTTTAAAAAAAGTCTACATAATATACATTTTACATGACATTACAAATAATTTAATCTTAATTATCATTTTCTGTTATAAAATATTAAGCTATTTTTAATCATAAACATTGTTACATTTTCACTCATATATATATATATATATATATATATATATATATATATATATATATATATATATGTCTATTTGTATATGTAACAGAAAAAATGAACAAAATTGATTATTGAATCGTTTAATCTTTTTTAAAACAACAAAACTTAGTCAAAAGTCACGCAATGGCTATCAACTTGATTAGACTATAATAAGGCAAAATAAAGTATTTTATTTCAAATCATGTCAAATTTGTTTACGAAAATATAGATTTGTAATCGTATATACTCATATACAATACATACATACATATGTATACATATATATATATATATATATATATATATATATATATATATATATATATTTGGTTATATGTGTATTGTATGAATGAGTTTTAATCAAGGAAAATCATAAATATAAAAATAAAATTAAGATTGTAAAAAATAGATTTAATTCAGTTACCGTTTTTGTTTTACGAGCTTGAAACCTAGATATCAGAAGTAGCCAAGAGATTCCATGATAAAATCTTATCGAATCCGTGAACAATCGGTAGAAGAATGAATTGAAAACTTAAGTATTTTCCAATAAATATGTTTATATACATATATATATATATAAAGCGATACGATAAGATCGGTATTTAAAAACCGTACGAGAATAAATTTTCTGAAACAGTATTTGAAAAATATGTGAAAAATATGAATCCGGCTGAATTGAATTTTTTATATACTTTTTGTTTGAAAAAGTTCTTCGTTTTTTGTGAACCCGTTTTTTTAATACGCATTGTTTAAAAGCGGATATATTTTATATTTTTATAGAGAGGAATAATTCCAATACAATACTCTATTCTCAAATATGTATTTAGATTTTTCAGAATTTGAATTTATTTTATTTTGTATAATATATAGATTTTCATTGAAATTTCGTGTATACTTTTTTACTTGAAACAATGTATTTTTATAAGAATATATAAAAGGTTTGTTGAAAAGGTTTAATATTTTTATAACGTAAAATTTATTGAATTTAAGTTTTTTTTTCATTTTAAAAAAATAAAAAAGTAGGTATAATCATTATATTATATACTATATAGAGTACAATAAAATTTAATATGTATGAGGAAAGAAATAAATTCGATTAAAATATGTTATATTTTTAAAATAACATACAAATATGAAATAAATATTAATCATTTTTAGATGACCAAGAATAATTGAATATAAATTATTTAAACAATTATATATATATATATATATATATATATATATATATAGTTATTTTAAAATATTCAAGTATATAAATAATTTTATATACTAATTTTTAATATAAACTAATTTTATGATCAACTGAATAATTTTTTTTGTAGTATTTAAAAAGATATATAAATTATTTACAACATTAATTGTAACTTTTGTAGAAAAAATTAATATTATTCGTTTTATAATATTGTACAACGCTGTGACAATGATGATGTAGTCATGTAAATGCAGATCAACGAATAAAGTGTATCATAATAGTTCTTTAAATACTTTAATATAATCTTGTAGTGTTTGAACAAATAATATATTTATATGAAAATCATTTAATGAATATATATGTAAGAAATGTTAGAGGTAATTGATTAGATATTTTGAACACATTTTTCATATAAACAATAAATATAATTTTTTATTTCAAAAAATGAAATATATTTTTATTTAAATGAGTATGTGCAATACTTTACATTTTCATTAATGATTTTCTTTAATAATCACAATTAATTTATACTAACTAAAATAATTCTAATTCTATTTTTAAAAATTCAAATCAAAAAAAAGTTAAAATATTTTTTTACTGACAATAAATGAAGAACCCTTTTAAAACCGATAATTAATAACGAACGATGTAAGTCATCACGAAAATAATTTGAGAAAAACAACAAGTTAGAAAAGCAGAATACTTGAATTTGGTTCGTGTTAAATTTATTACCTTTCATAAACATTTTACATCACAAGAAGAAATTTTAAAAACAAGTGGAGAAGAAAATAAAGATTAATTGAGATTACTTGAATCATCTGCAATTTGCGGATAACGTTATAGTCATCGCTTCTTCTTTGATTAAATTTGAACGGATGATTAAAGAATTACCTACAGCGAGTAATAAGCGATGACTTAAAAAGTAATCTCAAAGAAACCACCATCATTTATTACAAATAATTTTTTTCGTTGTAAAGTTTTATTCTAACAGAATAAGATTATCGAATATCTAATTAATAAAATTAATCGATTTTTTCATTATCGATACAATGTAAAGTTCACTAAATGCTTGACGAATGATCGAATTGATTGACAAGCGAGATTTGATCGCACGGCACAAAGTGGCATACCTTTGTAAAAGTGAAAGTGAGTAGACACTAGTCAACACGATAAAATGTTTAATAATGTTTTGGAAGTAACAGCACGAACGTGTGACCGGATATATTTTCAATTCCAGTCAAAATTACATTCCAAACTACAAGCAACGAAAAAAAACTTATTTGCAATGTTCGAATTAAAAGCAAACGACTGAAGATACGACATTTTAACAGACAAGTAGAGTCTCTCGAAAAACGTTTTTTTCATTCAAAAACATCCAATATGCTTTTCTGATGAGTTTTTTTTACAAACACACATTTTTAATTAAACATAAATATAAATACATTTAACAATCCCTAATTTGATTTTCATTATTTTTGTTATAATCTAGTTTTATTTCAATTTCATCCAAATTCAAATTTCAAAAGCGACTGTATTTTTATTACTTAATTTGATATTTAACTTACAAGGGTCGTTTGATTAGTATGATAAAAAAGTAAGAAAAACTAAATTGAAAAATTTAATTAAATTAATTAATTAAATTAAACAATAAATAAATTTACCATACTTATCAAACGACCCTCCCATATCAAAAAATAAAAAAACATTAATAAACAAAAATATGTTTATAATTATTAATAAGATAAAAATTATTTATTAGGTTAAAAAATAAATCCATAATTTAAAAAAAAAGTATTTTAAAATTGCATAATTAATTCAAATCTTATTTAAAATGTGATTATCTTTAATATGCAAAAAACATTTTTTATTTTATAAAAAATCTAATTCAAGAAACCTAAAATGACTTTTTTTTATTTCATTTTCATTATTACTCTACTTTTCCTTGAAGCAGTGTTCTTAAATTTCGTCCTCTATAAAGACTATTTGGTAAGCAAAAAATATATTACAAGCTAATAATTTTAGTACTCAAAAATATTTCTACATAAAAGAGGATAGAATAATTTTGTTGAATTTATATTTCAACAAGAAATAAATTTATTTGGAGTTTAATCTAATTAAAAATTGTTCTAAATACCTGAAACTGCTTGATAGAGATTCAATTTAGTTCTATCATACTTAGAAAAACATTCTTTATATGTAAATATGTTTTACTGAAAAATAACTTTAAAATAAATAAGTATTAATATTTTATCTATAAAAATGAATCTTTATTACAACTGAAATAAAGAAATTAAATATTACAAATAAAAAATAATCATGAAATATTACAAGGAAAACAGAAAAAGTTGTATATTTTTTTATCTGTAGATATTTCTAATTTAATTTTTTTCTATTTGAAATTCAGATAGAAAAATATATATTTTATTTAAAATAAAAATTACAAAAACTATATTTAAAAATACGAAAAATTGTTAATGCTTACTTAAAGCTCAGCATTACTTATGCTCAAAAATAAATCATTTTAAAAAATTTAGAAACAAATTTTATTTTCAGTTGAGGTTGAAAATTTTGAATTAACTGCAATTTTGTATTATGAAGCTATAGGAATTTTTTAACATGCATAAATAGAAACATTGACGAAATTAAGTTCATTTCTAAAAATTATCCTTTATATTAGATTTTTTTAATCTAAGGATTTGTATTGTTATTGTTATATTGTTATTAATTCCGATATTTTAAAGACAGTTTAAAAAGAACAAAAAAAACATTTCATAATTTATATAAAAATAATATTAAAGTTATTTATATATATATAACTACTATTCTTCGTCGTTACAACTTTTGTAGGGTCTTGACTTCTCTAACAATTCTAACATAGTAGGGATTTTCTTGTCAGAGTTCCATGACAGTTATATTTTTTACGAGGTTGTGGTTATCAGTTCCATGCTAACTCCAACTTGGGGAACTCTGCGACCGGGGATTGAATGCAATCTTCCTCATTACAAGCGATGATGCATTCTATTATTTTA
The DNA here is from genome assembly GCA_029203775.1 of Neoneuromus ignobilis. Lineage (NCBI taxonomy): Eukaryota > Metazoa > Arthropoda > Insecta > Megaloptera > Corydalidae > Neoneuromus > Neoneuromus ignobilis. The sequence goes on along the minus strand of CP092089.1, from coordinate 44,924,427 downwards.
ACAGTCAAATAGTATATATATATATATATATATATATATATATATACATTTAATAAGTATGGTAAATTTATTTGTTGTTTAATTTAACTAATTAATTAAATTTTTCTATTTAGTTTTTCTTACTTTTTTACCATACTTATCAAACGACCCTCATATTTATATATATATATATATATATATATCAATATATATATATATATATATGTATATATATATATATATATATATATATATATATATATATATATATATATATATAAAGAAAGAAAGAGAGAGATAATTTGCGATTTTACCTTTTCTACCACTCATTTTGTTACTATGACAAATTTATTTTAAAAAAATTAAATCACTTTTCTCGATTTCATAAAAAAATAAAAAAAAACATTTTTATAAAAATTTTCAATCACCTATTAATCATCTTATTGATATTTCATAAAAATTATTTACTGTTTTTTAAGCTGATAGAACTTTAAATTGAATTCCTATCTAAAGTTCTATCAAACCTAAAAAAACAATTTTTAAATATATATACATGTGTGTGTATGTACATATAAGGGTATGATAGGATGTTTTTTAAGTCAGATAGAACTTTCGATAGGGATTCAATTTTAAATTCTATCACAATCAAAAACATCTTATATTATAAAAAATTAAAATCAAAATTTTAAACTATTTGATTTTATAAAGCATTGAGTTATTGGAGATGAAATTTTCATTTAAATATAAATAACCAAATTAACAATAAGTGATATAAAAATGTTTTACTTTAAAAAATTTTTTGAAAAATATTTTTTATAAAATCTTATAAAGTAAAAATAATTGACAGATTTGTATTGAAATAAAATATGGTATTAAAAATGAAAAACTCTATATAACTTTTTAATCCTAAAAACTTATATTATCGTTAAATCTACTCACGGTTTTACATTTACTATTCTTGCTTTTTACTTCATTAATATTTCAACGAATTTAGTTCGTTTGTACCGACATTAAACTAGTACAGCAAAATCTCATTAAACTTCTTTTATTCATATCTTAATCTGAATGATAAAATAAATGTCTAATTTAGATCTTTGTTTCAATTAATAATAAAAGTAAAATTTACCTTAAAATATATTATTTTAATTAAAGTTAAATAAAACAATAATTACATTAAGAGGAATATAAAATAAATTTATCATATATATATATATATATATATATATATATATATATATATATATATATATTTATATGCGTGTGTGTATTTTGTAAAAAAAAAGTAGAATAGATACAATTGAATCAACCAATAAATAATTGTTTAGTTGCTGTTATTTACTTATAATTTATGTAATTACGAATGTTCCAGTTGTAGCAAGTATTCGATCCAAACATAAAACTCTGTCACACAGAAACCTGTAAATAAGTCTAAACGAACTGTAATCAATACTAATAACATTAATTCTCTTCAACTAAAACTAAAATCACATTCCGATCTGGCAACATTTAATCCGAAAACTGTAACTGAAAAACATTTAATCCGATAATGAGAATACAGATTACATTGGATGAAAGTGAAAAGTTTTGTCATCTGTATAGAATAACATTTAATCTAGTAGTTTGCATATTCGAATTTGACTTTGTTTTAAGCAATTTTCATGAATATTTAAACTTTTCAATTCCGCACGCTTGTACGTCTTATAATCTTTTATTTCTTTGTTAAATTACTTTGTATTGATTTCGATCATTGAAAAATCATATTTTAGAGAGATGTTTGTTTTAAGACTATTATTTTTTCATTTTTTAAAAAAATCATATCGAATTTATTTTTTTGATAATACAATTATTTAAAAATAGAAACAAAATCCCTTATTGAATAGAAAAATAATAACTTACATTATTTTGTCATCATTAAACCTTATCAATCAAAAGTCACTTACTCTTCATATTTCCAACTACTACGTGTTTTTATGGCCTGAAAATACGATGTAATAAAATTATATGTGCTTGATTTATTACACTATTAACATAAGTGTCAAAAATTGAGAAATTTTATAATTTAAAAAATAAAAATGGATTTCTTAGATATATGATTGTTGGAAATGATTTTTTTTTCTAAATAAAATCGTTTCATTTTCTGGAGTATGTTTTTATTACTTGATTAACTTTATTTTATAGTTAATATAAGATTTTAGACAAAAAAAATCGATTTAAAGAATAAGAATTTTTCATATTTTTTTATATGAAAAGTCGTCGTTTTTTGAGGCTAAAAATTACAATTTCAAAATTCACTATAAATTCATCTATGTTTAAAAATACCATTTTGAGTGTTGATTCGTGTTATTTTATAACCTATCTTTGATTTTAACACAAAATAATCAATTTTTTTGACTATTCATTTTTCATGAAATTTTCCATACTATAGGTCGTTGTTTTTTTGAAGTCAAAAATTGAAAATTTTAAAATTCACTCTAAATTTATATTTCTTATTATAAATTGATTATTTTGATTAAAAATAATGATTTTTCACAGAAAATAACATTCAATATTAGAAAATGCAATTTTAGTGATTGAAAATAGATTTTTGATCATTTTTCTTTTTTTTATTCAATTTAAAAAAATCGAAAAAAAATATTTATTCCAATCAAAGCATTAAATTATCTTTATAAATGTATTAACTTATTCCAAATAAATAATTTATATGTAAAAAAATAAAATTTGCATTGACAGATGCATTTAAAAATGAAAATAATGAATTTTTGCTTCAAGCAACTGCTAATTACTTAAATCAGAGTTTCTGCTAATTTAAATCATTTTGAGTATTCAAATGGAAATTTAATTGTTGATTTACTTCATTTTACACATAATTACTGATTTAAGATCAAAAAAATTGATTTTTGAGAATGTCGATTTTTCATGAAATTTTCCATACTATAGGTCGTTGTTTTTCTGAGGTCAAAAATTAAAATTTTTAAATTTTATTATGAATCAATATTTCTTATTATAAATCGATTATTTTAATCAAAAATAATGATTTTTCAGCAAAAATTATAATAATTATCAAGAAATATTGTTTTGATAACCAAAAAGCGATTTTTGATGAATTTATTTTTTTGTCTTAAAATTTAAAAAGTTACAAAAAATATTTGTTTCATCAAATGATAGTTTTGCAGTTAAAAATTTATTATATAGTACCAAGTAAGTAATTAGAGTGAAGAAATTGAAATAGGATTCAATAAATACCCTTAAAAAAATAAAAGAGTTTTATTTGAAATATCAAGTATTCAGGTAAATTAGTTTTTTGTAAATACAATTCATTCTGTATAAATAATGTAGTTTCACTCATTAATATACCTTATTTTAAAACTGATTAATTGATTCTAGATAAAAAAATATTAATTTGATAATATTAACATTTTATGAAATTTTTCATACAAGAAGTCGATTTTTAAAATAAAAAAATCAAATTTGTAATTTTAGTCTAAACCAAATTTTGCCATAGAAATCAATTATTTTTATAAGAAATTACCTATTTTCAATAAAAAATGTTCATTATTTAAAAATACTATCTTGATAACTAATAATATACATTCAATAAGTTTTCTATTTTTCTTTAGATACAAAAAATGAAAAAATCATTAAAAAATATATCTAACTGAAAAAATTTCAACATAAAAACAAACGTATAGTTCCAAAAAAAATTGTGATTTTTTAATTGAGGCTTATAAATTACTACATTTTTTTTAACTAAATTCATTTTGAAAAATGTTTTCAAGCAAATAACAACTTATACCAAGAAATACATTTTGTAAAATAATCATAAATAGAGTAGACTAATTAAATCTAGTTGTACGAGTATTTAATTAAAGTATACTTTTGAATTATTTTAATTAAATACAGATTTTTTATTCAAATAGAACATTTTTATTTTTAATTCAAAAAAATGATTGCTTATCGAAAATTTAATATATATATATATATATATATATATATATATATATATATATATATATATATATGTAAGAAGAGAAGGGTCTATTATACGTAATTTCATAAAATTTTCAAAGGAGACTTAAAACTAATCACTGCTTTTTCCCTAATAATACTAAAAATAATAATTATAACGTTATAAAAAAGCAACTTCCCGAGATACGACAATGTGATAATTCGCTCTTACTTTCGCGCCCTGACACACTGAATTAAAATTACAGCCTATTTTACGTACACTAGGGTGAAATAATCGGATTTTACGCATCGCTTCAACAGCATTTTGATTCCTCATCTAAGTTAATAACGATAAAGTTATACTTCCAGGTATAATCATCATACATACACACACACAGTCAATGTGCGCGTGCATTTTTTTCAATTTTTATTGTAATTACCTTTCATTCGGTTTGACGTAACAAGTGGTTGATGAAAGTAGTTAATTAATTTGGATTAATTGATAGCGTTATAAATCACTTTTCTTTTTTTAATAATGTCTGTTTGAAATTTATTTTTAATATTATCTCCGAGGATTATTTTCAAATAGTTAATTAATTTTATTTCGTATAAAATTCAATTAGTTTTTATTTTTTCTGTTTATTTACAAAGAGATTTATTTTAATACACTATACGAAATGAAATAGAAAATATTACATATAAATCTAAACTTAAATCAATATTGATATATTTTTTTAATTAATCTATAAATTTAATATACTTTTTGTATCATTAAGATATATGAGAAGAAAACAAACTATTAGATGGAAAAATTCTTTATCATTCTCAATTAAGTTAGCTTTTTTTACATAGGAGCAAAAAATTTACGCAAGCTTTACCAAACAATTCTATCCTGTTTATTCATAATAAAGTTGTTCTTCCAAGACGATACAAGACCCATAAGTAAACTTCACGGTCTTATGTAAAATAAACAGTCTTGGCTGAGAATGTTTATTTGATATTCATATTTGATAAACATCTCATATTTCTTTCATGAACACACACACACATACATATATATATATATATATATATATATATATATATATATATATATATATATATATAAAGAGAGAGAGAGAGAGAGAGAAGTGACACTCTTGTTCCCCTATTTATTCTATGAATTATTTTACTTAAAAAAGCCTTTATAAATTTTTACTTAATCATTTTATAAAATTATACTAAAATTAAAATTCGCTAAATTAACTTACTGGTAATTTAAAATAGTAAAATTTTAATTAAGGGTTGGGTATGATTAATAACTTCTACAATATTTATTATATTACCACTTTTTTTTCTACATAATCCAGATGATCCAAATTTTATTATTTTTTTTAATTACCATTTAATAATTTCTATTGTACTAATACACATATAAACAAGTCTTGTTCGAAATTACAGTGTACTTATTTTAACTATATAAATCATTAAACCTTAAATCATAAGATCTTACTATTTGTTTTAGTTCTTTGCAAATTCACTTTTACATAAATGAATTATTAACCAAAATACCACTTGATATTAAAATGTTTAATAATTACTTATTGTACACTTTGTTTATTTATAACAACAATTAGTTAATGCACATTTCGATGGCGATGCTATTATTGTCAGAGAGTTGTATTACAAAATCTTTCTAATTTCTTGTAAAATTATAAAATTGTCCAATAATTATTCATTATTCACTTTATTTGTTTAAAAGATGATTTGTATTTCGATATCCATGCCATCATCGTCAAAGTGTTGTGTCATAAATATTTAATTAATTTAGTTTAATGCTCACATTTAAATAAAATGACCAACACATCATTACTACATTTATATAAAATTTTTAATATTGAAATAATTGATTAATCAGTGTTGAAATATTTTTTTTACTATATTAAAAAATAGTGATTTATATTTAATGACTACGACATTTTTTTAAAGTTTCCATAAGGAATTGAAAGCTGTTTTACTCAATAATATCCAATTTTTATTCCTTATAGTACATATAATATTTAAAACGAATGTCAGTTGAATTCCTTGTAAATCCTTTCATTATAAAAATGAAATAAAATTTTTATTGCAATTTATACAAAAATAAGTATATTTTTCCATTTCCGTACATGAACAAGATTAACGTCTGAATAAATAATATATTTGTAAATTTAATTTTTTTCTTATCTAAACTGATTTTAAATAGCGTGATCCAAAATATATATTTTTTTAAAAACAGAAAATTGAGTGATTCTCATTTATATATACATACATGTGAAAACATATATTTTAATTTGTATATACATATATATATATATATATATATATATATATATATATATATATATATAAATGTACGTATGTATGTATTAAATTGAAGTTTATCTGTTTTGGAATCTATGCGTGTTTGTATAATTTGATACTTATTAGCAATTATGTAAAATAGATGTTTTGATATATTTGTTTATATATATATATATATATATATATATATATATATATATATATATATATATGTATGTATATATGGCAATATGAAAAATAATGTTTGTTGACATAAAAGTGTTCGTAATGTGTTTGCGTTCGTATGAATAAAGTCAACATTCGAGAACGACAAATAATTCATCTGAAATATATTTTACTTTTGAAATTGAATACGTACAAAAAATATTTATAAAAATATTTATGAATAATAAATTAAATTATAGACGAACTGAATTAAATATGTTTGAGAAACATTCAGTTTTCAAACACTGATTGATGTTGTATTGGCGTGTGCAACTGCAAACATGATTTTGTATGATTTTTGTGTTTCGTCATAATTTTTCATTCGAACGAAAATTGAGAATAATCGGTCCTTTCCGTGCTCTGAAAATCGTTCGTCGTATTTCGCATACATTTTGATTAATATATCAAATTGTGATATATCGTCCTGTATTTCACAAATGTGTTAGAATGATGACATCACCTGAAATTTTCACTGGTTACTGTTATGTGTTCGTACGTGATGCTATTTAAAAATGTACAGGCTGCAAGTCGATTTAGAAAACACGAGCAATTTATTGTAACAATGTTTATTAATGGCCAAGGTGGGCCACTGTCATAAAATTTGATTACTTTTTTGAATGAAAAATTGGAATCTATTTTTAACAATTGTACAGTTTAATTAAAGAATCTGCTAAAATTGCATTCATAATTAAGTTATCTTAGTGAATATATTATTGGTTTTTACTACATTTATATTTATAATTAAAATATTGACTACGTATATTATCAAAAAATATATACAAATTTATTCATTTGTTCAGTTTATTTCTAACTAGTTGACTCTTTTAAAAATAAATCAATTCCACCTATAATAAATTTTTATTTTGTGGTATTGACGATTAATTTAAAGAAATCATTATTAAGTTTTACTAAAACAAATGTCTATCTCAAAAGAAAAAAAATATTTATCGAGCATTGATAAAATAATATTTACTTATGCGTATTCTAATGAGGAAATCAACAAAAAAGAAAATACGAGTGAAGTAATTTGTATCTATTAATTTTGATAGCATAAAAAATACTTTAACACAAATAAATCACTTACTTTCAACAATACAAGATTTTACAAAAGTGTTTAATAATCACTAATGTAGATGTACATTTCAATGGCTATTCTATCATCATCAAAGTACTATATTATAATTTTTTTTTGTAAATACAGAAAAAAAATATTATTAATATAATCTTGTACTATTGAAAATAAGTATTTTTTATATATTTATAAAAAATTGTAAATAAATAATAATATTGTTATTGAATATATTTTTCAAATATTAGAAAGATATTATTTGTGAAACTATGTATCATAAAACATATTTTTATTCAAATCTTTCGTTACTAAAAGTAACTATAATAACCTAATGTCAAACACTCACTATATACTAAAGGTGACTACAATCATCTGTCAACATTTCATCGTTGCATTAGGACTTGAAGCTTAACTATTCCACACAGTGGAAATATATTAGCAGTCAATTCCATCGTAGCGAAATGGTTAATCAATTCAATAATTCTACCTTCATGAATATTTTCTCTTTACATAAATCATAAAGTAATTGAATCTTAAATCAAAATAAAAATCTATTTTTCCAAGTAAAATAATTTCACAATCCATTATAATTAAAATTTTCATTTAGTGGAATTTCCATAGCATAAAAATCCAATATAAATCCATTATAATTAAAATTCTCATTTAGAAAAAAATCCATAGCATAAAAATCGTATAAAAAGATAAATTCATTTTCGATAAAAGTAACACAATTTTTGTTAATGATAAAATAAATACTAAAATAATCGAAAGGAAATAAAAATTAAATATTTTTCGTGTGAAAAAATAAATAAAAATCTACACTTTCCTTTTATAATTTAAATATTGTAAAACTAATAGTAGAATATATAAAATATGATAAATTTATTGACTTTTCAACATTCATATTTTATATGAAACCAAACACAATGAACAACTTATTAAAATGCTTATTTCTATTTTAAGATCCATCAGTTTGTTTTGAATACATGTCCATGAATGAGAACGAAATATATACATTTTAAACACATGAAAAGTTTCAAGTTTGACAAATGATTGCTCTTCAAATTAGTTTTATTTGCATCCCACGCACATGTAACGGAATTCTATTGTGTCGCATTTAGTATGATGAGGATTAACATATATATATATATATATATATATATATATATATATATATATATATATGTCAATTACAATATAATTTTTATTTTCTCTATGTCAATAAAATTAAATAATAATATATATTTTACTAACAGACCACGAATTATTTTTTTAGTTTAATTTATTTTTTTCATAGAATAGTTAACAAACATTAGATACAATCTCAAACTACCAAATTATATATTGTCCTTGTTATATTTATGAATATATTAGCTATTACAAAATTTCGTTTCAAGTCTTAAAGTACGTTGAACTTAATTTCCTACAATTTTCCTTTAAATCTTAAAAGGAAGTTTAATCTGATCAACTCATATTTGAGTTAAAAAGAGAATAAAAAATGATTTCTCTGTCGTATTTAAGTAACAATTCGATCAATAACTTTAATTTTTTTTTACTACCGTAACAATTTTTTACAAAAAATAAACAGAATAATATATTAATTATAAAAAAACTAAAATTAGCTTTATTTCCTTCAAAAACATTTTTCAAGGTTGTTATGTAACTTAAGAGGTTTATAAGATATTGTGTCATATTTGTTAATATATATATATATATATATATATATATATATATATATATAAATTAAATAAGATTCTAATGACACAATATAAAAAGAATATTTAAGTATATACGCTTAGACTTATTATCAAGGATAATAACTTTATCCATTTGTCAAACAAAAGTTAAAGAACATATTAAAGTTATTAAATTTGGATGGCATCTTGATGAAGATGTCGTTATAAATATCATATAAATAATTTATAAGACATGGATGTCGTCTTTATATGAAACTGTGAACTTTTCAAATTCCTTTTGTACAAGTAATGTCACTTTGAATTAGCATATTATATACAATTCGACGTTTTATTTATGTTTACTCTGCGGATTTCAAATTAATGATAATTGTATTAAGAAAATCAATATATAACTTTTACTTTGATTCCTTATATTTTTTTAACAAATAATTATTGTTATAATTAGAAATTTAGTGAGTTTTTTAAATATTAAATTATTCTGCAGAAATTAACTGAAATTATTTTACTCAATATTTTAGAAAAAAGTATTGATTTAATTTCAATATGAGCATTTTTATAATTCGAAAAAAATATTTTATAATAATATGGTTATTTTTTTTATTTAAGTTTTCATCATTTTTTATAAATTTTCTTATATAGGAATTGTTTATATTTTTTATATTATACATACATATATATATATATATATATATATATATATATATATATATATATATATGAAATTATATAATTTTATTATATTTTTCTTTAAAAGAAACAGATTCAATGGAAATTTTAATAACAAAAAAACAAATCTGAAAATATCTTAAATAGAAAACTCTAATCCAATTAATTTCTTTTGAAATAATGTTTATAATGTATAAAATTGTATAGTATATAACTTTCTTCGTAAAATAAATATTAAGTTACAATTTTTACTAATTTAAAAATATAGGTATTTTTGTAAATTATAAATAAATAAAAATATTTTTTTAAACAAATTGTAAATTAGAAATAAATTTATTATTTGACTTAATTTCATTATAACATTACTTATTTTAAAAAATCTCAGTTTAAATTTATATCTAGTATCTGATAATTATATAAAAATTAAAAATTGTCTTATGTTTCATTTTCTTTTCATAAAAATTCTTATGACTAATTTTTTTATTAATATGAAATATATTTTATTAGATTGCTGAAGTAATTATTATCTAATTTAATTTAATTTTAATACTATTATTTAAAAGAATACTTCAAATTTCTTTAGCACCTAAGTACTATATATTGTAATTATAAATATAAAAACATTTTTTTAAAAAAATACTAACAAACAAATCAATTTTATTCGAAAAAAATGTGATATAAGTAATATTTTTTTGTGACTAGAAATTCTGTTAAACAACTTGTATTTATTTTTAAGGTTAATTTTGTATTTATTTAAAAACAATTTGAAAGAACGTACTTTACAAAAAGCAGATTATTATTTTTATATTACTTATAAATGTATTATGTATAGACATTTCTCTAAAAAATTGTCGTTTATAAAATACATCTATTAACAAAATTCACAAAAAATTATCAAATATTTAAAATTTTTTGATGTTATATATCTTTCACACAATATTTTTTTTAAATACTTTTTTCGGTATCAAATATCTATTTTTCAAACAATACTGTTTTGAAATAACTTGGCCCAATTTTTTTCTAAAAAATATAACTTGAAAAGAATTTATGAAGTTACAAAAATTGTTTTAATATTACATATACTGTTTTGGATATTAAAAATTTTCGAAAAATAATCTCCAAAACTATATCAAAATTATATATATATATATATATATATATATATATATATATATATATATATGTATATACAGGTGTCTTAATAAATCTTTAATAATTTATTTACAAATAATAATTTGTATACTTCTATAAGTTTAAAAATAAAATAAAAATGAAAATATTTTTTATAAAATATTGTATAATGTTTTTTTTATGTATTCATTAAACCAATTACATAAATTATTTTTTATATGAAAAATTGTAATATTATTTAAATAATTGTTCATTAATGTATAATAAATATAATATTTCTATAAATAAACAAAATTTATTTTAATTAAACATGAAATAAAAAGGAAAACATATAAAACAACGCTTGGATCATTTAAAAAAAGTATCCGGAAAAAGATTATCTCATCAAAAATATAAACTGGTAGAGATTCAGGTTTGACTGCGATGGTGGAAAAAAATAGTGAAGACGAATTAATAATTGATTCTACTTTTCCACGTTGCGCGAAAGCGTCTCAACATTAATAATTAATATAGAGCCCTTCGCGTTACATTGCATTATAAATCAGCGAATTCAAAGTGTAACTTGATAAATTCGAAGAAGTTAATTCAGTTATCTCCTATAAACATTTCCCTATATCAATTGTATTGTTTGAATGAAATTGACACTTATTTTAATATTCTATGAAATAATTCAATTTGATTTTATTATTAATTTAATATATTTGTTTATCGATGTTCTCAGTTGTGTTTACTTGATAAATATCGATTTTTAGAAAAAAATATATTGTAAAATAACATCTGATAATTTTTTTTGAAAAAAATATAAATAAATATAAATAAAAGAGGATGAATAATGTATTGTATTTATCTAAAGCACGTATGTAATACAAATGTGCATATAATTTAAAATATTATTACGATTCTGCACGTCATCATATCTGTGAAGTTTTCAAACAAAACGAAAGACTTGTATTCTATATGATTGTATCTTACTCCGTTTTTACATCATCTTCGTCTTACCGCTTTTGAATACCGTCAACAATAATGCGTTTTGGGGGGAAATTGAAACTTTATGAGAATGAATACATTACTCGTCGTGATTTTTTTTTATTTCACGATAAGTTAATTTAGTGAAAAGTTATCATCCACTTCGTCTTCCAGTTTTTTCTTCCTTTTTTCCCTGAATGATGTATTTTTTCGGAGAAGTACTCCAAGTATTTTCTTTAGTACCGTAACAAAATGAGTTTTTGATAACGTTATTCTTTTAGTTCGTACGAATCGTCGTATTGCCAAAATGTGCAGTTATAATGTTCCTCTGAATTTTATCTTATTCGGCGTGGAGATGTCTATTGGAATATTTTTAGATTAATGAAAATTTCGGACGAGTTTTAACAAGTTAATTGCGGAGGGAAATTATTTTCATATTCCAGTTTGATTTATTCTACACTTAGCAATTTTTTCACGATTGAATTGTTTTACGAATAAGAATATTTTTTAACATTATTAGTTTGATTTAATGAATTTGTTTATTTGGAGAAGAAAGATGAAAAATTCTAATTCTATAACTGGATTATTTTAAAAATATTAACATGCTGTAAAGAAATATAATTATTTATAATAACAAATTTATTAAGTACCTTATTTATTTAAAATATACAGCAGTATATTATTAAAAACATATCATTTTTATTTACAAGTATTTTTTAATTTCAAAATTCATTATCATTCTTAATTTCTATATTTTTAACAATTTTTCCAATTGTCATTTATATTAATTTTAAATTTATAATTAGTCAACCTTTAAATTTAAAATTAATAAATACAAAATATATAAAACAATATCTTTTTAATGAAATATGATTCATTTAATACTAAAATTCATTTCATATATGAATTATTTTTTTACATAAAATCAAAAACTTTCTTCAAATCATATTTTTTAGAAAAAAATTGGATAAAATGATTTCAAAAAAGTATTGTATAAAAAATAAATACTTAATACTGACAATAATATTTTTTAAAAATTATTGTGTGAAAAATAAATAACATCAAAAAATTTGAATATTTGATGATTTTTTGTGAATTATTTTCTATAAGAATAGATGTATTTTCCACCGACATTTTTTTAAAGAATTGCCTATATATAATACACTTATAAATAAAATAAAAATAATGATCTGCTTTTCGTAAAGTACGTTTTAATTGTTTTTAAATAAATACAAGATTAAGCTTAAAAATGAACACAAGTTGTTTAAGAGAAATTCTATTCACAAGATTTTTTTAAAAAAAATAATTGTATAAACCACATTTTTTTCGAATAAAATTAATTAGTTTGTATTCATATTTTGTTAAAAAAATCAATCTACCAGAGTTTTTCTTTTTCACCGAATTTTTATCATTTTATTCATGATGAATTTTCTTACACTTTTGTACCATCTATCCATTCATTTCTTCCTAGAATTATTTAATTTCTCAATCAATAATCTTTTTTGTTTCTCAATTGTTGGAATAAAGTAAAAGAAAAAGATATTAATCAGTCAAAGTGGAAAATTTTGGGAGAGATTTTCATCTAGCAATAGATATAAAGATGATTCTGCTGCTGATGATATACATACATATATATAGAGTGGTTACAAAAATGTATACACATATACATTTATTATTTGTATGTATATATTTTTGGAACACTCTATACATATATATATAATTAATTAAAAAAAATACAACCTCAAATTATCGTTTGTATTTCTACTTTTTTAAAAATATATTTTCTTAACTTTAAATAATTATAAAATAATTTTCAATAGTGCAATAAATAAAAAATTTTAATATTTTATTTCAAAATTACAATTGTGAATAGAAAATGTTTCATTTTTCAAAATTTTTCAACGTATCGTAGAACTTTTAAATTTTAATTTTCGTTGTATTTTTAAAACTTAGTTTTTTGTGTTTCCAATATATAATTTCTTGCAGCAATTAATAGACAAATAAATCATGTTAATCAAATATTTTCTTCATAGACATAAATACTTGTAAATTATTAATCACGACATGACTTATTAATAAAAGAACTGATATTATATTCATTTATGTAAAAGAAAGTTTATTTTATTTAAAATTAAATAATTTGTATATATAATATCAAGAAATTAAATTAAAAATATTATGGAAAAATATAATAATTGGTTTTAAAGCAATAATTTATATACAACACACTTTCAGATAACTAAAACGTACATGAAAGATATTCTCAAAATTAAGTAGAGCAGAATAATTTTGTATATTCCTAAAAAATATATTATTTAATAAATATACTCGAAATTTATGTGTATTAAAAATATTTATGTACGTAAATGGACGTCATTTAATTTTTAATTTTTTTTTATCATGAAAAACTATAAAATTAATAATTACTTAGGTACTGATTTTTAAACAGAAATGAAATAAAATACTTGATTAAAAAAATAGCAATAAAAAGTTATTTTTATTGTAACATTTATTGGAATATTAAAACGTTATCAGTAGTTTTGCAATTCTACACGACTCTATACAGTAGTAAAGTATCAGATGTAGGAATATAAATAATAATTTTCGATAAAAATACCACCGGTGTAGAAATACTGATTTACACTTTTATTAATCAGAGCCGTTGAAACGGGCAACGCAATATTTACGTGTATTATATATTGCTTTATTATACCGCAATGATTAATGCCAAATGCAAATTAAAACAGTCCATACGAACGTAAAAACAATACGCCCGGGCATGGTATTTAAAGGAATGATAGACGAGGTGACGCATATTTTAGGGCGGGAGGAAAAACTGACAAATGTACAAGACGTGAGTAGGGACATTTTGAGGCGGGATCGAAGGCGGGGGTGCAAGAAAACAAGTGACACTTTATTATACACAATAAAACAAAGGCACTCATTGTGACAGATGCGAGTTCTTCGTTGCTTTGTTGTACACGAGATGGTGTGAGGTTATGGCGAGAGGGCGTTCACAACGAACGACGGTGGGACGACGACGATGATGATGATGATAATGGACGAGCAGGAACGACGGTGGGACAATGCGATATAGTTACGGTGCTTGGTGGCAGTGCTGGTTACTGGAACGACTTTAAATGTGACAAGAGGTGGGATAATCACATGCACTTGCAGGGGTTGTCCTGTTTTATGTTGTAAGTAGCACTGGGCAATTTGAAACGAAAAAGTATATGGAGCTTACATAAAATTTACGATAATGTCGTTGTTGGTCACGTTTAAATATCATATTTGACTTATGGATATGTCAGAACTTGTGTAAGTACATCGTGTTATTAGAATATAAATGTACAAACATCGATCTGTTCTACTACCGATAAATTTCTATGACGTTATTCTAGGTATATATGAAACTATAGTTGATCAGTACAAATCCAGCATTATTAGATCCTGTGGGATTCCGAATTACTGAATTTGCTAAAATACCAATGATTAGTTTAGCTCATACAGTTTACCCAAAAATTAATCCAAAAATTTTCAAAATAACCGCGTATAATAAACTCATAAAATGACCAAATGACCTTGAGTTCGTTCAACTTTTTGTATTATCTAATATATTTTTTTTAAAAAAAAGCAATTATTAAACATGAGTATGACATTAGTTAACAGGTTTTTTAAAAAAATAAAACATACTTTTGTACAAAAAAATATCACATTACCCCAATAACATAAAATATTATGTATTCAATAATCATCTATTATTCATATTAATCGCTGATTAACATTTCAACGGCCATGCCAATATAATAAAAATACTAATTAAAAAAAATTACTAAATCTTTGTAATTTCACAATATAGTAATTTAATAATGTGATATGATAATTTAAGTGTCCGTGAGTTAAGTGAACAATAAATAATTATTGAACATTCAAAAATAATCTTATTATAATTGAATGAATGATTGATTTGTATAAATCCTTTTTATTAAATAAAAAAAAATTAAAATATCATTTGACATTATATTTGCTACACAAATGATTTGTTTATGCGAAAATCGGTGATCTTTGCAACACACAAACTCGATATTTCTCTGTACGAAAACTTTCTCTGAAAAAACCGTTACCGAAATTCCTGCGTACGATTTCGCATAAGCTCCCTCACGATGACACTGTTGCCAAGTTACACATCCCGTTCATTGTTTTGAATATTACAGCAATTAAATCTAAATGTTGGCAGTATATTAATTCTTCACTGCACATTGAATAAATGTATAAGGGAATGAACTAGAGTATGATGAATACAGACGATGAAGTAGACTACACAGTTTCATACCGCCACTATATTCAAGAATAATCATTTCGTGTGAATCTTAACATTTTGCATAACAATGACTGTATGACTTGTTTGAACGTCTATACTTTGAGTATTATTTATTATTTCGTTTTGTGAAAGTTGTGAAAAGGGGAATATGCGAAAATCTTCAAAAGATTCATGTGAATACCCTTTTAGAAAGGATTTTATGAAATTATATTATTATATTGTTTGAAGTTTAAATATTTAAACTTTTACACGCATATATAAACACATACAAACATTATATAAATACACATACACACACACGCACATATATATATATATATATATATATATATATATATATATATATTGTATAATGAAAACACTCACAATTCTAAAATAAAAATGTTTGTATTGCAAATATTAGAAAGGTGGCCGAAATGAAATTCAAGAATAGTAAATGATAGTAAGTAAGTGTATGTCTATACCTTTTAGACTCATTTGGGCTAACATAAATTTGTGTATAAATATTGAATATCTGTATAAATAAATATAGATTATTAAGTGAAAAATATTTATTTACTTAATAATTATTTTTTTTTTAAAAAGGATTGTCTGTAAGTGCTTTTAATTTTTAAAGTAATCATTATTTGTTCATTGTTTTTATAGATATTTGTTTTTAATAAAAAAAATCACAGTTTAATTTCTTTGATTTTTTAAAAAAAGTATTATTACTTTTTTAATGATCAATTATTTATACAAATCAAAGATAAAATTTTTAATTTTATATTTTATTGGTTCTTAATGTTTTTTTTTTTAAAAAAAAACATTTTTCAGTTAATTATCCCAGAAGATATTTAAAATCAATCAAGTTATTTTACAATCGCACAAATATCGAAATTGCTTATATCAAAATATAGAACAAATATCAATTCTACGATTTTATATAAAATTACTGAAAGCATAATTTAAAAATAGAGTAATAATACATATTTAAATATAATATATATGAGTATGTAAAATAATATTCATGTATAAATATCACACTTACTAAACAATAATAGTCATTTATAAATCGAATTATGAAATTCTATGCAAACATAATAAAGATTTTACTTCTATTCATACACACACACACATATATATTTATACATACATATATATATATATATATATATATATATATATATATATATATATATATATATATATATATATATATATATATATGGGCACATATGAATATTTTATATAAACAAGAAGCTTTCAAGCAACTATTGAACTGTAGCTGTTTGCTATTAAAACAAATAATATGAATGTTACATTTCAGATGAAAATATATTTTAAATTCTGAACGTAAGTCAAACAAATATTTATTCTAGGTTTTCAACTCGCAAAGTATTCGGTTTTCTACTTTCTGTTGTGTTTATGTTTCGGGATTAGTTTTTAAATATCATTTTCAAAGCAAAACAAAACTTTGTTTTAAAAGAAATATTTACTGTCGTGTGTGTGCGTGTGCGTGTATATATATATATATATAAATGTGTGTGTATATAACCTTTTTTTCGAATAAGGTTATGTGCAAGAGAAGGTAATAAAAATGTATTGTTTCGTTCACTTCGCTATGGTTTATAATAAAAATTGTCGATGAACGGAACAAAATTCCACGAATGTATTTGGTGCTGAATTTTTTCCCTGAAATATTATTTGATATATGAGAGAATATTTTAGTACGTAATAAATTATTTTTTTCGTGACATGGTTTCACTCGTACAGCGAATATTTATTGACAATATGTACGTTTATTTAATTTTTTTTGGTTTTATAAATGTCTTATAAATTTACCTCGTCAAAAAAATATGCATAAATATAACGTTTTAAATAATATATTTTCAGATTAAACGAAAAATATTTTATTAAAATATTTATTATTCGTTTCTAAATAAGTTAAATAATTGTAATAATAAAAATATTTCTACATAAGATTATTTAAAAAAAATATTTATAAATGAAAATTAATATTTATATTTTATTTATCTTGATTAAATCGTTTATTGTGTAAGTTGTGTAAAAATAATTCCTACCAGAAAAACATAGGCAAAAATAAGACACTAATTCCAACCTAATAAATACAAAATTAACAACGTCATTAATGCCATTTAAAAGAAACCACTCGCTCATTATGTTTTCTTCTGTCAAAAGTTAAATGGGGAAAGAACGAAGCAATTCGTGTAAAAACAACACAGGCCTGTGTTTTCCACTTTCTTGTACATCTGATAAAACTCGATGAAACAGAATAATAAAATACGTTTTTATTGTTCTGTCGCCCCTCAAAATAACAAGCATGTATCTGTTACATACATTATGTTTGAATTCATTATAAGAGGTTTTCGTAGCACTTAATTACAAAAATTATTAATTTTTAAATGTACATTATTTAAATTCGCCGCATTCGTTGCGTCTGTTTGTATTTCGTTATCTCAACGTACAGATCAGCTCGAAACGCTTTTGTTACTTTTAAAAGACGAGTTTTTTTAACTCGAAAAGTATTGTTGACACTGCAGATTAATTCTTTACTTACCACCTTTCGGAGACTTATGAATGTGATACGAATTCATTTTGACTTTCTATTTCTTCACTTTTTTTAATATATATATAGAATATATTCCTTCAAAATTAATATTTAATATAATTTATATTAACAATACACTAATATAAAACATTTTTCAAAGTTTATATAAAAAATGAGAACTTTTCATCATATCTCAATATTGGAATTCTTTTATTTATTTTTCACAAATATACAGAGTGGGGTCCAAATGAAACTGAAAAATGTAATACACAAACCTTATTTAAACTTTTGTCTCATTTATGCCACCCTATATCTCTATTTTAAAACCAGAGATTTTTTTTAAATATTTAAAAATTATTTACCTTTCATTCTTTCTAAATTATATGCCTTTCAATAGTATTCCTCTTATGTTTTAAACAAAAAATCATAAAATCATAGACATGTAAATATTATAGATAATCGTACTCTTATTTTTAATCAAATACTTCATTAAAAATCAATAAACAAAATTTTAATTAATTTATTGCAATAATTAAATACATTTTTATTTATTGCAATAATTAAATAGGATGATAAATCAAATTATTAAATAATAATGTAATGAAATCAAATTAATAAAAAATAATATAATGAAATCTGTAAATATTTTTTTAAAAATTAGATAACTGATAAAGTTTTGGCACTTTTGAGATTAAAATAAGATCGCTTGTAATTTTACTCAAGATAACTAACTTGAAATTGTTTTTATTGCAGTGTATTAATCACTCTATAATTGTTTATTATAAATCCTTGCTATGAGGGTTTGATCAACTTGTAAATATTTATAATGAAAAATTCCTTTTGAAATTCACCAAACGTGGAGAAGAATTTTTCAGAAAGTCAATTTTACTTTAAGATTTTTAAGGCAAAAGTTCATCTGATAATAACCAGTAGTAACTACATTTATATTTGAAATAAATAATCCATTTTTCTCCACAAGTCAAAATTTAGTCTAAAAAGTTTTGCAGTTTTAGCCATGGAGTAAAAGATTCACAAATATTAAAACTATGTAATTTGTTATCAGGAGATAAAACATGCAGTTTCCATTTTCTTAATTTCTACCTCTTCTCTATTTTATACAAATTATTCCGAATCAGAATAAAAACCTCAAAGAAGACAATGATCAGATATGGAATATCTATCTCAGAAACGATATATCAAAAAGAAAATCAAACAAGAAATGAAAATCAGCTCAAGTAGCTAAAAGTCATTTAAAAAATTGAAATAAATATTATAAAGCTGTTTCAAATACTTTTCTATACAATATTATTTTAATATTTTATAAAAATATAACATTCTGTGAAAAATTAATAAAACATATTTCTTTTTGTCAATTCATTCAGAAAATTTGAAAAGGTTTTTAAATTCACAAAAATGAAATTGTTTTATATGTATAAGATGCGTTATTTGTAAAATACACTTTTGCAATGAAATATGTAAAACAGAGTTATTTTTAGTATCAAAGAATTACTTTTTTTAAAAAAATACAAATTTATTTACGAAAATGAAATAAAAAAGATATTTCCTTTGTCGAGTTGCGTAATATTTTTATTTTTTTAATTCTAAAATTATTTTACTGACTAAACCATAAATTATTCATTATATATATAAACACAGAGAGAGAGAAATACAGTCACACACACACTGCCAGACAAAACTTAAACCCCTCAATTTTTTAAACATATTTCTTTATAATCCATACTTAAAATTCCAAACATGTACACACAAAATTTCGCATCACATTTAAATTCGATTTTTTGTGACAATCTCTGTTAAATTTTATTTACAAAAAATATTAGAGAGAAAATATCGATTTTTCAAAACAATAAAATTTTATCCTAGATAAGAATTTTTGATTCAATTCATACCAGACTATCGAGAAAATTGAATTGAATTTATTTATAAGTAAAATTGATTTTGAAATATTAATCGTATTAATTTGGAAATAATATTACATTCTTTAATAATATATAAAAAGTATAATTAATTTAAACACAAGTATAATTTTCCTAATAATAAAGAAAAACTAAAAAGATTAAATAAGAACCTAATTCATATCAACTAAAACAAATATAATTTTCTCAAGAATAAAAATTTTACAAACTCTAGAATCAGATTAAAAGCAGCAAAAAATCATATAATTTTACTTGCTTTACCTAAATTTGTCTGTTAGTTAAAAACGTACTTACATTTAATAGCAAGTAAAAAAATTATTAAAACTTCCAAATATAGTTATGTCAATATTCTGTTATAAACTTTAACATTCGGTCAATGACTTATTAATTTTGAATAAAAATAAAAAAAAATACAATTGACTGCATAGACTCATTTAAATTTTATATTCTTTATGAAAATACATTTTATGATTGAATAATGATCCAAAGATTAATTCTTCTAGTATTAATAAAAATATAATATTAGTTTTTTATTGAAAAATAAATATTTTTTTAGTATTTTTTTTGTAAATTGCAAGTGTATAATAATTTAATAATTCCAATTTTATATAAAACGTTTCAAAACACTTGAGTGATCTTGTGCTATGAAATTTAATAAGTTAATTTCATAATTCAAGACAAGAAACATGATATCTTGTTACGACAGTATGGCATAAAGGACCAACGTCTTCCTTACGCACTCACAATGACATTGTAGTCCTTTCGTACCTGTCACATAACCGCAAGTGAATACTTGGATAAACTTGTCTATTGTTGACATTATTGTTGACCCTAGCACCTTGTTACGTTACACCTGTAGTTGTTTAGTTAACAACTTAAGGTAAATCATAATCAGTCAAGTAAAGCCAAGATAATGTTTATTGTATGTCACTTACAAACACTCTAACAAAACAGCATGAAACCAAATATAAAATTTATTTATTACAAAATAATTTTTTATTAACAGAAAAAATATGTCTGGTAATAAAATCAGCCAATCACTCATCCTGTATACTGGCCGTGTGCCAAAACAACAGTCACGTCATGAGAAATAGCAATTCGTGTAAACAGAATTGAATAAGAAAATTAAATTTTTAATATCCACGTTTAAATCAAACATCATAACAATACAGCACAGAAAATAAATCGAAAATGAGTTATCGATTTTCGTAATTTATTAATATATATTTCTTTTGGAATGACAGACGTTCGAAATATTCTCATATAGAAAACATAACGATTTAATATTTATGCACATATTAATTCGTTACGTTTTAGTATCACACGATTTTTATTTTTGATTTTAATCGTTTTAATGCATTTCTATGTGTCATTTATTTATGATTTCAAATTGAATGGAATCGTTCGTCATTTCAGTTTTAATTTATTTTAAATGCATTTTAATTAAACTTGATATGTCACGAAATGAATAATATTTTCTATAAAATATACGTATTTTATTTCATTTCATATTCAATTTATAAAATATATTTTTTCGAAATCAGTCACAACTCTTTTTTATTTTTAACAGATTTTAAAATCTACATCAAGATAGTAGAGTAATTATTTTGTTATTATTTATAATTATTCCTATACTACATTCTTTAATAACTATTTATAATAAATGACATTTATTAAAAAATTGTCATTTAGTTTGGAATTAAAAAAGATAAAAACAAAAATTACAGACCTTTAATGAATCAGGTCTTATGACTTCGATTTTTTTCCATTTCAAAAGAGAGCATTGAAGAAAAATATAAAAAATCTGTCTATATGGAATCGAAGAGAACAGCTTTGAATCATTGGAAGTAGAAAGTTTTAGAAAAAACCTTTATCCAACAGTGGATAGAAAAAAGTTTACACACATATATATATATATATATATATATATATATATATATATATATATATATGTATGTGTGTGTGTGTGTGTATGAATTTACATTTCTAAACACAATTTATCGTTTGAACCACAAAAATAAATTTTTACTTTAATTTTCATTTTTACAATTTTTTAAAAATTATTTTTTTTACTATCATACCGAATTTTTTTACACTTGACTCTCACTTTATTTCTTAAAAAAATCTTTCTATAATATTTAGTACAAAAACACATTATGTGTCAGAAAAAACGTAATTAATTATTTTCCTTATTCATAAATCAACAAATAGCTTTTTAATAAACTTCTCTAAGCATTTTTTTTATTTGACTTATTTTAATCGTGTATTCAAATCCAAAATGTTATTAATTTAATTGTCTCGTTACAGATTTGAATTTAAAAAATATTCAATACTGAATTTTTAAAAAAACTTTCTAATATTTATATTCACGTATTTAATAATTATAAGCTGTGACACATTTAATAACAATAATTGAATTTCCTTAATTAATACAATAATCAATAAAAAAAATATAATATTTATTTATAAAATTGTAATAAATTCTATATTTATTGATAAATAAAAATATTTTTATAAAATAAAAATCAAAAACTTAATATTTGATAAAATATTATTTCATTTAAACAAAAATAAAAACGAGATAAAATATAAAATATTTCATTTTTAATAACACACAATTTAAAATAATTTTTTTTCAATTTCTCGTACGATTTTCTTTAATTAATAATTATCTCATAATAAATTTATAGCAAATTACACCAAAATAATAACAATTTTTTAATATAACAAATTGTTTGTATATAAATTTATAAAATATAAATTTATAAAATCGATGAATTTAAAAACATTTATAGAATATAAACTAAAAAAAAATATTTATCAAAACATATTTAAAAATATTTAGGAGTTTTTTTAAAAAATAATATTACAGGAGTGATTTTATTGATTTAACTTCAAACAGTTACAGTCTAAATTAATTGAAACGTTCATCATTTTCTAATAATAAACATTGTTTACAAGATAATCGTGTTATAATTAAATACTTAACATTAACAACATAATTTTAATAAAGTCAAGTGTTTAATATAATAGAACATTGTAAAGAACTGAAACCATTGAAGGTTATTGTTCTAAGATTTACCAATCAATATTGTCTTTTCTTCATGTTATGTCGATAATGTAAATTCCATACATTCTTTCGGAACACATGGGCATCACTTAAAATTATTTTATTATCAAAAGAGTATATTTTAATCAAAGCTTGAAAACTCTTAATTTGCAATAAGATCAATTAATTAATTTACAATAGGGTTTAAACAAGAAGATTTCATCTAACTCTTTATTACAATAAAACCTAACATTATTCAATTTCAAACTTTTAATAAAAGTTCAAATATCAATAGATAATTTTTAATATGAAAATATCACACGTATAGATAATTTATGAAAACATAAATTTAAGATACTAAAAACTTGCTTTCCTAGTCAATTTCTTTCTACAGGAAACGAATATAATCGTTGAAGAAATAATATTCATTTTATTCCAATCCAATATCACTTTCAGAAACTATTAGAATAAATTAAAATCCCGATCCGTTCAAACTTTCATTAAAATAAAATTCTTTAGAAGATTTTTATCAATATGAAAATTATACGAGTCTTCGCGTAATAAATAAAACTATCTTTAATAAAAATTTACTTGATTAAATTCCAATCTATTTAACTTAAAAAAGTGTCATTTTAATTAATACATGTAGGGTTTTATTTTTTAAAAAAAGTACTGTAAATAAAATTATATTACAACTAAAATAAATAATTTTTCGATTTCGTACTCACATTTTTTCAGTAATAACCATTTTTCAGGATTTTTTATCATTGCACAGACTTTCAATAAATTCGCTACCTAGTGATTTATGGGCAGTAATTAAATCATTATCTACAGATATACACCCGTTTGAGCTGTCGGATTTTTTTAATTCATATTCTAGCCATATTTTAAACAGATAATTTATATTACACAGTTCTAAATGTACAAGAAACACAAAGTAATTCGTAGTAGTCAGTTAATTTTTTTTTTTATAAAATATTAACATTTCTTAATATTCAACATACAGATTTATGTTTATAAACAGATAAAACTGGATTAAAATTCAATTCAATTAATATCTCTCTTGATAATAGATTTTCTGTCATGCACAGGTGTGTTCATAACAATTATTATATGTTTATGTTTGCATGCAAAAAAAACGATACTTATTATATTTCATAAAATAAAATATATTTAATGTGTATATGAATACACAATTATGTATTGTGAAAATTGTAATTAACACAAAAATATATTTTTGAATTTATGTAAAATATATTTGAAAATCAATATTTTTATTGAATTTTATTATTTATAACAGAATTATATTTTCATTTTTTTTATTATTGTATGTACGTATATACATATATCCTTCTCTAAATTCCTACTTCACTACCTCAAAGTAGCGAGAAGGTATAAACAAGATTTTAAGAAAAGTTACTGTGATATTCTTTGAATAACAGTACGTCCAACAAAGCAGAGAAAGCTTAGAAAGTATTTTCGACCAAATTGAAATACTCACAAGCACAAAAGTGGAATCTGAGGTAAGTCAAGATCCCAAATCTCCCAAAATTATAATATATATACATATGTGTGTGTGTGTGTCTATATGTAGAGAAGAGAGATAGAAAGAGAGAAATTAGAAATCAAAGTTTATGCGACTGAAAAAATCTGATAAATAATTAAAAACTTTAATTGAACATTTGTATAAAATGTAAACAATTAATCATTTAAACTAAAAGAATTTGAAAGAGAGAAGAATTTTTTACACAAAAAAGATCTATTCTTGATTTTTTAATTACATTTCAAAAATGTATCAATTTCTGTCATTATCTTTGACTCTATAAGTCTTATAGGTTTTTAGTTTCTCTAATAATGATAACATAATAGAGCTTTTCTTGTCAAAATTCTATGACAATTTAGTTTTCTACGAGATGAAGTTGTCTCTTTATCCTAAACATACAACTTGGAGTACTCCTGACTAGAGACCAAACTCAACTACTCTCCTGATAAGTGGTAATGTTACTACACCACTAGTCGTATATTTGTCAATTTTTATATTGAAGAGCTCATAACTATAATATATTTATTTAAAAACAATGAAAATCAATTTATTTATACGAATTTACATAAGAAATGATTGCAAAAAAAACAGACACAGAAATCAACTTCATGCCTAAGCCGATTCTGAAGTATTTGTTAAACTCTGCAAAAGTTTTAAAAATATTTAGTTTTACAACAGGAAATATATTTTTTTATTCTTTTTTTGCAGATGAAATAGAAATAAATGTGAAGAAATAAAAATCTTGCATGAAAAATTAACAACAATGCAATTTGTATTATTGAATAGATGTAGATTTATCCTTTTGCTTGACAACTTGTAAAAATTACCATACCTAAATTTTCACAGCTGGACGAATAAATATTTACAGTAAAAAACTAAGATATCTTTTTAAAAAATAAAATAATAAATTTAGTTATATAAAAGTAAATTCTCATATTTTTTTATAAAAAAAACTAATCATTATAAGTCGTTTCTGATATGTACCTTCAAAAGTTTTCTAATATAGTTGTAAATTTAAATAATATTTCAACGATTATGAAGATAAAGCCACAATAGCAACAAAATCACTTAAAATCGGTATAAAATTGATGATATGTCAAAAACTCGACACAATCCATCAATTTTAGTTAAAAGTCGTACGTGTAAATCAGTCAATATTGCAAATAAATAAAAATACAGATATGTTGACAAAAACCGGTACCAAAATATAAAGATAAAACAAAAATAGCGTACATCATTTATTCTTACGTCGACATCTTCAATAAAGAAACCTACAGCGAATATTCCCTTAATATATGTGAAAAAGTGGATAAAAAATGAAAAAAATATGAAATAAAAATGTAACGACGTACGTCACTAACCTCCAAAATATATACACACGAAGAGAAATATTATTTCGTTCTTAAATATAACAAGAAACTTACAAAAATACATATAATTTATTTGAATTTGTTTTATTTGACTATTTCAACAAATTTATATTTTAAAATATTTAAAAAATATATCTGATTTCACACCAGGTATATTTTCTAATATTAATAATTAAATATTTGTAATTTTAACATAATTTACAATAATTCTTTATGATTTTAAAACATTTTTTTAATTAATAATATGCTTAAATAATAAATAAATTATCCATAATATCAAACAAATACATATATAAATTTAATACATTTTTGATTAAAAAATATAATGAAAACTTGAAATATAAATTAAAAAAGGATATACATTACTAAAATTTAATTCTATATTGTATATATTATTTAAACAGAAAATAAAATGGATAAAGGTAAATAGAAAACAGATTTATTACATAAAATAGAAATTGTAAAAAAATTTTAAGGAAACTAAAAATAATGCTCTGCATATTAAAAAAAAAGTTCTACAAAACTTTTATACTAAAATAAATATTAAACAAACTTAAGTAATTGTGTCTACTAATAGAAAATAATTTTAACCAAGGTAAACTTAGAAATTAGGAAATACAATAAGTGAACAAGTTTTGTTATTTGATGCTTATGTATAACAATAGAAGCAAATAAAAATGAAACGACATAATGATTTGACAAAAAAAGTGTTAAATGAAAAGAGGATTGATAAACAGTAATTTGGATGTTGATTTAAAAAAAAATGTTTATGAAGACCAATTTATGGTACTCCTGTTCAATAATGAAAGATGAAACATCCTTAAACAAGAGTAAAGTTGACTGAAAGCTTTCAAAAAAATATAACTAAATTTATAAATAAAAAAATTATAAATATGACTAAAAATAGATGACATTGAATAGATATTAAAACAAATTAAAGAAAATCTCTTATAAAATCAATGTGGATAATTTTTAACTACATATTTAAATACAACAAATTTCCAATAATTATATTTGAAAATTTTATAAAGTGACGCTCTGATGATAATGGCATTGCCATCGAAATGTGCATTAGCCAATCGTTGTTATAAAGACAATAAGCAACTATTAAATATCTACTAGTATATTTTAGTTTTAGGATAATTCATTTCTATGAAATATATTTGAAATAAAATCAGTGGGAAAAAAGGACAATAAGAACAAAAAGAAAAGCTTAAAAAACGATTCAGCGAATAATAAAATCCATGAACTAAAAAAAATGAAGCTATTAAAAACAAAACTAGCTTTTGCAACAAAGCAATTGACTTTAACAATGGATGAAAATGTGTATATATATATTTATATTTGTATGTATGTGTAAAAAATCCCATAATACAATTTTTTGAAAAACTAAAAACACTTAGTTAAAAATCAAAACAATAATTGTACACTTAGAATTCATTTCAATTAATTAAAAAAAATATATTTATCCTCAAGTAAATCATATTTTCTTGCTTTTCCATCCATATATTTACTCTATGAGTATTATTTATTCCTAAGAATATAACAATATCAATAATCTTATATTTTATTCAAAATTTTATTAATATATTAAAGTATCCCATATCATATTAATTAAATTACCTTTAATGTTTATATATATATATATATATATATATATATATATATATATACATAAATTAAAATTCAATAAATTACTCAAATCTTCCTAAAAAAATTTCAACAGACCAGATGATGTGATTTTAAATTATTTCTAATAACTTATATATAGTTTTAAAATAAAAAAAATGTTCAGATTTGAAATATTGCAATAAAAACATTGTTTATAATAAAAAATATAATCACAATTCATATTCATCTTTATACTTTACATGAAATCAAAGAAACGTATACAACTGAAAATCTTTCAAATATACAAAGCTTTAAATTTAAATCATTATCGATAAAGTACTTATTCTAATTATTTATTTATTTACGATCTGTTTACAGAAAACGTTTACAAACTATAATCGTTTCTCTTACGTCCCCAGAATGTAACAACAATCACTAAAAGTACATTTCCGCATTTATAACCCCATCTTTTTCGTAAACAGTTTCGTTCTCTGTTCCTATTTCAATCCAACACCTTCATCTGATGAATATTCAGTTACCTCGGTGTTTGTACCCCAATGTTGTTGTAGATGTGTCAACTCTACAGACTGTGATTGTTGGGTCCTCTTTCGTTAAATTGTAATTCTACCCAAGGAAGATACATATATATATATATATATATATATATAATATGTATGTATGTATGTATAAAGCGTCAGTTGGTGTCACAATAAACAAATCCTGTTTGGAAGTGAGCTGGAATCCGATATACCTTCTGTTTATGCAGTGTCAGCATGCCGTGAGACGACACAATATGCAAACATATTTATTAAATGAAACATGCATTGAAAATGTAGCAGTGACGCTGAAAACAAGGGAAAATAATAATTAATGTAAATTTAAATTTCCTCGTTTTTCTGCAGATCTCAGCTAGTGATATTGTTCAGAGTGATTTTTTATATTGTACAGTGCTGTTTTTTTTATCAGACAAGAGTTCAGTTTGTTATACTTGTAATTATGCAAAATATGTGCACATTAAAAGTTATTTATTTTCTCGAATTATTAAATTGTGTATATGAAACAATGGTCGTATCAACAATTACTGAATTTAAATCGTATGGCTTTTATAATGGACTACAAGTACCAAAAAAGATTTGATTTGGTGATATTTTATATATTGCTATTAACTAATATAAGTAATTTAGTAAACTGAACTATAATTTATGTCGAAATAATGATATTTATTACGATAAAATTGAATAATTTATACAAAATTACAATTTTTTACTGATTTATAATCTATAGTAAATTAATGTTCTATATTTTAATATCAAACCTATTAATTTAAAAAAATAAACTTATTGTAAATCTCATTAATTTTAAAATTTCTAATAACTAAAAAACATCTTAATAATATCTTTATACTACATAAATCTCTCAAAAATATATAACGTTATCAAAGTATATAAATATTTTATATTTTAAATCAAAAATTGTATTCACAATGACTATTTTTATTATAAAATTATATACCTTGATGTAATTTCTTTGAATATATATATTTATATTAATATATATAATTAAATAAAACGTACATGTATTAACTTCAAATATTAATTAAAGATTAATATTACAGTAGTTAATGAAATTAAATTAAATTCTCGGAAATAATAAATATTTATATATACTTCAAAAATTGTGAAAAATTTCTCTACGAACACTACAGAATAAATAATGTTAAGTATGCCATCAATATTGTACTGAATGACAGTTAATCAATCAAAATTTTGATTTTGTTATTAAAGGCAACGAAAATATTTATCGAAACATGTCGCCCGATAGATTTTCTTCACATACATACACACACACACCCATACATATATATATATATATATACATGCGTGTGTATGTATTAATTTTAAATGACAGAACAGACGAAAAGATATATTTTATAAATAATAAAAAATGATAAAGAAAAATTACAGAGATGCGAAGAAAGTTAATAATGATAAAAAGTTTAAAATGAAAGTTTTAAATGAGCATATATAAAAAAATAATGATAAAAAAATCAAAAAGGGATGGGTAATTGGAATAATTGACTAACAGAGAGTAAGAATGAAAAAGGTAAAGGTCAGTGTTCTAACAAATAAAATTATTACATTGAAAATATTTCAAAAATACCATTATTTAAAATTAAAAAAAATATTTATCTAACAAATCGTTGAATAACAGAATTAATAAATTTATATATAATATTTTATTTATTTAATCACTTAATGACATATGAAAATGATTAAAGTCATACAATATATTTTGTTAATAAAATATTTCTATAACACATTTTATTAATTAAAAATTCTCCAACTTATTTTTTAATGAAATGTAATAAAACTTAATTTTATAAAAATTATACTATGAGAGAATTTTAAATAGTACATTTTTTTGTAATTTAATATACAATAATGTTATTTTATTTAATCAATTTTTCATTTTTCATTTTTTTATAATATACATATATGTATATATAAATTTAAAAACTTATTTATTCTAAAAAAAGATTTTATTCTTGTAACTAATATTGTAAAATATGAAATAAAATATCTTAACAACAATTACATCTTAAACTTTAATATTTTTCATTAAATTATAGTATTTAATTAATATTAAAATAAATACAAATAACTCTTTTTTTAATAGAAGAACTCCGATTAAAATTCTTAAAATTCAAAAAAAAAACATTTATTAACTTTCCAAACCTTTCTATTCTTTAAACCCTAATTAAAAATTTATTAAATAATTAATAATTATTTTAGATTCTAATACAGAATGATATGTAAGTCTACTAAATTAAAAATGATTGTAATTTATAATAGAATAATTTATTACTTTCTCTAAGACTGTTCATGTAAGTCAATAATTTAATCCTGTTTTCCTTCAGGCCAGTTTATTTAAATGAACGTGTAAGTTAGAGTTAGAACTTTGCAGTCTGTTTTCATAGAAAACTGTCTGATTTTCTAGAAGAACTTTTCATGTGTATGTAACTTATACTATATATATATATATATATATACATGATTTCATTCTATAAAATTTCTAAACAGATTCTGCTAACAAAATCTATTACATTTTTATTCATAGAAAACACCAGTTAAAATTCTGACAGTTTTTATGTTACAAACTAAAAATTTAACCACTATTTTTTATTATTTTATTACAAACGTATATTTTATATTTTGAGTTTTTTAAAAAACATATTCTTAGAATTTTCAAATAACATTTACAATTTTATTCTTTTAGAAAAACACGACATATAACAGATTTATTTCAACGTTTTTTTATTGAAATAAAGAATTATAAATAAAAATATATATTGTCATGTTTTACATCATTTGTGTAATAAAATTAGCAAAACAATCCAAAAACATATAATAAATATAAATCGATAACACAATTAATTCGTTTTGTTAATAAATATGTATTTATTAATTACTTTTAAATAATAGCAAATTAAAATTAAAATAAAAATTACCATCCAGTTACTATTTTTTTTTCTATTTTCTATCATAAAATGACATAACGTTATGCTCTGATGATGTCACTGCTATCGAAATGCACATCAACTTATAAACAAAAAAGTGAACAATAAATAATTATTGAACTTTTTCAATATCTTGTGGTGTTAAGGTCATAATTTATTTGTGTGAAAATCACTGAACATTTAATTATCTGTCAATGATTTAACGATTTTAATCAGTCGAAGAAAAATATAAAAAGATTGGCCTAACAAAAGGGGACAGAATAAATTTTATTTTACTGACGTTAGTTTAACAACAACTGCATTATTTTTTTAACACATAAATTAGTTTTTAGAACTAATAATTCGTTATTAATTGTATATATAGGATGATCTGAATGAAATTGAAGGGTAGTAAAGGATGATAAATCAGAGTAAGGAATTAAATGAATATCTAAACTCTTGAATTTCATTTGAACCACCTTATATAAACAAGTATAAAATTAAATTTTATATATATATATATATATATATATATATGTTTATAATTTTTTTTATTAAAATTATATATATCACCGGATGGTTAAAACTTCAAACCGTATACATTTTTACGTAATTTTCCTAATTACTTATATTTCATTAAACAACATCCTACTTTAACCACAAAAAGCGGCCGAAACTCATCTCGTATATAAAAAAATAATTATATTAAAAAATATATATATAACGTGTATAATGTCATTTCGACAAATTACAAATATTCATATCAAAATGTATTAATTTAACTAATGAAGAACAAACTTCGTCCTGAGGCGACGGACGCGTTCCAAAGAAACGCTGCATAAAATTAATGCCGTGAATAAGTTTTACTTGAATATCAATGTTGTTACCGTAATGCGATACACCGAGGGCGTTGTGAAATTCTAATTTCATGGTTACGAAATTTCTGTAAAAAGGATTAATATTTGTACGTACGCTATGTTTCATTGTAGTTGTACACTCGGCAGCCTTTGAAAAATATAATATAGACATATATGAGTATTAATTGTTATGAAATTAAGTATTGTTACGATATTTCTATTTCTTTTTGTTCTTGATGAATTCAATTATAGTTATTTTTGTTCCATATACAGCAGACATTTTAATTAAATTAAATAATATATTTAAATTTAATATATTATACCAGGAAGTGATATTTTATTTTAAATGAAATTTATATATATATATATATATATATATATATATATATATATATATATTATGAGAAATAAGAGAAATTAAACAACAAGGGCATAGGAAAAAAATAATATCAAAAGTGCAAACTGAGACTGAAGAAAAAGTATTCATTTTAATCGGCTTAGAGATTAAAATAATGTAAAATTGTTAATATTGCTTCAAATCAATAAAAATAAAACTATTTTAATCAATTAAAGATGTATTTACAAACAAACATTTATATAAAGAATTCAATTTCGTAAATA
Source organism: Neoneuromus ignobilis (assembly GCA_029203775.1). Taxonomy (NCBI): domain Eukaryota; kingdom Metazoa; phylum Arthropoda; class Insecta; order Megaloptera; family Corydalidae; genus Neoneuromus; species Neoneuromus ignobilis. The sequence goes on along the minus strand of CP092089.1, from coordinate 44,891,098 downwards.
CTTTATATAAATTAAATAAGTATTGAAGGAAATAATCAAAAAATGGAACTAAACCTGAATTATAAAGCAATTAATCTTCAAGTGGATTCATATATTTCCTTGAACAAAATCGATATATAAAAAAGCGGAATTAAATTATTTAAATGGATTAAAATGATTAACAAAGGTAGATCATTTGTTTAAGTGGACAAAATGATAATAATAAATGATTAAAATATGTTCAAAAGAAGAAAATATTTTTTAAACACAATTCTTTCAATAACCTTCATTTAAGAGAAAAGCATTTTTAATATTTACTATAAATTATTTCAACAGGCTTGTTGATAATTAATTTTAAAAAAATATATAATATTTTCAATATTTAGTTTGAAATTCATAAAAAATAAAATTAATTTAAAAAAAATAATTTTCAATATTAAAGTAAATTAAAAAAAATTGTGTGGACAGAATTATGGACCTTATATATATATATATATATATATATATATATATATATAGTTTTTATATTTTTGAGTATATATATATATATATATATTCAAAAATATAAAAACTCAGAAATATAAAAATGTTTAAAAAGAGATTCATATAAAATTGAAAAAGTTAAAACCTGAGAAAATATGAATTTATGTACTTGAAGTTTAGTTACAAATCAAATACAAAAATAAAAATATTTTGATAAATTCAGTTTCTGGACAAATTTATTGTAATATCAACAAAAAATAAGGAAAAATAATGTATTGGCAATTAACTCCTGATTACTTTTACATAAACACAATCATTTTGACAACTGTTAATTTATTTATAGATACTTTTAAAATCATAATACAAATATATTATACACAGAGAATGTATTAAATTAATTTTATACAAATTAAATATTAAATAAAAATTTAAATCAATAACTCAAATTGCATATATATGTATAAATAATTTAAGATCAATATATTATACCTTTTCTCACTTATAGCAACATGGGTTTTAAATATTTTAATAGTTGAGAGATTCAAGATAATACTAAAAGGTGTAAGAAAATTCATTTCAAAAATAATACAGAAAAACAGAAAAAGAAACGTGACAGAAAAAAACAAAAAAATAGCAAAGAAACCAAAGTTACAGACCTTATAGTAATTATGAAAATATTCTAGAAAATAGCAAAAAAAGAAGATCAGTGATTAAAAGATAAATTATTGATTGGGTACCAGAAAATATAAGAAGATCTAAGGAGACACCAATTGATAATTGGACAGAAACATAAGAATATATTTGAATTGAAAAAAAGGCATTAGGTCGTTCGAAATGGAAAGTTTCAGATCCAGCAGTGGGTGAAAATTAGCTGATTATATATATATATATATATATATATATATATATATATATAGAGAGAGAGAGAGAGAGAGAGAGAGAAAGAGGATGGCCCAAATAAGATTGAAGATAGTAAAGGATAGTAAGTAATAGAAAAAACGAAATTTATATCGTTGAGCTCAAATGTAAACTGCACTTTCAAACGACCTCTCTCTCTCGTTGAGCCCAAATGAGACTGCATTTGGATCTCTATATATATATATATATATATATATATATATATATATATTCTTGAAAATAAAATCGTAATATCGATTAATATAAAATGAATATTAATTAACCAAAAAGTTCAGTGGTAACATCTTATAAACGTGACAAGGAAATTAAATAATTTATATGAAGATTTATGAGATAAACGATGAAAAATTATAAGAAATACTGAATCGTATTCATTAAACCACGATAATGAAATTTTATCTACATATATATCTCACTATCTGTAATTATATTTTCTTACAGAAATAATAATTATTTCAAGTTGTTAATACTAAAATATTAAACGAATTTTATAAATCTTATTCAAAAAATCTACAACATAACATAATATTTTTTATTGAAAATATTTTTTTTTAAAAAAAATAAAACAACTTTATTTCATCTAGCTTTACTATAAAATTATTCAGTAATTATTTTAGCTTTATTATTTGAAATTATTATAAAAATTATGATTAATGATATTTTCAAAATAAATTAATTTCGATTGAAAACCGTTTATTATTTTTATTTAAAGTTTCATTTACGTCTTAATATCGTATTCATTTTCCTAACATATCGTCTTTAATAATAACTATGTCATCAATGGTTCAAACAGAACATGACAACCAGAAAAAAGTCTCAACCGAAATCAAAAACATCCATTTTCTCACTGAAAGAACTACGAATGTGTTGAAATTCGGTCAGTGATTGAAAAGCGTGCGACGAGAAGGGCCAAAGAAAAAGCGAAAGGCAAAAGCAACACACAATACACAACAATCTGTGGTGGCTTTAAAACGAGGCCGTTACCTATATAGAGAAAAAAGCGAAGTATACGCCACATACGAACGTCGTACGAAAATTTCAATAAGTTGAATTAAATTATATATAAATAAAACTGCCAGTGAATCCATTATATTTTCCAGGAAAATTATATAAATATTTTTTGAAAATTCGACTAGATTTAATATATTTACAGATGAATATAATTTCATTCAAGATTTGCACATTTTTTTGAATACATATTTTTATCATAAAAATATTTATTCTTCCAATAAATAAAATTAACAGATTTTACTATCACATATATTTCTTATCATTCTGAAATAAACAATTTTATTCAAAAATACAGATTTTTCTTAATAGACGTTTGAAAATAAAACTAATGAATTTTTAATTCAATTAATGAGTGAATAACAAAATCAGGGGTTTCTCTAAATAAATTTTGTTCAATGTTCAAATGTAAAATTTTAATCATCAATTCACTTATTTATTTTAAAGATGATCTATGATTTTAAGTAAAATAACTAATTTTTGAGACTATTGAATTTTTGTGACATTTCCATACTTCATTATTCAAAATTCAATATAAATTCATCTATATTTGGGAAAATGATTTTAATCATTGATTTATGTAATTTTATAGCCAATTTAAACACAAAATAATCGACTTTTTAGACTATTGACTTTTTATAATATTTTCCATAGGTCATTGCTGTTGAGTTCAAAAATTGCAATTTCAAAATTTAATATAAATTCATCTATGTTTAGAAAAACAATTTTAATTATTGATTCGTGTTCTTTTTAGGCCGGTCTTTGATTTTACTACAAAATAATTGATTTTTGTGATTATTGATTTTTCATGAAATTTTCCATACTATAGGTCGTCGTTTTTTTGAGGTAAAAAATTGAAAATTTTGAAAATCACTCTAAATCAATCTTTTTTGTTACAAATCAATTATTTTGATAGAAAATAGTTATTTTTCTAATAAAAATAACATTTGTAATAGAAAATATATTTTTTATAGCCAAAAATAGATTTTTGATTATTTTCCATTTTTGTTAAAAATTTAAATCTTCAAAAAAAATTACTTGTACATATTATAAAGTGAAATTTCGATTGTCAATTTATTGTATAGTTTGAAATAAATAATTTTAATCAAGAAAATATAAATATGTTTTAACTATCGTGCTTGAAAATGAAAAGAGAGAATTTTTGACTCAAACAATGGATGAATAATTGAACCAAGATTTTCTTGAGTAAATTTCATATTATGTTCGAAAATTAGATTTTAATCATTGATTAACTATATTTTATAGTTTGTCTATCATCTTGGATGAATAAATTTGATTTTCAAAAATGTTGATTTTTCATGAAATTTTCCATACTATAGGTCGTCGTTTTTTTGAGGTGAAAAATTGAAAATTTTAAAAATCATTATGAATCAATATTTTTTATTAGAAATCGATTGTTTTAATAGAAAATAATGATTTTTGAGTAAAAATAACATTTATTAATAAAATATTAATTTTTTATAGTCAAAAGTTAATTTTTGAGAATTTTTCATTTTTGTTTAAAATTCAAACACTCAAAAAAAATATAAATTCCTATTACAAAATAAAACTTTAGTTGTTTATTTATCGTCTTGGATGGAATAAATAATTTTAGTCAAGAAAAATATGAATATATTCAAACAATCGTGCTTGAAAATAAAAAAAACGAATTTTTTTATTGAAATAATGAATAAGTTATTAAATCAGGATTTTTCTTAATAAATTTGATTTTATTCTATAAAATGTGATTTTAATTGTTTATTATCTTTATTTTATAGTTTATTTCTTATTTTAGATGAATAAATTTGATTTTCAAAAATGTTGATTTTTCATGAAATTTTCCATACTATAGGTCGTCGTTTTTTTGAGGTAAAAAATTGAAAATTTTAAAATTCACTGCGAATCAATATTTTTCATTACAAGTCTATTAATTCGATTAAAAATAATTCTTTTCCAGTAAAATCAATATTCGTTAGTAGAAAATAGACTTTTGGTAACCAAAAATCGATTTTTAATTAGTTTTTTTGGAAATTGAAATATATTTTTCCATTAGGTTAATTAATTATATTTTACAACCAAATTTTATTATATATACAAACACACGTTTATATATATATATATATATATATATATATATATATATATATATATATAAGACCGTTTAACAAGTTAAACGTTACAATTTTATTTCTAATAAATCATTAATTGAGAACAAATATATATTACTAATAAAGAAAATGAATAATAATACATATATACAAGAATCTTTGAAAGTAAAATTCAGTTATGTTAAAGAATTGCTGCAACAGTAAACGTCAATATTTCAATTCACATTTTATTTATTTGTTTGTTGTTTATTGAATGTATAAAAATCTGAAACTGTTCTAAAGCAAACAACAATCCGAATTTACTTTCTCAAAAAAAATATCATGCTCGTAAGAAATAAATAAAAATGTAACAGTTTGTAGTTTTTATGTTTATAGTCCTATTTCAACCTTTTTTCTTGTTATATACTCTAAGTAATGGTTTTTCTTAAGAGACGATAGCGTTCTTTTAAAGCAGCTGTCTGTAAACGTCTTTTAACTGCTACAAAGGTACTTTTATCGTGAGCAGTGGAAGTTATTTACTTCCAGCGTTTTGTCTGTGGCGTTGTTAGTCTATTAAGTAAACTTGTTATTATAATATGTTTATCCTTTATCCTGAAAACTCAATGTTGCAAATTCTATTTTATAACTAAAGATGTACACATTCGAAATAACATTTTCAATAGCATAAATTATTAGAGTTAAAAATAATTTCGTTAATGGGATGATTATTTCTATAGAACAGTTTGATATTTTTTCATTATTAAAAAAAAAAACAGTTACTCTGAAAAATTTTTTTGGAATTTATTTTAACATAATCAATGTGTACTTTTTGTATCATAAATATTACTTATTAAATTTTATTTCACCAAAAAGATAATACCATATAACAAAATAAAGCATAAAAAAAATGTCAATAATCTAATAACTTAAAATTATTAAAAAAACATTTATTTTAAATACTGTAATTCTAAGAATAAATCAATAATAAAATGTTTATTCGATACAAAAATAATTAATTTTGTTCATTTCGTTCTGCTTGTGTATGTAAATAATATGTTGTACAATTGTCATTCCTAAATATCCTATTTTCAATATTAAATCATAATTAAGTCAATTGATATGTCATTATAATATGACATACTTTTAAAAGCCAATGTAAATGGACAGATTATTAATCAAACTATGATGGAACATATATGTTTATGTCATTGATATTGAGTAAACCTATTATTCATTTCTGAAAATATGTAGTGAATTACAGAAACATACATTTATGTTTGTATACACACGCCCACATGTACTCCTTCATGCTCAACCACAATTTATGTTTAAATACAAACATATCATATATATACATACATACATACATACATACATACATACATACATACATACATACATACATACATATATATATATATATATATATATATATATATATAAACAAACTTGGGTACAAAATGACTAAACTGTATTTTAATTACTAAAATAAATAACAACAAACAATAAGAAAAGTACATCAAGTTCATATAAACAATAAAAAATCTTGCATGGATACAGAAAAAAAGTTTAATTTCAATCTTTGAATAAAAAATCATTTAAATAATTTTTTTTTTAATTTTATGGAATATTAAAAAATATATCACAAAATAATGAAAATTTATTTAATAATAGCAATACGCTTGTTTCAGATTGTTCATATGTTGGAAGGAATTTCAATTTTGAAATTCCAATCTTCATTAAATTAAAAATGATTTTTTTAAAAAAAATATTATTAAATATTTCACTGAAAAAGGCAGTTATTTAAAAATATTGAAATAATAATCGTTTTAATACCAAGGACCTCTATTGAAATATTAAACTTTGACAAACTTGTTTTTTGTAGTTTTCTAATTTAATTTGTACAACGTAAACATTTTTTATAGGAAAAGATGGAGAGATATTCAATCAAAAAATCTTTCTAACTCAAATATTCCATAAAAGATTTAAAATTCTAAATAAAATTTGGAAATTTTTGTCTGTTCTAAATTTCTCTACTAAGTAGCTCATTTTATTAGGATTATCCACCATAAAATATCTGTTTATCACGAAACAATGTGTATTTATCAATTGAATCATTTAAATAAACTCATATAACTAGAATAAATGTCATTTTTATAAGTTGGAATAACTGTTTTATAAAATACATAAAAATTATCAAAACTGTATTTTTGAATAAAATACTCATTTGTCCTCAACTCCTTGATTTAATTTATTATTGAAAGAAAATTCGGAAAAATGATTTCATTTTAGAAAATTTATTATTATTAACCTATTGTTTTTTATTGAATATAAAGGATTTTTCCAAATATTTTTTATCACATATCTATTTATTTATCAAGTGAGTCAAATGCCATTTATTAATCATAAATATTTTTCTGTGTTTATTATTTACATGAACTATTTTTTAAAATTATATTTTTATTTTTTCAAAAATGACGTAAATTAAAACAAATTATCTTTAATTAAATTTATAATATTACTTCTCAAAAATCATATCTAGGAGAATTCAAAAGTAAACAAAATAAATTCTTAATTTTAAGAACAAGACACAACACACCATAGCACTGAATAATATTTTTTTAACAATAATTAATTTATCAAAACACAAAGAGACAGAGAACTTAAAATATTTCCAATGAATTCAAACAATTTTGTATTCGATAACTCAAAGTTTTGTCAACTAAAAATGTATGTTGATATTTTTTCAATTTATGTGATTCTCTTTATATTTATAAAGCTTTTTTCTAAATATAATTCCTAAATATAAAGCCTTGAGATTACTTATCATAATTTATCTTTTATTAATATTATTTTTAATTATGAATTAAGTAGTAATAAAAAATACACTAAAATAATTGACCCTAAAATCTCATAATTAAAATAAAAAATTATGTATTTGAAAATTTACTTTTTCTATGTCATATTTGATTATTTCAAAAGAAATATTATAATATTTATATAACATCAAATTTTATGTATAATTTCTCCAAAAATACATTAAAAAATAATCTTATGGAAAAATAATACAATTGAGACACATCTAATCACCCAAATATATTTTAAATAATAAAATGTATTCTTTTTTTAGGATTCACCTGTACTACAAAGCGATATTTACACTTGATTGAATTCTTTCAGTATTATCAGCCATGTATGTCATATTAGGGGTGCCTTTTAAATATAATTACTGTAAAAAAAAACTTAATATAATTTTTGATTCGTCGTATCTGCTTTTAAATATAAAAGAAATTATTTTAAAGTAGTACATTATATATATATATATATATATATATATATATATATATATATATATATAATGTGTTATTTGTAAATACCTATTGCCAGAATCGCGTCAAAAAACACGAATACAATTTACGGAAAAAACTTTTACCTCAAAGAAAATAAAATACAATAACGTCCTGCATTCACAGCAGAACGAGAGTGAAGGAAACCTTGAAGGGACTCCTTCCAAATGTTTCCTTCATCACTTGTGGCTTATTTCGCATCGTCGCGCTCTTTTGTACTATATAAAGCGCCTACCGCTTTGGCTGTCAGTGGCAGCACATGAACAAATATGTTGGGCTTTTCAAATGTTTGTATACAGAGAATTCCACAAAGAATTATTAGATTGAAATCATTTTGAATCGCTTGTACTGAACAATGCTTTTTATGTAATATTAATTGTATATGAAAGAAAGTAATTAAAATGTGTGATAATTAGGCGATCAAAAAAAGTAATTATAGTATCTTTGTTATATGCCGTTGTTAAGTACAATTATCGTTTGAGAATGATCTTTTATGTCTCGAAATGAAACACTGTATATAAAAACTTTAATTAATTATTTCGTTTGGTTCGTTCATTTCTAATATATATAAATATATATATATATATATATATATATATATATATATATATATATATATGTAAATATGTATATATGAGACACGTTTCCATTTATATTCTACATACTTTTTAAAAAATACTTCAACGTTAAACGTATAAAGAAAGAAAACCATAAAATCATTTTATATTCATTGTAACTCGTGTGCAAATCAAATCAAACTGAAGTATGTAAATAAATTTTTGAAGAGAACAAAGTTTACGATTTTCACTAGCATAAAAAAAGTTCACACGTGTTTAATCAATCGAAATCGAGTTTAATTCATTTTTTAAAAAATATATTGTGTTTTGATTTCAATAATATATTTATTTTATTGATTGAAAATGGATTATGTGGATTTTATAACGTTGTATAAAACTGATATTTGTAAAAAACTGTATTTTATAATTTTCCAATAGCCGTAAGATTATAATTAATAAAAAAATATATACAACATATCGCAGATTTTGGAGTTTTAATTTATAGAATTTAATTTTATTTAAGAGCAGAGATGAAAAAATTAAATACCAATTAAAAATATTATTAAATTTATATTAAATAATATCAAAATTATATATATAAATTTCAGATGTTAAATACTTTGAAATTAAAATTTCATTTATAAAAATAAGAAATAATTACATCACCTAATAAATTTTGATAAAAATTATTTGAAATGTTATGTCCAATGTGTGACTAGCAATATAATCTTTTAAATGTTTAAATATTTATTATTTTATGAAATAATAAAATGCCCAAAAATATTTTTTGATATTTATAATTCATATTAATAATAAAAATAATTTTATTTGAAAAAATAGTCTGTTTTACATTCGTATTTTAAAGGAAATATTTTTTTTTAATTTTTCAAGTTTATTTGTAATTTAATCAATTAAAATTTTAAGTCGAATTTGATAAGAAAATACTGTAGAAAAAATTTTACAGAAAAATCTAAAAAATTATATATTAAAGTTAAAATTTTAGAAATGAATCTACTTAGCTAAATATACTAGAAGAGAAATTATTTCAAAAATTTTATTACAAAAAATCTAAATTAATTTAATTTAGTTTATTTATAATATAATTAAATATTAATTTTTGAAATTCATAAGAAAATATTAAAATTTGCTCTAAGAAATAATATATAAAATATCAAATTTGAAAATGAAATTTTCTACCTGAAGTCTAGTGCATTGAATACTTTAAATATTTTTTTAACATAGTAAAAACTCTATTTTGAGTAAGCAGTATAGAGTTATTTTAAAAAAATAGAAATATTTGTTAGATTTCTTTTCTTTAATCTGTGATTTTTAAATTTATTAAATAAATCTAAAACATATATAACTTTCTGTCCATAAACAATTTAAAAAGGTATAAATCTTAATAATAAAAACTAGGGGATGAAATATAATAAAAAAAATATATCACTTAAAACTTTTTAACCTAAGAATAATCTAAAAATTTACAATAAAAACATAAGGAAATATTAGAGACATTTTTTTATTTATAATTTCAAAATCTAATGAGTTATTCTTTACAACTAATTTATAATTATCATCAAATTATAAATAATAAATCTGATAAAATTATTAGATATAAGATAATTAAAGAAAATAAAGATAATTTCCAGAAAATAAAATTTTGCAACAAAATTTGTAGTTGAAAAAATTATTCAACTACATTTTTTAAAACAAGGGAATTGTATTGTAATTTAACAGGACATGAACCATATGAGTAAAATATAATTTGTTTATCTTACACACACACACACACACACACACATATATATATATATATATATAAAATAACTTTAAAAAAAAATTTTTTTTATTATATTACATTTTGAAGTTAAAAACTGATAAATACAAATTTAATTATAAAATTTCAGGGATGAATTTTGTGGCATATTAGATATATATAAAAAAATCTAAAAATAATATAATATACAATATATATTATATATCATCAATCACATTAAATCTATTTATAAACAAACCCCTCTCCATATATTATTTATATATTTTCAAAGTAATTCCCATTTCTCAATACCTAAAAAGCTTAACCTTATAACCTTTATTATCCTATTATATTTCTCAAATATGTTTTCGTGCGTTTCACCCATGAAAAACTTCCCTCCAGAGATGCGGTTACGTCGGTATTACTCGATGTTAATGGAAGTAAAATATGTACTTGTGGTAAACCTGAATACATTTACAAATAAATATTTTAACATATTTTTGGTTGATTTTATATAACATGAAATAGTTGAAATATTGTGTATATGTTGTGTGTGTGTTTATACTGTTTAATTCGTTTATTATGTTTATATCATTCGTAAGTTAAACACCAAGTGTTGTATTTTATTACAAAACTTCGAATATCTCACCCACAAAATCACATTTTATTCATACACACAAACACAGACGCACACACACACACACAAATATACATATACATATATATATATATATATATATATATATATATATATATATATATATATATAATTTTCAATGATTATTTAATGAATATTTTATAAGCACATCAATTTTTCTGATAGTTTTGTTTTATTTATATAAATTATAAAATAACTAAAAATATGGCATCCTCCTTATACACACATATATATATATATATATATATATATATATATATATATATATATATATATATAAAACATCGATTTCTTATGTCAACTATTCAGATTTGATATTTTTTCTAACTTTCTGTAAAAAAGTTGATTGATTGGTTATTTGGAGCATACAAAGTAGGTGGTAAGAATATATTGCGTTAGCTTCAAGTATATATATAATTTATTCATTTTAAATCCACACTTTCTAAAGTACGTTTTTTAATATGAACCAAGAACTATGTATTGTAGTAATGGATAAATTTAAAATTTTATATCTGAAGAAGTTTTGGTTCAAATTATAAATTTATTGACAACAATTTTTTGTAGTATTTGCATGTAATTTGATTTTTTTTTTCGTTCCTTTGATGAAACTTTTAATAACTGAGAGAGTAATTATGAAAGAATATTATTTTTACTGGATTATATATATATATATATATATATATATATATATATATATATATATGTATATAATTTAAATCATAAAACATGAGAACATTTAATAAGTTTCTTTTTAAAAAGAAAATAAAAATGAGAAAAATAATAATCAAATAAATTACGAAATACATTTATCTTTACTAAATAATTAAAAACGATAGGTCATTTATTTAAGAAATCTTGTTAATCTTGGTAATTGAAAAAATAAAAATAAGGTATAGTTTATAAAGTTTATTTCAATTAATAGGATCGTTTTTCTATTTAAGATAAATTTGGTTTAGAGGAACTTTGGGTGCTTTGTTTTGATGTATCTTGTGTTACTAGTTTATATTTGTTGATTTATAGACAATTTTCTAATACAGTTGACCATCACAAAGATTGAAATTGGAATTTAATTTTTTCAAGATTTGTTTAAAAAACTAGATTAAAACTTTTTATAACATTAATATTTTTCTAAACAATAATTCCTACACTAAAAATTAACAACGATTTGGATTTAGATTTTAGACTATTATTTAAATTTTATAAAGTAATTTTCTGATGATGATGACATTGCTATCAAAATGTGTATCAGGTTATAAATAAATAAAATAAACAATTATTGAATATTTTTTCAGTATCTCGTGGTTTTGAAATGATAATTCATTTATGTGAAATCGAAAATAATATTGATATTTCTAATGACCACAATTGTATGTATCTAAATAATAAAATCTTCTAAGATACTACTTGTTTATAAAATCTTAAAAATATCCATGAAACAATTTCTATCAATCTCTAAACTAAACTAAAGAATATTGTCTTTATTAATTTTGAATAAGAATTGGTTATTTATTGAATTCAGTCTAATATAAAAAGAATTACATTTTCAATAAATAAAATTATTTTTTATAAAATAGTTATTTTGAATAAAAATATATGTATATATTTATATGGTGGATCACATGAGACTAAAATGTTCAAACACACATTTACTTACTTATTAACCTCTACTACCTTTTAGTCTTTTAGGCCACCCTATATATATACTTATAATTTTTTATATATAAATCTCTGAGTATTTATGAATTGCTAATAAAGTACTTGAATTTTATTTACTATGACAAAGAGTTTTATCACATTATATTCACCGATGTTAAAATATACAATTATTTTTCATTTTCCGTATCTCTCGTCTCTAATAAGAAAAGAATAAAACTCCGCCGCCGCAAACAATGAATTATCAAATAAACGAATCGTAGACAATGTATACGTATTTGTGATTTATCTATACGGGCGTGTTATAATATCCTCAATATTACAATCCGCGTCGTTTTTGTGCCTTCTGATGTGGTTGTGAGGCCATTAAATAAGGCGAGAGACGTTGCAAATGTCACTGACGCATACCCAAAGTTCGCAAATCAACATGCCTTAATGTCATTCCGGCATACTGGTTTTAACTCGGATATCCAAAGTCAAATCTCTCGAGTATACGTTGTAAGAGGATACTTACTTGTTTGAATTATAGTTTTTGTTATAATGGTGCCAGAAATCGCCTACATATTACACTCACATCTTTACATATACACGAATTTATATATATATATATATATATATATATATATATATATATATATATATAATATTTAAATGTTTACAGAGGTCGAGTTTCTAAACTCGCCAAACAAAACCGTTTGGAGAGGACTAATGATTCAGGATGACAATTTTTTTCCAGATTACATTCTGTTCAAATAGTTTTATCAATATAATATTTTTTATTGGACAATCTAATGAAATTCAGGACAAAAGTTCACATTATTCATAAAATATTACTTTTCGTCGAGTTTACTTCTCAGTAAAACGTAAAATTTATAAAATAATAAAGAAATCAATCATTTTTTTTTAAATGAAGTAAAATTTGTAATTTTTTATATAAAATAAATAATCAATTAAAATAATTAAAAAAAATATTTAAAATTAAAATTGTTCATAAATCATGATTGTATTAGTGTACTATTTTCTTGAACTACCTAATTTTGGGTTACCTTCTTATATTTTTCTGATCTAAATAAATTATCAAATAAACAGGTATGAAATATGTCATTTCTTGTTCAGCTTAATAAATGGTCTTTAAAAGATATAGATTATTTTTAAAGCGTTAAATATGGAATCGAAAATTAAGTTTATTTATTTTTATTATACACATTTTTTAATATATATTTATATTAAAAATTGAGAACGGTTTCAAAATATAAATTTAACTATATAACAATTTATTTACTATTTCTAATCTAACCTCAAAAATATTAATCTTATATAAGAGAATATAAAATTAATTTTTAATTTAAACTTAAAAACCTTTGAATAGCATTTTTTCAACAAAACTAAATTTAATTTTCATTTCTCAATCCCTAAAAATTATTATTTTGTATTTAAAATGTTTTTGATTTTTGCAGTTTAACATTTTATTACATAAAAAAAAGTTTGTTAAAAGCACACAATTTAATTTTTTTAATAAAAATGCATAAGTAAAATTTTACACGTCCTCTGCCAAGTCGTTGAGTAACCATCATTTTCAGATCACTTATTATGAAAACTGTACAAGTTATAAAGTTTGTTAATTACAAAAATATCACTAGGTCTCAATAAAAAATTCAATGTATACTGAAAACAAGGAACGTGTTAAGAAAAATATTTTATGTTAACTAATTGTTTTAATATTATCGCAAATTCACTTTAACATAATAAATTATACATCCCAGATGACATTTTTTTAAAAAAAATCATTTATAGTTCACTTTATTTACTGATTTACATTTCGATAGCCATGTTATTTTTGTCAGAATACTACATTATAAAATCTATTTTTCATTTTATAACACTCCTGTTTTAATATCAAGCATGATTTAAAATAAAAATCTATGACGATGATGGCATGGTTATCAAAATGTATATCAGCGAATAAAGTGAACAGTAAGTATTTATTGAACATTTTAATAAAACTTGCAGTGATTTTTGTAATAAAGCTTATATTTCTTTCTATACAAGAAATGCCCATGTTCCAATAATTATTTTAAAATAATAATATAATTAAAAATAAAAACTAGTAAAAATATTAAATTTTTATTTCTTAAAACTGAAAATAAAAATCTGTTCTTTAATTTCGTTGTTCATCTTTGAAATATCTTTCATTTCAGCTTATTAAAACTACATTTTTCTTCAGTTAGGAATTTTAATAACACATTTATAATAATAGTGAGTAATTTTTTTTTTAATATAATAACATTTTTTTTCTTATCTCACACATATCAACTATTTTTTTAAAAATATAAAATACAATTTACAATACTTAATACTTTTAAATATGTCATGAAATTTCCACTTAACTTTATAAATAAAAAATATTTTTTCAAATATTCTCAAGACTAGTGTCTCATCGATTTTTAATTGAAGACTCGTTATTATGTATTCAAATTTTTAATTTCTTTATTGTTCATAAAAAAATAAAATTGAAATTTTGTTCGTTACTTTCTAAAAATTATGATTTTCAATTTACGGAAGTTTTGACTTTTCAAGTATAATTTGTGTGCTTTAAATAAATCCAATAATTTACTATGTAAAATACAGATTAAAATGAATTTATAAATTATAAATAAAGTAAGAAAAGTACTTACATAAATCCGTAATAAAATCTATAATTTTATTACAAAGCCCTTATACCCGAGATCACATGAAAACTTTTAGACTGAACTTTATAATTCGTGTACATAAAATGTAAATTTTGTTTGAAAATTACAGTCTAATCTATTACAAAATAAATAAAATTTTATTATTCGTACAATAGCTGTCCGCGTCATGGAATATAAATCATAAATGCAGTAAAATTTTATAACGGAATTATATGTAGTTAGTGTTAATAATGTAATATTACTACAGAGTAGGATGTTTTGTAAACATTTTATACATAAATGTTAACCTTAATTAGTCACATCAAACAATTTCATCGTATCATACAATGTGTATTTATTGGTGCATCCAAACTGCATGATATGTTTATTGCTATTGAAAACCAAATATAATTGCACCACCAGCGTGTCGATTTATCAGTTTGGGAAAATATGAATATTGCGTTGTTCAAAAAATAAAAGTTTATGGTCTTATTCTAATATTTATTACAATATTCGATAATACTATGTCGTTAAATTACTTTTCAGATGTTAATTACATTTGCAATAAACACAACATTTTATTATATCATATTTTCCACAAATTAATTCATTTATATGTTTATATCTATAATCATCACAAATATCTTCATCATAATCTTTTTTCTATTCACTGCTGGATAAACGTCTCACACAAAAATTATATATATATATATATATATATATATATATATATATATATAAAATGTTTTTTACGCTTGATAGAACTTTAAATTGAATCCCTATCGAAAGTTCTATCCAACTCAAAAAAACAAACTTTGTATGTATGTATGTAATATGTGTGTATGTATATATATATATATATATATATATATATATATATATATGTATATAGAATGTTTTTTAGGTTAGATAGAACTTTCTATAGAGATTCAATTTAAAGTTCTATCACGCTTAAAAAACAGTGTATATATATATATATATATATATATATGAATACTACTAATATTACTACTCTTCGGTACTAGAGCTGCTGCAGGGCCTTCACCTTTCACAATGCTAGTCCAGAAAGGCTTTTCTTGTCAGAGTTCCGTGACGGTTATGTTTTTTACGAGATGAGATTGTCAGCCCAATGCCAACCCCCAAATTAAAGGCATATATATATATATATATATATATATATATATATATATATATATATATAACATATATTTTCTTTCTTTCTCTCTCTCTCTCTCTTACACACACACACACATATATATATATATATATATAAATTTCTACTAAAAATGCAGATTATTCTATTAATATCTTTTTATAACCTAAATAATATTAAATCTTAACTAGTTTTGCCCTATTACAACCCCATAATCTCCAAAAGATTATTAGTGATTTAATTTCTGTAATCATTTTCATAATAAAAAATTTTGATTTTTTTGACAAACTTTGAAATTTGTTTTGATAAGATTTTCATTAAAAATTTGAAATGTTAATAAATATCAGAATTCTTCAGATAACAAAAAGTTATTTTAATAAATATTAAATCATTTAATTGTTATATTACTAAACAATAATTTGAATTTTGCTTCGAAATAAATTCATACATTTTATTTTAATTTTTTTGAGATAAATAAATTTAATCCTATATACACTTTTTAAAGTATTTAAAAAATTGAATTACTAATTCATATAAAAACATTATTAATAAATTGTCATAATTCAATATTAAAGTTTTTAGAAATAAAAAGTAGAAATTTAATTACTTTATTTCAAATTAATAAAATAATTATTGACATCCAATTTTTTCATCTTCAATTTCAAAAGAAATCTTTCAATATTATTATTAACAGCAGCAACTAAAATAACATTTTTCTATCCACTAGTAAATGAAAACCTCTTCCAAAATTTTCTACTTCTAGTGACCGAATATTTTTCTCTTTCATTTTATTAAAATTCACATCTAACTCATCTATCCATCATGACAATTTTTCTAGCATCTCTTTCTGATTTATCAATAAATGTTTCCTTGATCCTTTTTGTACTTCTAAATCAATAAGTGATCTTATCTTATTTTTACAAATTTGGTCCATTTCGATGTTAATTTTTTACATTTATTTTAATATATGCATCTTTGTTTGGTTTTAAAATCCACTCGTTTCTCTTTTCAATTGTAAGTTTTATTTCTAATATCCATTTTTCCATGTTTCTTTTTGGCATTTCAAGTAACTGAATTTCTCTAGCATTTAAGACCCATAATCTCTCAATTATCATTATCAGTTTCTTTCTGTCCATTACTGGATGAAGACTTCTTCCAGAATTTTCCACTTCCAGCAGTTCAGTGTTTTACTTTTTCATTTCACAATGAACTCTCTCCTTCTCCTCTTTTTTCCTACACACACACACACACACACACACACATATATATATATATATATATATATATATATATATATATATATATATATATATATATATGAAATAAAATCACATTTACATAATTAAAAAAATGATTTTTTATTATTTCCATAGTTTTTTAAAACGAATTTTGGATTTTTTTCTTTTTAAAATGTTAATATTTTGAATGAATTAAATTAAAGAATATTGAAATAAAGATTTTTTTATAGTTAAATATTTAAACTATTTTTTTTACTCAATATGTATTTATTTTTTACTCAATATGTAATGTCAAATTTTGTTTTAATTTAAAAATAATAATATATCTAATTTAAATAAATCAATCGTGTAATATAATTTTCTTTTCAAATAAAATGTCATATTGCAAAATTATTCAGTTTTTCTAGTAAAAATGCATATTAAAAAAATATTCCAAAAAATAACATTTTGTCTGAAAATATTTTTCAAGGAATTTTTTTTCACACAATAAAATTCGTATTTTAATTCATCAAAACGCATTCATATTTCATAGAATTACCATTTAAACTGTTAAATAATAATTGCTGTGCACATGCATCGAAACAAATACTAATTTTTCATGATATAAATATATTTCCCTCGTGAAAAATATATTTGTACAAAACAATTTACATAAATAACTCTATTCGAATGAAAATTCGCACGTGTCCCGACGACTTGTATTCCATTTATGAAATGTCACTGGTCAAGAACGGGCCTTAAAACAATTCAACTACCATTAATCATCATACACATACCACTCTTGTATTAATTAATATACGTTTGAAAATGATTTCGCTATATTGTCGTACGAATTTATCCAAAAGTATTGTTCGTCTCGTACGAGTAAGACGCAAATAGTTTTCCATTAAATGGTACCATACGTTCATCTTTTGTTATCTAGAAAATGGGACGTACTTGTGTTCGTTGTATTTGGAACGAATATCTCGCTAGCGTGGGCGGGCCTTTATATAGGACAAGGGAAGAACAGAAAATGACACTTTCATAATGATGAGTTAATGCTGCTGGAGATTAGTATTTATATCATGATACAAACATCAGTACTTAATATTATTGTATTGTCAATAGACTTTAAACGGAATTAGCATCGCATTCTGTTCGCTCTCCAAGTAAATGGAATTGCGATTTTATTTTAAATTACATGAAGATCAGTTTTTGTTTGAAAGATTATACGAAAATATTTTTTTTAGTTAACTTCTACGACATCAATAAGAAATGTATATTTGTACTCAAAGTACTGATCGTTTTTAAGATCTACTTTAATTAATTAGCTTTTCCTCTCATTTTCATAATTTTACATTTAAATAATTAAACAATTTTATATTATGGAAATAAATAATATTTATAATAATGTCATTATTTTTTTTAATAAATATTGCATTATATTCTTTTAAGTATTTTATTACAATATATTGGACATTTAACTATAAATATTTTTTTATAAAAAAGATGTGAATAAGTAATTTTTTTAAACAAGTTATTTTAAATAAATAAAACTGATTTTTCTTAAAAATGTATATATGAGTATAAAATTTAATAAAAATTGCCTAAATAAAATTGAAGGGTTTATTCAGATTTACATATTATATTTTTTAACTTCTTTTGGGTCATCGATATAATACAAATAAAAAAAACTGTTTTGGTACTGTGGAAAAATTGATACAAATAAATCACTCGTCTCAAAAACTAAGGATTTTATAAAGAGATTCAATAATTATTGAATATTTTATAAAAAATTTTTGTTATGTCTAATTGTCTACTGAAATAAATAAACAAATCATGTGAAGAATATTATTTTTTATTTTCTATTTTGTTATTAATATTAAAAATGTAAATAAATTAAAATGTTTATTTTTTAAAAATATATAAAAACTGATTTAATATTTGCAAATAAATAATTCAAAAATTAATGTTCTACTACTGGGGATGAAAAATATAAAAAATAATAACCTTGTAATCTCATATATTAGAAAATGAAAACATTGTTAACTTTTTCAATATTAAAAAAATTAAAATTGAAGCATAAAATATTCATGTTATTTAGATATTTTATAAATAAATAAGAATTTATTTTATCTCTATTCTAAAGATCTATTTTATTCGTTGAGAAAATCAATTACAGCTATGTAAATATTTAAAATAATAAATATATTTTTGTATTTTCATAAATATATCTTATATTTATTATTTGTTTTTTTGAGGGTATAGCAAAAATAAGAAACTTTTTAACCAAAATTAATTTAGATTTTATAACGCAGCCCTTTGATGATATGTGTGTGTGTGTGTGTGTATAAATATGTATATGATATAGTAAAAATTATATAAAAAAAATATTCTTCATTAGTTATCCCTTGTATCTTAAATTTGTATGTAATAAAATAATAAGTAGTTCTAAAATATTTATTTTATAAAACTATTCACAATGTTCCAAACTACTAATATATAATTTAAAAATAATTCTGGTCAATTTATAAAAACCAGTTAATCAGATAACGATTACTAAACGAGATGATTAAAGGACTATTTTCTTTTCCAAAATTACATAATTTTTCAGCTTTTATACGCAAAAAATTACGTCAATAATGTATTACAGAAATTAAAACATGATATGTTTACTTGCTTATTTATGCAAAAAATTTAAATCACCGTACATTTGAATCTACCCTCGTGAATAAATAAAAACATATACACAAACACATTTATATGCACTTTGTAATTTTTATGATTTTTGATTACTTTTAAATATCATAAAATCATCAATTAATTAAAAAAAAATATTACTTTTAAACAAATTGATATTTCAAACCATATATATATATATATATATATATATATATATATATATATATATATATATATATATATAATTAAGGTATAATCGTTTACAGTTCTTGGTATTTAAATTATTATCGAGATACGTTTTTTTAAACTAAAAGAAGTATTAAATTGAAACATCTGTTGGCATTGGATCAATAGAATTTTCCAACACCACTATCTAAAATATATAATAACGAGCGATCAATCAATCAATCAATTTTGACTCTAGCGCTTGATTGAAAAAATATAAAACGGATTATTATTGCTTTTAAGAAAAAAAAGTCAACAAATATATTTCAGATACGTTTGCTCACTTTGACAAATACACTTGTTGGAATAGTCTTTTATAAATTTAAACGATTTTAACTTTTTTATCAATTTCGATTTAATTCGTTGAAAAAAGTATTATAAATATTATGTATAAATTATATTTTTACCAGCCAGTATTTTAATATAAAATAGCAATAAGATATTTAAGTAAATATTGAAGGATATCTGAAAATGTTTATTTATATTTTCATAGATACATTTTTTGTTAACTTCAATATTTTATTTCCAATTTTTTGTTTGTTTCTATATCAAAACGGTTAGAAAATATTATAAAGTAGCATATCTATTAATTAAATATTAAAATATCAATTTGTGTTAGAACTACCGAAAGTTATATTCGCTTCACGCATGATTATTTTAAATATGTAGAGATTTTTTTAATTAAATATATATGACTCATTTTAACAGTTATATTTTATCAATGGCGTTTTCGAACATACATTAAAACAAATATTTTATCATCAATATTACCAACGAATAGTGGAGAAAAGATGTCTGGAAATTAATTTCATTTACAGCACTGTATACTTTACGAAAATCAACAAGACAACGATTTCTCAGAAGGATATAAAAAATTATTGAACATTTTTGGAATAAATGTTATATCTGAAAAAGATGCAGAAGTTGGTTCGAGAAATTTAAAAATTAAAACTTTAATCTCAAAGATGAACCACGATCTGGAAGACCTTCTGTCATCTTCGATGATATTCTTCGCAATATTTTGAAAAAAAAAACATTTTGGATTCATATACAAGTATGCGAGTTGGGTATCACATGAATTAACTGTTTAGAATAAATAGAATCGATAACCATTTGCTCATTTTTATTTTTAGAAATAAAAATGAACCATTTTTGTAACATTTCGTAACTGGAAATGAAAATAAAATTACATATGAAAATGTAGTAAAAAAAAGAATATATATCAAATATGGACAACTTACTCTGTCAAAATGTAAACCAAGTTTAAATGTGAAAAAGAGAATATTGTCTTTATAATAGGATTTAAAATGACCAATTTATTATAAACTTCTAAATCCAAAAGAAATGATTGATTCCAAAAAATGTTATGTACCATTAAACAATTTTAACAATAGATAATTTTTTAAAAATAGCATCCAGCTATTATTAATAGGAAGCAAGTTATCTTACAGAATGATAATGCAAAGCCACATTTTCTTCAGCAGCTCAGAAAAAATAATGGAACTTAATTAGGAGATTCTAAATCACCCAATATATTTTCCAAATATAGCACCTTCCAACTATAATTAATTTTTGATTTTACAATTTTTTAATAAAAAAATAGTGAAAATGGAGATGTGAAAAAGGTATTTGATAAGTTTTTAGTTTCTAAGGATGAGTCATTCAATTGTAGAAGAGTTCAAAAGCTTCTATCAAGATGAAAATAATATTGCTAATTAAATATTAATAAGTAGAATAAAAATTTATTATTTTTTTTACTTAAAATCAGGCAACATTTTTGGGAAGACTTAATATAAACTTTTGTTAGTGTTAATTTTATATGAATTTTATTTCTAAGAAAAAAATAACCCTCTTATATATATATATATATATATATATATATATATATATATATATATGAATAAGTGTGTGTGTACGAATGTGTATGTGCGTGTTTTAACTGTGTAAACTTTTGTGTGTATAAGATTCGTTAATTTAAAGCCGTCGGCAATAGAAATTGTTCGAAACACACAAAATGTTCAGAACTTGCATACAACCGAATCTTATTCATATATATCCAAAATGAATTTTCATATTTGAGCGAAGTTAAAATATTTTACGGCTTACTGTACATCAGATAAATAAATAAATAGCACATCTGTAAGATCAAAGTGTCACGTGCCATAGTACTGCATATACAAGAAGTTTCAGAACGCCAGTCACTTTGTGGATGGTGAACAACCCTCACAATCACGACAGAATTACAATTGCAAAATGGTACCACTGAATGAGCAGTTTACTGTGTCTCGCAACCAAAGAGACGAGCGGTAAAAGGAGAAGTTCACAGAAGGATCTGAACTGAGGACAGCAAGCTGCAACAAATACCACAAAGTAACGCCTCGGGTGGACATGTTGTATCATCAGGAACTTAGTCAGTGACGGACTTTATGACTTGTAACAAATCAGAGATAATTAATTGTTGTGTACGGATAGAATGGATCACAACTTTACTTTAAGGATAGGCTTTATCGACTTTATAACAACTTGAAAACTTTATCACTAATCTAAAATTTAACTCTTCTATTTTAAAATTGTTCATTTAACTATTTTTATAAATGTATCTTTTTTGGTTTGAAATAAATAAAAATCTAGTACAACTTTACCATTTAAAATTTGTAAAATATTTTTATTTTATTTAAAAATCACGAAATTAAATTATTTTATCAAAAAGCTGTATATAATTCTTATATTAAATAATTTGTTTATAATTATGTTTGTATATTTGTTCATTTTCATTTTTATTATATAAAAACATTAGTATAACATTTAAAAAAAATCATTTGTAATTTTTATTTATTCTAAATACAGAAAATATAAAATTATTTTGTAACATTTTTTCGATAAAATAATAATAATTTTGTAAATGAAATATTTTTACAAATTTCTATTTTTGAATCGTAGTCACTGTGTTTAAAAAATAAAAATTCAATTAAAGTTTCTCAGTAAAATGATATTTAATTTTGAAATAATAATCAAATCACTAACCTGAAATAAATATTTCAAGAGTTATGGCATAAACAGAAAATTATATGAAATAAATCTAAATACTCAAATTGTTAAACTAGGAATGTAAAACAAAATTAGAAAATGCATTAAGACCATTTTTTATCTTTTTTGCTACATAATTCATCTTGTATTTTTTTTGTATCTACTTTGAAATATTCTATACATAATAACTAAATATTATTTTTAATTTTTTATACTCAAAAATACAATTAGTTTTTGTACTGCAACAAATTTATTTCAAAATAAATTAATCATTAATCCAAACTCTTACACTGGAATCAATAATTTATTTATGTTCAAAAAACAGTTTTATTAAAAAAATAAATAACTTTTATACATCTACTTTTTAAAACTATAAACTTATAAAACAATTCAAAACATTTCATACAACATAAAACGTACAAATAATAACTAAATCTCTTCACAAATCACAAATTCGAATCATCTATATAAATTTTTATTGTAATCTTTTTTTATGTTTGAAAATGAATTTTTAAAATACATTTAAAACGAAAATATGTATTTCGAAAGTTTATCTTTTTATTGAAACTTAAATCCTTTATGAACTGAAGCTTTTATTGAAGACTGAAACATTTTATGTACTGAAAACTTTATTGAAAATTGAATCTTTGCCAACAAGTTTTATATCATTTTCTATTTCATTTTAATGTAGTTAATCACTTTTATAAACGGGTGATAAACTTTCAAAGAAAACAGAATTCGTTTTTGAATACAGAATGATAAATTAATGAAATATTCTTTTACACGAGAATAATACAAATTGTTATTAATTTTCTTTTAATATATATATATATATATATATATATATATATATAAATAGAAAATTGTTGTATAAAAATTTAATTAAAACTTTAATAAGTTAAAAATTATTTATAAAAACTTTACACATTTCAACAAAATGGTTATTAATTATTTATAGTTAAATGAGATCAGTTTACGCATCTCGTGAAATTATTTTATAAAAATAACAAATTCATTTGTAATTTAAAATTAGTTTTGTCATTAAATATCATTTCTTTCTCTATTAAAATTTATAACAATTTTCTTTTTTCCTAAATTATGTAAAATAAAAATAAGGTTATTGTTTTTATTTAAATAAGTAATGATATTATTACATATTTCATGCATTGTTGTTTCTAAAGCTCTATTTTACAAATAAATACATTATCATATAATACACAGGGAAGTATCAATATAAATAAAGATTTGGCAATTTAATAAAAAATAATATTTATTTTCTCAAACTACTAATAAAACCGAATTAAATACTATTCCAAATTAAATTTTCTACTTATTTTCATTAAATATCAATTTTCATTTCACGAAGAAATCGAGAATCAAAAACCACAACCATACACCGAAACAATCCTCTATGAAACTTGTTCATCTTTTTCTGAAATATTTTACTAAAACAGTTACATTGTCTCCTGAACAATTCTCGTCGTATTGTGTCAACATTCTTATGCGGATTCCCGTTGAGAGTTCTCCTTCAACTTACAAACATTGTGTTAATACTTGTTGTTTTTCTTTAGTACAAACCAATCGAGAAACGGTCATCTTTTACGTGACATATGCACGCGACAAGATACTACAAAGTTGTCAACTACACGCATAACTAATGACTCTTGAGATGCAGTAAGCAAGTATAAACATGTTGGGATTTACTTGTTTCACTTTATATCGAAATAATTATATTGTTACTTTTATACTATCGTTAAGTATTTTTCCAAATACATTTTTTATTACATAAATATATGTTTGAAAATTGAACAAGAAATGTAAGAAAAAAAGTGTAATTAAAAAGTAATAAATCGAAATTTAAAAAAAAAAACTTAAGTGAATCAAACAACTCATACTGTAACTTTTATATTTAATCTTAAATGAAAAATCAAATGTTTTAATATTCTATATAAAATAAAACATATCTAAAATTAAAATTTTAATTAAAATAAATTATCTCAAATTTTTATAATTATTAATAAAAAGAAATCGTTATATCAAATTTTATTATGAATAAATAATTGATTATTCTAATTAATTATTAAAAATTTTATAAAGAAAATATGACTTTATTTGATTAATAATTTATTTATAAAAATTAATTTGATCAAAATAATAGTCTATTTTTCTAAAAAATGTTTTTATGAGATTTTTATTAATATTTAATTCTTAATTGTAAAATTTTAGGATCACTTATTTTGATGTATCTATATGACTAATAGTTTTAATTTTTTAACACATTATCATGTAACTCAAAAAAAAACTAGAATTAATACAAAATATATTAAGATAAATGACCTTAATAAATTAGAGTAAGAGTTAAAAATAGAAAAAAAGATCACAGGAGAGAAGATAAATAATATTAACTTTAATAAAATTGTTTAGGATATTTATTTTAATAAAATTTATATCAGAAATAGAGAATATATTTTTAATTTAATTTAAGAACAGAAAAAGCACAAAATTAAACATAGCATTAAAAATAAAACATAAAAAGCAAAATTAAAAGGCCATATTTTATTTAACTCCAACATTTTAAATAAAAATTGATAAATTCAAATTTTCTAATGAAATTTCTAAAGATCAAATATTTTTCACAGTGAATATTTTTTCAATTATAAATATATTTTTAATTTTTTTCAAAAAAAGATTACTTGTTTATTTAGTTGAGAACAATTCCATAAAATTATTAAAAATAAATATATCCAAATATATAAACAAATCCTTTATTTGAGGGTTGGGATGAAGTTTACAAGCTCATCTTGTAAAATACAATTTTCACAAATCTCTAATAATCATTTACTAGGCTAAGTATTGTCAGGAAAATAAAGACCTACAAGAACTGTAATTCCAAAGAGTGGAAGTAATAATTCATTTAAAATATTTTTTTTATGTTTTACTAAATGTTTTAGCCATTTTTATTTTATTTATAGTTTTCAATTTACGTTTTTTTGTTAAAATACATGGACAGAATTGGAAAATAATTTATTTCTCTCTCTCTCTCTCTCTCTCTATATATATATATATATATATATATATATATATATATATATATATATATATATATATATATATTCATTTTGAACTCCATAGTTTTGAGATATTTGTAATCATAAATCACTGCTAATCCTGCTTATATGTTGATAAATACCACTTCACTTTGACCGGAAATAATTTCTAAATTTCCTCTTCATGGTCAAATCTATCAATATCTAAAAATATCTATCCATTCTAAGAATCTCATTTACAGTTCCTCATTACTTTGAAACGATGAAGTAAGGATTTAGAAAATTTCATTTTAAAAAGTTATTATTTAACTTGCGTTATCTGTTTATTTTAAATAAATTATTCAACCAAAGTAAGCTGTTTGCAGTGAAGATAGATATTATCCAACAAAATTTTAATAAAACGTGACAACGTATTTTTCAATATGATTTTTATTACTCATCTGTTAAACATATAATTCAAAAATATCAACAGAAATACCAATTTCAAAATATAAACAGAAATACCGATTTATTTCCTACCACAGCGGGGTCAAATGACCCCTCTTTAAAATGTTATATATATTACTATGTATAGCGAAAAATATATCCTAGCACAATCATGAATAAAACAATTTTTTCAAATAACGATTCAAAATTGTTTATTTATTTATTTATAAAACCTATTTGGCACCTTTTTCGCATTTGAACACGAGAATCCGAACTTGAATTTGTGGACGTTTTCTGTATAATTTCTTTTTCTTCCTGTTACTCATGTTGAAAATCTTCGGCAAGTTCTTCAACTAATTGGAATAAAAATTAATTTTTCGCCGGTTGTTTCTTTGTATACGAGTTGATTCTAGCCAGGTCAAGAATATTGAAGAAAATTGCGCAGGCCATCTTTGTGATTTCGATTTCACGGAGTATTTTCTTGCCATTTGATCCGTCATATCTACACCGTATTTAGTATTATTGTAGAATCTAATCGTTTCAGGTATACGCTTAATGCTTATAGATTTATGTTTTGAGCTTAGTAGAAGCACTTTTTTGTTTGGCTTAATAAATAAGTGAACAATGACTCGATTTATATAGTTTTGTTGAGAAGCGTGGCATACCATCTTTCGCCTGCTTGGCGAATTATTCTTTTATTTCCGCGGATAGTTCCAAAAGTAATTTTGCAGCTAGTGATGCGCTGTCTGTAGTGACGCTTCTTCCGCATCCTGTGAACGGTTCCAGTAATTTGAGAACAACGAATTCCCCAAGCGGAAATGAAGCTCCTCTGTTTTCATCCTTTCCCAAATATGGAAATCCATTTATAATGTATTTGGTGCTGACGTCAGATGCTAGTCAGAATTTGATACCAAAATCCGGTTTGTTCGGCATATATTCACGTAAACCTACACCTCTCTTTGGTTGGGAAAAGCTGTTCATCGATAGTTACATGTTCTCCAGGCTTGTAACAATTTTGGCTATTCTCGATGAATTTGTACCATACTTCAGAGATTAAATCCAATTTATCTGTTTGCAAACGCTGGCTTCGTTGACTTTTTTATCGCTCGCAGAGTGAATCTATTCAAGCAAAAATGTATTATGCAATGGTTTTGTATCACAACCACACATACAAATCTTCATGATATCATATGAATCTTTGCAGGGGTCAAATGACCCGTTGCGGTAGTTAAGGAAGATTACATATATATCTCGGTAAAAAAAATAACAAGAGAGGAGTAAATATTGAAAAACATTGTAGTAAATTGCCAAAAGTCATAAAGTCAACTAGCGATGTGATAACGCTTTATGTGAGAAATTTTGAAAAAAAGTTTAAAAAGGGTCATTTGACCCCTCGTGGTAGGTTTAGTGTTAAACAGAACAAGGACTAGACGGAATCTTTTCAATTCCCTTCCAACAGAGCTCAGCACACCGTTATATTAAGCTCGAAAGGAATCCGATAAGAGAAGAGTCACTATGATGACACCCACCCATGAATCTCCCTATTCTATTCATGCTCAACAACAAACCGCAAGTTTAAGCTTTCAAATGCTAACAGCATCAAACACATACAAGTATCATCACAAATGTATCCATACATACAGATCAACAGTGCACATTGTCAAGTAATGCGTTCAAGTAATAAATATTTTTATCTTATACAATACACCTAACATAAATTCTGATCGATTGACTTGTATATTATATGTATATTGGATACAAAGACACGATCTTTATGGGATACTCTTGTGTCCTCTAGTACAAAACTCGTATACATGTTATGTACAAGCATCTATTTTTATAAAAATAGTGAACTGAATATTGAACAGTATATTAGAATCGATGAAAAGAAATGCACAGTATCATTACCTTATTATCTATTCATACATTTCCATGATTATTTAATAAGAAAAGTTTTGTTATGCATAATAATTTGATTTTCATTATTAATATCACTGATATTACACACACACAATATATATATATATATATATATATATATATATATATATATCAGCAGTATTTAACATCTTTCTATTCACCTACTGGACGGAAATATCTCTCAAAACTTTTTAATTCCAAATATCCAATTCCATTTTCTTTTTCTCGTATTTCACACCGACAAATTTTTCTACGTCTCTATCCCATCTATCAAGAAATTCATTTCTGAACCTATTTGTATTTCCTAGTTCTAATCTATAATTTCTGTTATCCATCAGTGGTTTTCTCTTCTTGATATAAAATCAACTCATTTACATTTTAAAATGCTTATTCTTGTTATATATTCAGAACTTTTCTTTACTTTTAAATCAACTCATTTCTCTTCTTATCTCTATGTATTATTACTAGCATAGATCTTTTCGTATATATTATGTTTTCTTGAGTTACTAAATTATTCTCATTATATATATAAAAGGTTTTTCAATAAGAGTTTCAAAAGTTTAAATGGAAATATAACAAAAAGTATTTAATTAATTAGTTATTTATTTTTTTTAAGCATATTTTATGCTTTTAATAAAGAAACACAATTATAATCATCAACTTCGTTTGACATAATGCATTCTTTGAGTCTAATTTTTAGTCACTCTTTCACAATAATTGTGATCCAATTTCAAGAATTACACGTTCAATATTTATTTTTAATACTTTTGTTGTTTGTAGTTAATCAGCATAAACCAATGATTTCACATAACCCCACAGAAAATAATCCAATGAAGTTAGATCACATGATCTTGGTGGCAAATTGATGGGTCCATTTTGTAAAATAATGGGCTGATTAAACTTTTGTTTCAGTATATTGAAGTTTTTACGATTTCTAAGCGTTTTTGAAGTGTTAAACGTTCTATGATAATTTGCCAAACTATACTGAGTTAAAATATCAAAATGAACTTAAAAAACAAACATGACTACCATCAGCTGTCAAAGTTCTGCCATTCTTATTGGAAAATTCTGTACTTATAATCGTAGCCAATGGCCAAAGATTAGATTAAGAATTAGGCAACATAATCAGCATTTGGAAGAATGAATAATATAATAGAGTGTGTAAAATACCAGTTAGTCTGAAATGGAACGCATATGACCAATATATACTATTTGCTTGTATTTATAAATCAGAAATTTGGATATTACACATAAAAATGAAGCAAACACATTTGACAATCCAGTGGAGTATAGAAAGGATAACGTTAGAAATTTCGAAATGTACTCTAAAAAATGTAAATGGATACGAAAACAAATATGATTAAATGATATAACAAAACAAATAAATTAAAGTAACTGATGTATTAGAACAAATAATGAAATGGGCATGGGTAGAATATGTAGCAAAAAGATAAAACAATAGATGGACCAAAATAATTATGGAGTGACAACCAAGAAACAAAAATAGATTCAAGAAGAGGCCTTATTCAGAATAGAAAAATGATTTTGTAAAGTGTTTTGGAGGTGAAGGTTGGATGAGATTAATTGAAGACGAAATAATGAAAGAATTTTAGAAAAACAGTTAAGAGGATTTGATGACTTTTTAATTCGTTGGATGATTCGATAAAGCTTTCGAATAGCAGTGATTTGTTATAAGCTTTTATGTTGTTGATGATGATGATGTTTATATAAATATAATTCTTAATATATTCAAATCATTTTTTCTCCAATAAAAATTACAATTTTAGATCAACAATATCAAAAATTAAATTCCTTATTGAGATAATTATCATCAATTTAACTATCCTAAATAGGCACAGTACAGATATTATAGAAAAGTTGTTAAATAATATATTACATTTTTTTATAATCACTGTAAATTATGAATAATTGCTAAAAAAAATTAGACAATGTAGTTAATATTTTAAATTCATAAATTTACTGGTAAATATAATTTTTATCTGATATTGAAAAATTAATTTTATTAATAAATATATTTTGAACAGCAACTAGATAGGACTAGTATTTATAAATCTTGAAGATTTTTCTAATAAAATAAAAAGTATATGAGAATACTATCGAAAAAATAATTAGTTACGAAATAAGTACTACAATAATTATAAATAATTGATTTACATACTGTTATATCATATCAAAAAAGTGTAATATTTTTTTGTATACAAGTTTGTAAACTTTAATAAATAACGAGCTTTTTATTTCTATTGATCATATTTTTCAAAATACTACACTACATGAATTATAATAATAGCAAGCCATTATCCATAATAAACAAATTGATGGAAATAACTGTAATATACATTTGTACGTATATATAGTTGTAATACATTTAGATTCTTTATAGAAGTTGTACAACAAAAAAATTCTGTAAAATGTAATAAAAACTTTTATATTAAAAATATGAAAGTCATTATTCGTTTGGTACCTTATAAAATAAATAGATACGAGTAAATAGTAATCCTACAATCTTTAAAATAATGTGTTTTAATTTAACAATTCGGTTTACTGGGAAATAAATGAAAAAAAATTAATTTTAAAATGAATCCATTCAATTTTATTTACTTTTTTGTAAACAGTATTTGTTGATATAAATTAAGAACAAGAAATAAAATGTCATATATATATATATATATATATATATATATATATATATATATATATATATATATATGTATATTTCTTTAGCCAATAATATACTTGATTTAATATTTATTTAAAATACGATCAATATCAAAAAAAATGTTTATTGAAAAATATTCCACTTTGATTAGATTGTGTTTGGAAAACAGTTCGTTAATTAATTTATCTGTCGCGCAGCAACACTTTTTGAGAATAATTTTGGAAATTATTCCATACCGCTAACGTTGTTAAACGTTATTACTCCATGCGTAAAATATATTAGTACTGAAACGAACACATAATTTCGTTAACTGATATTAAATTCATGAAAATCAATTTGAGTAGACAACAACGCAGCGTTACAAGGGCTTCCATAATATATTTGAAATATGTGAAACGATCACATGAAAACATGTCATCAGCAAAATATATATTGTACATATTGATAGCCAGACAAAAAATGATTCGAATATTTCAGACATTTTTTTTTCATAAAGAAATTTCAAACAAAAATATAGTTTCGTTTCATATGACACACCGACGGGATATTTTCGTAGTCGAACAATGTTTATTTTGCTAGAATTATATTTATATTTAAATTTCTGTACACAAAAGACGAATGTGGAAAAACAGATCGAACGATAAAAAAAAGATTTTTTTAATATGTGTTAAGAGAGACGAACTGACGATAAAACAAAACTTCGTTCACTAAATAAAAAAGAATCTTGAAAGAGATTCTATTGAATAGTAAACGAACAGGAAGATCAAAAGTTTAATGGTGAATATTTTGACGATTGTTGAATGAATGAATCAATCGTTCGTTGCGTGACAAAGAAAATCGAAAAGATGAACTCAATTGAATATACTTTTATTGGAGATGTAATGGGATATTCGAATGAAAATAAAACAGAATTAAATTATAGCAAGCCAGAAAACTTGATATACTTGATAAAATTCATTAGAAAAATATAAAAACTAGAAAATACTTATTTACACCAATTTACAATTTTTCAAATATTTTTTTATTAAATATTAAAAAAGATATTCCTAAAATTGAAAAAAAGTAATTTTAACATTTTCATTTTGAATTCAACGTATCTTATATTATTAATATTAGAGTTTCGACAACTTGTATTAACATATTTAGAATAGTGACATGATTATAAAATTTAGGTTATATTTATATTTACTGTTGGAGACCTAGACATATTTTAATATATATTACCATCATCATCAATTTCTTTCCACCCACTTCTACACAAAAGTCCATCTTAAAATACTCCACTTCCAGAAAACCAATACCATTATCTTCCATTCCATTTCATCAACTATTCTTACATCTCTATCCCATCTATACAAATCAGTTCTTGAGATTTTTTTATTCTAGATTCTCAATCAATAATTTATCTTGTCTATCAATGATCTTCTGTACTTACTATATAACCATTTCATTCCTATTTAAAAATGTTGGGTCATAAAGTCTGTATCTTTGTTTTTTTTTCAAATTTTCTCTTTTTATTTCTACGTATTATTCTTGACATACATCTTTCAATTTTTTAGAAAAATAATAGCAAATAGAGAAAATATTAAAAAATGAAACATAAAGCAAGTACTGGAAAATAAAAAGAATGATTTTAAATAAATGTTTTTTCCAACTAATAAAACTATTTATTTTTAAACTGTGGTAAATTCATTTTACACAAATTAATTATCACCCCTAACACAACAAAATATTAAAAAGTATCTGATAATTAGTTATCATTTACTTCGCCTGTTTTTAACAACAATAAATTAATATATATTTCGAAGTCAATGCTGTCACTATCAGATCACTGCGTTATAAAATCTAGATTTTTGAGCTCTTACATTTTATAACACAATGCTTTGATGATAATGGCATTGACACTGAAATGCACATTAGCTTATAATTAATGTAAATAAATAAAATAAACAATAAGTAATTATTGAATATTTTTTAATATCTTATGGTATTTAGAATGAGAATTCATTTGTGTAAAAAGGTGTAAATATTTTAAATCTATTATATATACAATTTTCATCGAATAAACAACAACAAAGTCAATTATAATTAATAAAAATTAAATAATTTCAAAACGCAGTCAAATATAAATTTATATTTAAAGTTTATAAACAAATTCGAATAGAAATTTAAAATAAAATTGATATTTCGTATTTTTCTATTTATTAAAATTTAAAAAAAATATATTATTGTTAGATGAGAAAAATATGCTGATAAAAATGTTCAATATAGCTACTATTTGATTTAATAGAATGCTACTTGACGAAATTCGTTAGTATGACGTATAAAAGTCGATGAAAATAAAGTAATTAAAAATATGTACCCATTCATGTGTACTTAATGATAAAGTGAAATATAATAAAACAAATATCGTCCATTTATCATTCGTAGAACATTGTTGTTCGTTGAACATGAAATATTATATTCGAACGGTTGCGTCTTCCGTGAAAAAATAATCATTTGTGCATGTCGACCTGTTTATTTCTTTGCGATAAGGGCGGAGACCGTAGGAGACGACACCGTTGACGACGCCACGTAGAGCAATCACCCCGCCACAAAGAATCGAATGATACGAGTTATTGTTTTCGTTTAATACTCCTTCTTGCGTATCTCACACAACTCCGTTTGTTTTCAAATGAAAACGGCGTACTCATGCGTGAGTGAAACGTAATTGTCTTTCGCGATTATTGGTTTACGGCTCTGACGAACAAAATACGAGCACTGCATGGAATTAGGAAAAAAATTCGGTGCGCCGATAGAGAAAATAAAATATGAGACTCTATTTTTGGGATACGTGTGTGAATGTCTCTCGTGAATACGCAGTTTCGTTTTATTTTTTTATATGTATGTATTATTTTTTTTTTTTTTGAAACTTTGCGTGTGTGAAATTTTAATTTATATTTTCACGTCGCACGATGTGTTTTTCAAAGTTTATCGTAGTTGAAGAAACAAGTTTATTTAGAATAAATGTATTTTTCTATAGTTTTTCGTTTCTACTTTGGTCTTTATATTTAAATATGACAGTAACTATGATGTACAGAAATAAAGCCTTAAGAAAGGCTTGTTTTCAAGCCAGCAATATGAAAACGTTTTCACTTTTTAAACAGAAATAAATATTTCACTTGATTTCTTAATTTGAAAATATATTTTTTGAATATATTGTTTTTAAAAAAGATATTGAAAAGAAATATAAGATATATTCAAATACATTTTTAATTGCTAAATAAATATACAATACAAATATGAAATAAAAATTGTAATTATATAAAAGTAATATTTTTTTTTGAAATGATATTTTTATTTAATAATCATGTTTATATTTAAAACAAATCTAAATGTACTAAAATTCTATTCAATAATTACAACAAAAATTAAAATAATTATATAAACATAAACATCCAAAATTAAGTCTTTGGCAGAAAAAATCTATATTTAGAAAATTCTTAGCAACTCGAAATTATTGCTTTAAAATCTTATAAAAATTTTTTAATTTTTAATTAATCAAGATAAGGATTTTTCAAAACCAAAATCAATTTCATTTACATCCATCAATTCATTTTTTCAAATAAATAGAAAAATTAAAAATATTCTGTACAAAAGTATTAACTATATCAATTTTAAAAATTGATCTTGAACTAACTAATTTTTGTATAAATACATTTTATTGATTTTAACATAAATTAATCACTTATAGAAAATATTTTAAAAATTTAATGACATTTAATAATTACTTATGTAACATTTTTTTTTCATTGATGTGCATTTCAATGACTATGTTGTCATCATCAAAGCATTGCAATATAAAATTCAAAATTTATAATTCCTAAATTAGGGTGAATAATTCATTTCAATTTAAATGAATTTGCCATAGTACTAAAACAAAAAGTGATATTTTATAAAATCATTATACAAAAATGTATTTTTATACTGAAACATTAATTTTTATATTAAATGAAATAATACACTAACTATTAACAAATTCTATATTTTACCAAATTAAAT
Organism: Neoneuromus ignobilis; assembly: GCA_029203775.1. Classification (NCBI taxonomy): domain Eukaryota; kingdom Metazoa; phylum Arthropoda; class Insecta; order Megaloptera; family Corydalidae; genus Neoneuromus; species Neoneuromus ignobilis. Next base: position 44,855,568 of record CP092089.1, on the reverse strand, counting down.
ACATAATTCATTTCTAAATAATATTTTAAACAACTGTTTTTAATTAAAAAAATAATATTTTTACATTTTTCTGAGTAGCCGGAGAAACTAGACTCTTAGAAAAAAAATTGATCTTATCAGAAGATTTACCAAAATATCTATATCAGATCTACTAATATATATAAAATAAGAAAGGGAATGCAAATTGGTGAGATTATATTACAGGATGTAGAATTCCAACAATTGACTTGGTTTGATCACATTCAAAATATAAAATATCATCCACTTCAAATTTCACCAGAAGGAATGAAGAAGATGACCAAAATTTGGCTAGAGTGAAAATATTAGAAGAATTATGGACAGAAAAACATCCAAGAAGAAAAATGGAATGATAAAAAACATTGGAAACGGAGACTCTAAATGTGTTAAACAAATTGGAGAAAAAATACATTCAATTATTGAAAAAAATAATCGTTTACTGTTTCTCAACTCCATATTTGCTGATTAATATTTATTTTTTTAAAAAAATAATAAACAAAATTATTTTATAAAAGAAAATTGAAAAAGCACGCAATATTTTATTAATTCTCAATCTAATTTTTTACGTCATTTTCGTATCAAGAAATTATTTCCAAGTCAATCACAAGTGAAATATGAAAGGTTACTTATTTTATTTTAGACGTTAACATGTAATCATTTATTTATTATTCGATAAAACTATTAAAAAAACAACATGACTTCTCAAACAACCTAATATAATAAGATTTAGTATTTATAATTTTCGTGACTCTTAATAAACGTACAAACTAGAATTTATTTTCATTTAAGCCGTCTATTAAAATGTCAACCCGTCAAATAAATAACAATCAGTGTTTTCTTTTTTATATATAAAAGCAGAATTTTCTTAAATATCCATGCAAGCTCAACATCGATTTCAATGTGTACAAAACTGTGTAATTACTGCGTATGTTTCTTTACATAAGCAATTTATAGATTATGAAAACGTTACATAATCAACTTGAACTGTATAGAAAAGTTTTAATGAGTTTCAAGTTTATAAGTACGGAGTTTCCATTGATATTAAAATTCTAGTAGCATATTGTCGGATTTTATCTATTTAATAGGCACTCGAAAACATTTATTTAAAAAAATGATAATTGCGTACAAAAATGTTATGTTCGATCGTTTTATACGAGTTGTTTTCGCTTATAAACTAAATTATTTCTTTTGTGATTTTCTTCTAAAATTCTTATAAAAACATTCTAGTATAAAAAATTAATTAATCACTTTAATTAAACAACGCTCTTATGTATTTTCAATTGGTATTTTTTCACATATACGTTTTTATTAAAAAAATAAATGAAAATAAAAACAAGAAGTAAAAATTCACACTGTATTATTCACACACGAACTTTGAATAGTGAAATGACATTCCGATATCACATCTGTCAAATAATAATAAATCGAAGATTTACAAATCAAAACCATATGTCACTCGTCTTATTTGCTGGATTTAGCATTGTATGACATTTTTAAAATGGAAAATAAAGAACGACTATTGTGAAAATCATTTTTTTATTCTGATACAAAAAAGTAATATTTTAGTGAATTCATATGTTAAGTTTGAAAAGCGATTTTGAATTTATGGAAATATCAAAATTAATATCTGTAGATTATAAGATATTGAAATAAAAATATGACGTATTTCAAAACAAATTAAATTATTAAATTCTTTTGTTGAATTCTAAAAAATCATTGAATATAAAAATGTTTTTAAAATAATTTATTCTCATTTTTTGAATCGTATTAAATTATTTTTCTTTTATGCAAGTAAATTCCTTATCTCTATCAAAAAATGTCATAAAAATGTTTAAAAATCACCTATTTTTCACTTAATATGACTATTCAATCATTTTCAAAAGTGTGATATTGATGAATTATTATTCACAAATTCACGTATGTCTCTATTTAATCTAGGAACTTCCCAAGCATTTTTATTTGTTAATATTTTTTAAATTAAATATGATATTAGTATTTTTTACTCAAGCAATACTTTATATTATCAAATTTAGAATGAAAAATAGTATTTTCACATTCTTCATTAAGAAAAGTACATTCTAGTATTGGAGATAAAAATTCATTTTTTTAAAATAAAAATGAACTTTTCGAATATTCCAGTATACTGAATAGAAGAAAAAAAGAACATTTTAAAAATTAACAAATCTACAATAATTATATTTTTTTATTAAATTATACAATATATGAAATAAATGTAAATCAATATTTTTTAAAAAAAAGTTTCTTTAAAAAGAATGAAAAAATATAGTGTTTTTTAAAGCGCGATATAACTTTAAATTAAATCCCTATCGAAAATTCTATCTAACCTTATAAACACTTTATCACACCTTCATATATATATATATACAGGTATGTTTTTAGGTTTGATAGAAATTTTGATAGGGATTGAATTTAAATTTCTATCATACTTAAAAAACACCTATACAATTTATATAATCATATAATTTCAATGTATTTATTCTCATTTAGAAAATTTAGTCATTATTCTTTAGACTAATTACATTTCCATTACTGAATCTTTAGAAAAGTACCCTCTTTCATAAGAAATGTTAACAAATTTCTTCTCATAAGAGTGAACCAAAGAGAGATATCAATCAAACTATTGTTTTGTATAGATTACAAGTTCATCTCGACAGCGATCCAAACAATATTCAAAACGTGCGACATGTTTACACAGTACATTCAAGAATATATAATCTATCGAACCGCGAATATTTAGACAGTTGCCGCCATTGACTGACACATTTCGTGAATTCGTAATGGTATGTCGGAAAACGCAATTATATATAAAAGAGACGGTGGTGCCGTTATAAGCGACGCGTAGGTGGGATTCGATGGAATATATCGATGGTGTGATAGCGTCGGGGACAATCTCCGTATTATTCGTGCGGTTTTCAGAACAGTCAGCACATAAAGAAACAGCTTAGGGATATTGCAGCGCGCTATTCTTCAGCACCGCTGGATGTTATTGAATCGGAATCATCGTCTTCGAGCTCAGGAACATCATCAACTTCTAGCCAGATACGATTCTGACTGTACTCTGACTAGTAGCGGTAGTATTTATACTATCCCGTCGTGTCGTTCGTATAAAAAAAGAATCGTAATGTGCTCGTGTAGTTTATCTTCAGCAAACTGGATATGACGTCGTAAAGTTTCGTTTAAATATTCAGATACATAAAAATTTTATCCGAAATTATTTCAAGATTTTTTTTAATAACAAATTCTTTTCAATTAAATTTAAATTCGAAAATATATTTTCACGCTATTTGTTAAAAAAAAAGTTTTTTTACTTCATTGGAAAATTTATATTCTTTTCAATTATTGAAAATTTCGATTATAAAATGAAAAATATGTTCTTTATAATTATATTATATTACCAATAAGCCATTTAAAGAATTTTAAATAACATGCGAACAATAAACGTCTACATGAAAAAATATTCAGTTCACTAATGCCTATTATTAAATTTACAAACAAATATAGTAGTAAATATTCTGTTCACGTCGTATGCCTCGAGTTAAGTTTTTCAGCAATAAACGAGTTGATGGAAGATGACATATTAAACTAAACTATAATTAAATTCACACTCATGATCTAATCTACTAGGAAAACAAAAACTTTTTTGATAATATTTCAACGTATAAATTTATATATATATATATATATATATTATTTCTAAAATACACAAAATTAAAAGTTTTAAATATATATATATATATATATATATATATATATATATATATATATATATAGCATATTAGTCAGGTCAGGAGTGTACAATTTTTAAATTGTATATTGTACAAATTTACCACATTAAAAAGAAATCGAATAAAACTATAAGAATGTTTATTATTTTAATATTTTAGATTTATGGTCATTAAAAATTTTTAATGAAATATATGCATATTTAATTGATATTTATATTTATCATTTTCAATTTCTAATTAATCTTATTTAAAATTTTAATTTTCTATTATTTTATGTTTGATAATTCAATTTTCATAATTTTATAAAGAGTATTTTTTCTGTAATATATTAAATATGAAAATTATTGTAAACAAAATCATTTTAGTTTTATTTATTAATAAAAAAATTTATGTAGTTAAAAATCAGTATTTATTCAATTACTATTAACTGTCTGCTAATGGAACTGATATTAATTGACATCCATTTATACATAGAAAATTAAATAATCCTGAGCAAAATTTTAAATTATGGTAATAAAAAAAATATTTTAAAACAAGCCTTGTATTCTCAAACATTTTACTATTTCAATTAAATCCGTTATAGATTTTAATAAATTTAATATATATATATATATATAAATTAGATTTTTTATAAAACACAACAAATGTATTTTAACTTATTTGTAAGAAATTTTAACTGAAAGATTAGAAAAAATATGTTAAATTAGAAAATAATTTTATAAAAAATCACATCAAAATATTAATATAAAAAAAATTCAATACACATGACATTTTAAAAATATCAAATAATTTTAATACAAATTGAAAAATTAATAAATAAAATTTCAAAAATTAAATGCTTATAATTAAAAAAAAATTTTTTAATTTTTTAAACCCATTTGCCACTTTAATTAGATATGTTAAAAAAATTATACTAAAAATAAAAAAGTAGTTATTATTTAATAAATTATCAAAATATTTATAAATTAAATACTATCCTTTTTAAAAAAAAAATTCGTCAATGTAAATTTAACACAAGTGAACCATTTATCCTAACGTGATAAAATGATGAATAATACATTTATGTTCAAAAACCGATAGATTCATCAATTTATTTACCACAAATTTAAACTGAAAAAAATTCTCTATTTATTTCAAAAACTATGTCAAAAAGTCAATTAAAGAGTAATTTTGAGAATATAATTTTAAATCCACATTCTCAAAAAATTTTAACAAAGTATTTATTGAGAAATGTTAAAAGAATTAAAAATTTATATACAGAACATAAAAATAAGTTAACATTATACAACTGTGATTAAATAACAAAAATATTTTTTAAAATTCTTTCAGTTCCATTTTTACATAATACCAATTTGCAAAATAAATCCTAGTTATTAAATCACACTGGCTAAATCGAACGAACAAGCACAAAAAATAAAATACAATAACGTAAATTCAAACATTTATGTAAAAGACTATCAAAAGACTGTTGGTCTTGAAATATCATCCTCTATTCTATTGAACACTGCCGCTCACTACTCCACTCAAATATTTTTTCTAAAGAGTTTCATAATATGGGTACGTTCACATATATATATATATATAAAAGTGTGTGTGTAAGTGTGAATGTGTTGTATATATGTGTATATTATTTCCAATGTTCGTTGTTCGAGCTCAGCTTCTATCCAGCTTGTCATGGTGACAAAACCCTGACCGGATTTGAAAGCCTGGCGCGATGCAGATTACCAAGCCGCACCAACTTGATTTCCTCTCTACGTTGAAACTCATCTCCGCAGGGCTAACCTTAAAACGCATCAGTTTGCTTGAATAACATATGGGTGCACGTGAATTTATTTATTTAGACGATTTGTTGAGAACGTGGACTTATATGAAAACGAGCCAAGGAACGAAAATGATTTGAAAATTGTTGATTACATTATAACTGATTTAGAAACAGATACACATATTCTCATCTTATTTTATTTTTTTACACGAATTTTATTTTTCGCATATATATATATATATATATATATATATATATATATATATATATATATATATTTCAATTTTAAAATCGAATAAAATTCTAATGTTAGCATTAAATTGAAAAATAGCTAATTTTGAATTTATCAATTTAATATAATTTTTTATATATTATTTGATCATTTTATGTGATTGCTTATTTTATCAGTTATATATATATATATATATATATATATATAACTGATATATTTAACAATAATTCACAAAGTGATATTTATTTTTTTAATGAACTAAAAAAAATAATTTTTAAAAATCAATTAACAGTCTTAAAAATATTAAAATACTATTTATTAAAATAATGTTCAATCATCCTTAATCTATTCTTTTCTTAAATCATTTTTAATCAATCATTTTACAACAATGAATTTTTTTTAATAAAACACCATTATCTATCAAATACGTTTAAGAAAAGAGAACGCTTAAAAATAAAACAAAATTTAAAAAAATTAAAACTGATAACGAAAATTAATTATAGTTTTCTTCTAGGTATATGTCAATTTTTCAAAGAATGAATTAATTATTTTATAGTATATAAATAAATGTGTGTGGGTGTGTATGTACGTGTGTATATAGTGGGTGTGTATGTACGTATCTATATATATTTTTACTCACTAAATAAATTTGGCATTAATTACCAATACATATCGATTTAAACGATACATCGAATGTACGTCAACAATTCAGAACATTACAAATAAAAAAGGTTAGAGAGCTATAACCCAACAAACCACACAAGTGACGCGGGTTCGATAGTAGATCCCGAATGACAGTATAGAATTCTTCATTATTCATAGTAGTTTGTCACTGTCAACAGTGCGGTTTAAAGCAAGTTCTTGAAATTCTGTTTCTATTATAATACATATATCGTTGTATATGTATAAATTATTAGGATAGATATGAAATATGAATAAAAATATGAAATATTAACACAGCAATAGGAAAAAAAGAATAATAAATATAAAGATTGAAATATATTAACAAAATATTAAATATATTTTAAAATATATATTTTTGATAAATAAAATAATAATAAACATATTTTTTTACAAATAATAAATCATTAAAGTTTAATAAATACCAATTTTTTTTCTATGAAATTAATATATATATATATATATATATATATATATATATAATGAAAGTGATGTTTCATTAAATTATTATATTTAATTAAAAAAAATTACTCAAAATACAAAAATAAATTTTAGTTATTTTAATATGTAGAGAAAACGTTCTATATTTTTTCATTTTATTATTATTTAATTAATAATAAGAGTACATTAATTAATTACTTTTAATATAAATCTTCGCCATCAATATTTAATAATATATCAAATAACCTGCATTTCCTATAAATAGACATTTATTAATAGATATATGTATATTAATTAATATTCTCATGTTATATGAAATATTTGGAATTAAATTCAGAACTCAATACCTAAAATTATTAGGTTAATTAAATTCAATGTTTCACAATAAAGTGTATTATATATTTTACTATTTCATAATAAAATAAAATTAATTTATTGAAAAAGTAATTGCTATTTTAAAAAAAATGTATATAAAATTATTAAAAAAAATAATTACCTTTATATATAATAAGTAACAAACAACGTGTATCAATGATAAATCATTTTATTATATATATATATATATATATATATATATATATATATATATATATATATATATATTATATCATAAAAATCAATACAGAATTTAAAAAAAATTAAAATAATTTTTTTAACATAATATATTCTTTAAGTTTGATCAAATTTTAAATTAATTAATTTTAATTAATTAAACAATATCAAATTAATATATCAAAAAAAATATGAAAATAATTATTTAGAATTTGAAACTAAAAGTTTATTTTCAAAATAAAAAATATTTATAATCAATCAATTTATTATTACCAAAAGTTAATAATTACTTTTAAGTTTAATAAAATAATTATAATAAAAAAGTTTAATTCAATTATTATTTGAATCAAATATAATAAATGAAAATTTACTATTTTAACAAAACTCAATATATGGTTTAAAATGAAAAAAATATTTTTTTAACAAACAGCCAAAATTAAATTCGATTAACTTGATTGAAATTCAAAGACCAGAATTATAAATATATCAGTTAAATTTTACATAAATGAAATTTCACCCCAAAAGATATTAAAAATGTTTAATAATTACTTATTGTTTACTTTATTTGTTTATAACAACAATAATCTGTCAATAAAAACTCAAATAGGTCATTCAAAATATCTAAATTAATATTTAATCACTGTCATAATCGATTATAATCGAAATATATTTACGTTTCAATTAATAAAATTCAGATTTTAACACATCATTGCTGATAAATAAATTCATGAATTTTTTAGATCCTCGTTATCATATTTTTTATTCTATTTCTGATTGTTTTAAGGTCAGTCTTAATACATAATTAATAGATGTAAAATATTTGTAGGGATAAAAATACTACATAATCTATTTTGAAATGTATAAAAAAGTTTCTAGGTTGTCAGTCAAAAAGCGGATACAAACTAATAACTTTCAGAATAAACGATGACTATCTATTCACGTGAACTATAAATTATGTTGTCGTTAACTCTAAGTATATATTTCACTATCTGTGGTAAATTATGTCAGGTTTATGATTGAATACGCTTGTGTTTAATATAAATATTAATCATTTCGATATTGTGATTATTTTGCTTAGTTTTTTTCAGAACAAAATTACGTCTGTTGAAATATGTTAATTAACTAATAAAAAATTATATCCCAAAAAATTCATTCCTAAACAGTTTTTAAATATTTTTTTTATGATTTTTTTTAATCTATAACAATTTTTATTTTTGATAATTACATACTAATCTACCTATTTAACAAAAATTAATTAATTAATATTCCAATAAAACTTAATCGTTGAAGAGTAATTTCTGTATGAAAATTAAATTAGGTAAAATATTTTGGGAATTATTACTAAATATTTTAAAAGTTTATATATAAATAAAGGTAAATAGATAGACTGATAAATATATAAATTTATAGAAGAAAGAATTTGCATTCTGTACGTTGGATGCAAAGCTAATTTTATCCACATTGTATTAAATTCAAAATCAGTGCTTGTCCGATACAACATTCCGTGAATTTGATCGACGATGGAATGTATAGCAAAATCATGTCATGTTTTTCGATTTACACTAGTTTCTCGTTTACAAAGCTGCTTTCAAGTCTGTTATTATAAAGTTCTATCAATAGAATGGTATTATTTCTAAAGTTAATTAAAAAAATACATATTGTTTATAACAAATCATGAAAACAAACTTTAATTTAAGATAACATAGATGTTAGTAATTTTTATTTTGATAAATAGATAGATAAAAGTTTATTCCAAAAATTATTTAAAATTAGAAACAAGAATCATTTATTAAATATAAGGATTTCTAATAAAAATATCAGAACTTTGACAGCTGATGGTAGTCATGTTTGAATTTTTTTAAGCTCATTTTGACATTTCAACTCAGTATAATTTGGAAAATTACTATAGAACGTTTAACAATTCAATAACGCTTGGAAATTGTAAAAACTTCAATAGTTAAAACAAGAGTTTAATGAGTCCATTATTTCACAAAATGGGTTCATCAATTGGCCAACAAGATCAATTGATCTAACTCCATTGGATTTTTTTCTGTAGGGTTATGTGAAATCTTTGGTTTATGTTAATAAACCACAAACAACAAAAGTATTAAAAATAAACATTGCAGTGTAATTCATGAAATTGAACCACAATTATGTGAAAGAATGTCTAAAAATTGGACAAAACAAATGCACTATGTCAATCAAAGTCGTGGTGGTCGTATAAATTAAATTGATTTCTATCATTAATGCCATAGAATATGATTGAAAATAAAAATTTAAAAAAAAATTAATGAAATACTTTTTGTTTTATTTTTATTTAAACTACTGAAGCTTTTATTGGAAAATCCTATATATGTAAAAATTTCAATTTTAAATCTGATGTGAATTTTTAATTTTAATATTTTTTCTTAATTAAAATATTATTTATTTAGTTAAAATGTGAGATAAAAAACGAATAATTTGTTTATTCAGTCAATTATAATTTATAATTGCTAATATTTCAATAATGATTATCTCAATTTCATATTTGAATAATTGAGATAATTTTACATTAAATTTCATATAAAAATCAATAATAGTTTCCATTTCTCATCTCTCATTCTTAACATTCATGAGACGGATCACATTCTTCCGTAAAGGTTTTATAAAATTAAATGTTCAGAAATTCTCCAGTTAACGATTTATAATGTGTACGTGTTTATACGCATATATATATATATATATATATATATATATATATATATATATATATATAATTGTATGTATATATATGTTTATGAGTGTATGTATATACGTATATATGTGTATCTGACAAAAGCTTGTAGCGACGTTACTAATCTCATCAAGCACAACATTATAAATTTCGCGACAATTTTGAATAAAGCGGATAGACGAGAGGCGACGGCCCGGCTACGGAATGAAACTGAAAGGACTCCTCCATTATGCATAAAACAATAGATAAATGAATTAAGCGGACGTGATGAGGGTACGTTACGAACGAACGTACTCGTATAAAATTTTGTAACGGCATCGCCGTCGACGCTGCCGCGACGTGTTGTCTTCGCCGTGACCAAAACATTCGGACCACCGCCATCCATGTCATAAAACCTGACGGCTAGTCTGTTCTTTGGAAAATAAGTGTTTTGCTAGTTTAATAAACCAAAAAATCAACGTCAAATACAGGATATAGTGACGCGTCGAACAATAATAATCTGACGATTATATTCTTTAGCTAGGATGTATATTTTTTTTAATATATACAAAAGATGAAAGATGGGTATTAATCTTTGAAATGTATTAATCAGTCAATGGAAATAACGCAACCATGCCTGATGCCATGTATGATGTCAATATCAAATTCGTTGCTGTTTTCATAACTAACAAAAAACTCCAAATATTTTTTAGAAAACTATGAAAATATTCAACTTTAACTATTTTTTTCATTTTCAGAAATGAATCATTCATCCAAACACTACAAAGATTTTATAAAAATATTTAATAATCACTTATTGCTTATTTTATTCATCGATATACCTACCATAATTGTCAAATGTGAGGTTATATCAAATAATCTTAAAAATATATAATCCAACACTTTATCAATGATCAAGAAATTTAAAAATATTCAATCTTATTTCTTTTTGTTCACTTTATTTCCAAGTATGCATTTCAATAACAATACTACCATTGATAAAACGCTATATTATAAAATCTATTTTATAAAGCAACTAAAATTTTATAATGCAATACTCTAACGATGATGGCATGTTTATTGGAAAATAAAGTGGAAAATAAATGATGATTTAGCACTTTTTTAAAATGTTATGGTATTGGAACGAGTGATTCATTTATGTTAAAATGAATTCTTCACAATACCAAAACAAACAATCACAAATGGATTTTCAATTAGAGAAACTAAATCAATATTTGAAAATATCTTAAACAATTAAAAACCCTATATGTTGATTTATGTTTGATACAGATATAACAATAAATTCCAATGCTAACAAATATAAAAATTCCATAAATTTCCCTGTGAATTAAATTACACATATTTATCATTATTGTTATTTCACTATTTGCACTATTTTTAATAATATTATTTATTCAACACAAAATAGATACAACATTATTTATTATTTTTTCAATATCTACTTCAAATCATTGCTAAAAGCTATAAAAAAAATTCAATGTTACAGATTATAGTCTACCCTTACAACTCTTAATAAATATAACCTTTTTTAATCCAATTATATATATATATATATATATATATATATATATATATATATATATATATGTATGTATGTATGTAGATATGGACATATTTATACAAGTGAATTAAATGTTTAAGTACACATAACATATTCGCTTTTACAACCATATATATATATAGAAGGACCGTCCTTTATAACTTACAAACAATTACATTTTACTGGAAATTTCCAGTTGTTTAATCTCTTCACAAATTTTTATCCAGATTTTGCAGAATCAGTTGATTGGCAATAAACAAAATTAATTTTACACATGTTGTTTACTTTTGAGTGGAACAGTATTTTGTGGTAGTACGCCGTTCCTATCCACAACAGTGGTGTACTTATAATATAATTTATTTCAATTTCATATTTAAAAATACATAAACATATGTATGTATAAATTAACGATTATTATCAGAGTTTAGGAAAAAGTATATCAAAATAACAGGACTGGTGCGAATGACAAAACGTGTAATTAAATTGATTAATGAAATACGTAACTAGTTGTTTTGGAAATGTTAGTATTTTTCGTTTTGGACGTATTTATTGATTGATGAAATCTGTATAAAGTATCGAAAATAGTTCGGTTGAACGTAAATTTTCATTAAAAAAATTTGTTTGTTAATCAAATAATTTGTATCATAAATACATAATTTATATGTTTAATTTTACATATACATATTACATATATATATATATATATATAATTTATAAAGTAAAAAAATATAAAAATATTTTTATAGTTAAAAAATACATTAAAAACTATTGTATTTTTTCTCTTTCTGTAAATAATAAAAATACATATATTAAAAAAGAATTCATATATCTGTAATATTAATTATAAAAATAAAAAATAAATGTTTACCATTGTTAATTGAATGATTTTTTTTGACTATATTTTTTACATGTCTTCTGAAAACTTAGTTTATTTTAATATTTCTAACCAAATATGTATATAAAAATTATTGTTTAATATTTGTAGTTACGATCCTCAAAAAAATATTAAATATTCACACGTAGATAATTTTTGGTAAACTTTCATATGTACAAAGAATATAAAATGAAAATATTCACTTAACCCATATATGAGTTCGTACAAAGGATAGTTAGGACTTATAAAATGATAGTAGAAAAATTTATAAAATTTTGCAGGAAAAAATAACAAAGAAATTCTATTCACATTTTTATTTAAATTTCCACAGACTTCTGACTCACCTCATAAAAAACTAGCAAAATTCACTACATATATATATATATATATATATATATATATATATATATATACATATATGCTCAGTGAACAGTAATATTTAATGAAGCTTTCACCCACCAGTGGGTTGATATAAGCTGATATAATAATTATGATGATGATGATGATTATATCATATATATATATATATATATATATATATATATTAGTTAATAACATAAACTTATTAAATTTACTAAACACATAGATAATATTACATATATACATTTATAATCTCAAAAAGTTAAAATAGTTCATTAAAAACTTAGAATTAAACGATATCCAATATTCTTCTTTATTCATTTTAGAATTTTAAGAAATATGATATCCACATATTGTTACTTACACTGTAAATAACAATAAAGAAAAAAGTTATAAAGAATAAAAAAAAAACAATATATTTCAAAATAAATGTAATATTATAATTAATTCACAACTAAATAATCTACACTAAACTAACCAAAACTCTGATTTTTACACAACTAAATCCTCTCCAATATCATATTTTTTTATAAAAGTATTCAATAATCATATTGTTCAAATTTTATCCTTTATATATTTTGGAGATTAAGAAACTCAGAAGCGTTAACATCTTTCACCATAAGCGATTAGCTCTCTAAGTACTAACCCCAAATGGAAATAAAGTGGATATAAAAGCTAAAATCCTGAAACCTCTTTATACTTACGACCATTCGTACAAATTAAAAAACTATATCCTGTCTGAGATGGTCCTCTTTAACAGAACACCACGAATCTAGTCTGAGAATAAAAAAATGACTCTGAAAACAGCATGACCAGTACTAGTTAAAATTTGAAGAATAGTGACACTGAAATGACTTGAAAGTAGTTAATTAATGGTACAACTGTAGCAACGAAAACAGTCTTAATAGTATAAGGAAGTCAATGAGATACCAACTATTAATCTGTCTCTAAATAAAGCAATCATCTTATTGGAAAAATGAATTTAGTTGTTTCAATAAATCAATTTCCTTTAGATATGAATGAATTAATGTTTACTTTGATAATGGTATCAATATTTTGCTAACTACCACCAGATTCATTATAATTAGCTTATAAATATTATTAAAAGAAATTATTAATGAAAAATGTAAAGAAAAGATTTATCAAATATTTTTATATTTTTCAAATGTTGAAATGAATACAATAATTAGGATAAACAGGAAAAAACCTTTTAATATATAAATAAATTTGATTTAGATCAAAGAATTTCATCTAGAAACAAGAATTGTAAATGGAAAAGCATTACACGAACAATTTAATTATTATTGATATTTTAACATTATATTTTTGTCAAGGATTTTTTTTATTTTTATGTAATACTTTTCTTGAATATCAAAAATATTTCTAAAACTTAATTTCAGAGCTAGAGAAATAAAAATAATGACATGTACGTTAAAATACATAGTAGCAAAAAAATATAGTAAGATGTTATTAAACATTTTCATAAATTTTCAATATCTTTTGAATCTTTTCAGAAAAAAATCACTTAATTTTTATATACAGGAAAATTTTGTTCAAAGTAGAAATGTCTTCTTGAAAATAAATAATACTTACGAAATTGTTAATAATTTGATATTGTATTTAAATTATGACTTAGTTCAAAAAAAGAAATATTTTTACATAACATTTTTCTTTAATATCAACAATTAACTTCAAATAGTTATTAAAAAAGTACAGTTAGTAGTTATTAAAGATTTTAGTATAGTTTTAATTATTATAAGTGAAATATTTATTTTGTGTAATAATTAATTGGAAATAGTCTTAAAGTAATTTTGAAAACTATTTATGTTTTACATATTGTATTTTAAAAAATATTTTTGAGATTTAAATTTATTTAAACTTTTTTTAAAAATGAATTATTTTCATATTAAAAAACAATCTCTTTTTATAAAAATATTTTTCACAGAAAATTATAAAAAGAGAAATATTTTACAAAAAAAAATAATTAAAAATAAGAGAAACATTTTCTCTATCACCATTTTAACAAAAATTAATTTTCACCCCCAACACCACAAAGTGTTATAAAGTGCTTAATAATCACTTATTGTTCACTTTATTGTTTATAACAATAATGGGCTAATGCGCATTTCGATTGCGATACCATCATCGTCAAAGACTTTTTGTTAGAAAACTTTATAACATATTGTGGTATTGGGAATGAAAATTCATTTGTGTTAAAGTAAATTCTCCACAATTCCAAAACATACAATAATAACATTGTTATAAAACTTTATATAAGTTGATTTCTGTGAACATTTTGATAAAGAAAATCTCGTAAATTCTAACGTATTTACACATTTATAAAATCTTTGATACTAACATTATTGTCAAAAAATGGATTCAAAGATCAAATATAACACTGACAGAATTTTATAATAAATTTTAATATTTTCAAATAAATATTGTTCTAGAACCAAAACTTGAAAAATGTCAAAAAATCACTACTGATTTGAATAATAGTTAGTTTAGTTTTACAGAAATTAATTATTCATTTTATCATTTTATTAAATCTTATGGTGTTAATTTGAATGATTTATATATATAAAAAAAATATTTCATACGAGTATATAAAAGAATATTTTATATTTCCTAAAAAATATATTATATTAAAACTATTTCATTTTATACGACTTTAATTACCACGTGTTTATTTCAGTTTTTCCATCGAAATCATAAAATTTTATCAAGAAACAATCTCAACAAGTATTAATAAAACGTTCCACTTGAACATTTCCTCTTTTCCAAGTTTCTTAACCGTATCAATTACGTCAATATTTATCAAAGATATCTCATTACACAAACCCTGATTCGATAAATGCTACATTCCGTCTCTGGCTAGAATCCAGTGCATTATATCCATGCAGTCCGTTACATTTCGTGGTTCGGTCACTGTTTGCGGTATCGATTATTTGTAATCGCGTAAGCACACACATAGATGAACACATATATAAAAAGTACACACACAATCACACACTCACATCACTCGAGTTTACATAAATTCGGCAGCGGCAATTGGAAGGCCGCCGCGGGGTCCGTTGGACGTTCGCATCGCTGGTTCCAACATTTTTATTAACAAACTCCGGCGTGAACGCACTGCGTGTTCCGTGGGATTTTTATTTATGTTTTATTTTATTTTTTTTGTTTAGACGTAAATTTTTACATGACGTATACAACATTGTGTTTTTCTTTTTTCTACCAAACTATATTTATTTATATATATAAATTGAAAAATATAAATACATGGACAGAATGCATTTATTTTCTATTTCTACATAATCTTTGCTGTTTTCAAATAGTCGACCTATTATAATACCAACTTTGTGTTGGAATAAAATAAAATTCGTTTCTTGGATTTCTAAGCAATTCTTATATATTCTCCGTTCTGTTATCAGCACTGAAAACTGTGCCAATAGTAGTAACTTGCAACGAGACAAACAGATAAATATCTTATGGAAGAAGTTTAAAGAGCTGTACAAAAGATAGATAAAAACTTATTTCAATTTACTAAATGGAAATTTTTGAAATTCGATATTGCAAAGCGAGATGAAAGAACACGATTTTTTGAATAAATTATTTTTTATATAAAAAATATCTACAAGATAAAAATGATTGATTTATCAAACTCTGGTATTATTTTTTACCATTTGATATCAACTATTGGTAAAGAAATGTAAAATTCTTAATTCGTTTATTTTATTTTTTTTATTTTGGTTTGGTCAGTGTGAGGTTGAATTTGATCCAAAAATAGAATCTACCCATAACTGTTTATTTTGTAACTTAAATTCAATAAAATTGATTTTTGAACGTTATAATTTTTTCTAATTTATTTAAGAATTTATAAAACACCATCAATCTTCAATAAATTAATAAAATAATATAAACATAAGACAATTGTAAAATAAAAATATTTATATTATTATCACTTGAAAGCATTGATAACTAATAATAAAGTAGAAAGAAATAAATTTTAGAAAATAGACAGAGATCGTAATTTATTTTATAATTTCAAAACATTTCTATAGTTTCTTAATTGAAATAATTTTAATTGTTCGTTTTTTCTAATAAAAATGATATTCTAATAAAAATTAAATTAGAAAATTTAAAAAACAAATCGTGAAAAGTTCAATTTTCCATAGAAGTACTTGGATTTTAAATATTCTTCATTCAAATATTTTTAATTTATTACAGTCTCTCAAGACATTTTTTAATTGGATTAAAAAAAAAATAACAGTTAACTCAAATAAAAATCATTTCAAAATTGAAATTCCTACTATCAAATTGAAAATCCTTAGCATGTATATTATTATTATTATTAGAAGTGAATTCAATCTAATACAAAAATGATCTTTTTATCAGTTTTAAATAGTAAAACGAACCAAAATAGATAAAACATAAGAATAGAATTAAAAATGCTAACGTTTACAACCCATTCCACAAACAATTATAAAAAAATCATTTCAGGAAAATTTTACAAAGAGTATCTATATTACTCTCATAAATGTACGAAAAAAAAATAGCAAATATTAATATTTCAAATTATACCATAACAT
Organism: Neoneuromus ignobilis; assembly: GCA_029203775.1. Lineage (NCBI taxonomy): Eukaryota > Metazoa > Arthropoda > Insecta > Megaloptera > Corydalidae > Neoneuromus > Neoneuromus ignobilis. The sequence goes on along the minus strand of CP092089.1, from coordinate 44,838,060 downwards.
TATTTATGTAAATCAGTTTATTCCCGATGAAGAGATTAAATATATTAATTATACAAATGTTGATGTAAAAGGTTAAATATACATATTCGTATTAATTAAAAAAAAACACGCGTATAAAAATTAAAATTATTTCTGTCATATCAAGTAAATGTGCTGTGTGTAAAACTTTTTATATACATTTGTATACATACATATATATATATATATATATATATATATATATATATATATATAAAATTTGAAATGAAAAATAAAATTGGTCTTTAAATGGACCCCTCTGTACAGTCTTTTAATCAAAAACATTGTTATATCCATCATAATCAGTATTATTTAAATCCCTTACCGTACTTTATTAAAAGTGCCATAACCGTTTATATAAATTTTTTCGTAAATTCTACAAATACAGGAAAAATACAATAGCGTATAAAGAATTTAAGCTTTCGCGATATAAACAAAATTGTTATATACATAGAGTATGGAATGTTTTTTATTGGGTCGAACTGTTTCTTAAATTCGTACCACATATAAGTGGTCAGTTCAACATACCAATTCCATATCTGGAATATCCGAACAGAATAAAACGAAAATAGATAGAATAGAGTTGTTCGTATCGAACGTGCGTAGATGCTCGATTTAGTTATGATATTTTCTCTTGCGGAACATAACAACTTACTGCTTTTGCAATCGCATTCATTATCCGGATAGTTAATTCCATTCAATTTTTTTTAATGCTAACATTGTACAAATGTTTTTAGTATAAATGCATATGTCGATGGATTTTTTCTATTGAACAGTTCTTTGTTCTGGTTGTATTTTGTATATTTGTTTATACATCGTGAATGCATTCTGTATTTTATTCATTAATACTGTGATTATAATAGATATTTTTTTATAATAAATTACTTTTATCTTCTGACTTTTTTTGTGATATATTGTACAAAGGTCAACAACCTCCATATCAAGTTTTTTTTCAAATGACTTACAAAACACTTTTTTTAAAAAAACTACATTCTACCAAATATAAACCTAATATCAAAAAAATGTTAAATAAAATATTATTATTACACTATTATAGTTTATATATATATATATATATATATATATATATATATATATATACTTCTTCAAAATAATCTCAATTAAATTTATCCCCAATTTCATACTTTCAATAACAAATCTAAAAGTCTAACAATTATACTAATAAATTCTTATTTAACATTATTTTATACAATTTTAATATCATTGGCTCTATTTTTCATATAATTCATCAATCATATTTTTTGAACTGAAAAAACATTGATTAATATCTGTTAAATTAAAAATTCAGAAATATTTTTAACTGCTAAAAATTCATAAATGGCAACCAAGTTTCAATAAAGTTTCATAAATAAATATTAAGTAATAAAAACCGAAAATTGTTTCCCTATAAAAAATATTTTACATATACTTCAAATATTTTTTTAACAACAGTTTGAATACTAAAAACTATATTTTTTCAGTAATTTGAAAATTTACTTCACCCAATCACTCACCCTTTCTCCTCCTCCAAAAATTACACTCCAATAATTACTTGCTGTTTACTTTATTTGCTGATAAACATTTTGATGGACATTTTATTAATATCAAGACGATGCAGTATAAATGCTAATTACTTTTTCATAATCTAATTTTAGATTTTACAACACGTAGAACTTTAACAATAATAACATAATTACCAAAATACACATTTTCAAATAAAAGTGACAATAAATGATTATTCAACACTTTTATAAAATCTTGTGATTTCAGAAATAAATAACATATATATTAAAATAAAAAAATATGTTAGATAATGTTTAATTCTATACAAATTTGTTTTTTGAAAACATAAGGAATAATGACTTCTACGAAAAAAATTAATGTTTTGTATAAAAATTCTTAATATATACTCAGAATTTATAATAGGCAAAAATTAGAATCAGTACTAAAATTAAAACTGATTTCAAGTCATTATTCAGATCTCTTCATGTTTTAACATTTCGATAATCAATAATCCCTACTGAAATTTTAAAAATATTGATAATTATGAAAATGAAGACAACTTCTTATTTCTGATAATAATTGGTAAAAATTAATTTTAAGTGCTTTAAGATATATATATATACATGAAAAAACAACATGAAAAATTTATTAATATGAGATGAAAGAAAAGACAGTGAATTACTGAAAAAATATTTTTTTAAGAAAATCCTTAAATAAGCTATAGATATAAAAAGGCTGATGTTGATGTTGATATATAATAAGAATAATAAAAAATATATTGCCATATTTGTCTCGTCTAGTAAAATATCTCTATTCATATTTAAATTTGATTTCAGAAGACAAAAATGAAATTATGTGTAAAAATCGTTTGTATCAATTGATTACAATCTATACAGAAAATGAATAAATCGTAAGAACCAAAGTCTTGGAGAAAAGCAACAATTTTAAAAAACATGTATTTAATCAAACTTTTCAGAAATATTTTATTAGATTTCTTACACCGAATCTTAATAAATATGTACAATACAAGATTCTTTTGTTAGCAGCCACACGAAAATGAATAAAATTTTGAAGATATTGAAACTCGGACTTCAACATATCGATACAAAGAATAGCACGTTGAATGATTTCAAGTTACATATACTGGAAAGGATAAGTAATATAGAAAATAAAGAAAATCCAACGAAGCAATGTACGTTCCAGTATCTGCAACGGCCACAGAAAAATAAACGAAACTAGATATACATATACTATCAAGTACCATACTATTCAGAAATATGTTCCAGAGACTATTATTTTTTGAAAAAATATATATTTAAAAAAAACGGATTTCGTTTATTAAAATTTTAAATTTTTGTAGATTTTAGATTTTAATTTAATTTGAATATTTTTTTCAAAAACTATATAAGACTGAAAAATAGAATTTTAATTCTCTTTTAAACAGAAATCATTCAAACCGAATATGTTAATAAAATAACCATAAATAATTTAGGAAATGATTTTATAATATTTTTTATTTTAAAAATTAGTAAAAATTTTCAATAAAAATCGTAACTTAAAATATTCATTTATAAAATAAATGTAGATCTAAAAATATAACTAGAAAATGCAATTTATATCCAATAAGTTATAAAAAATTAAAATTTAGAAAATAAAAATTATTCTAATACATTTATAAAATTATGAATACACAAATTTATGGTAATTAAGTAAATTTTATATATAAATATATTACTTTTTTTAAAAAAATACTATTATACTGAGAATAAGCAATTTACATATAAGTAAAAAGATCAAAACAAGATTTATTTTTTTACAAAATATAGCAATATTAAAAAATACAAATATTTATGGTACAATAAATAAATAAATTATTTTCTATCTTTTATAAATACAAAATAGATTTGTTTTTATAATAACGTGATAGATATATTATATAATCTATTAAAATAAAAAAATATTTCAAATTTAAATATACTGTACTGAAAATATTTTTGATAATTTAAAAATAATACTTTATATTTATAAAAATAGAAAAAGACGTATTTACAAAAATGTATAATTATTAAAAGATCAAACGATATTTCCTTTTTAGAAAAAAATATCTAATTATTTTAATTAAAAGTAAATTTCAGCATATTTGATAATTATTTATAATAACTAAAATAAGTTCAAATGAAAATTTCTTTATTTAATTTAAAATCATTAAATATACACAACTGTGAAATAATATTTCAATGTTGAAATATAACTAACTTGGATAAGATTTTATTTCGATTATTTTATTTTCTGATAAACAAATCGTTTATTATCATTAGCAGAAATGATATCGCGACAGTCGATTACTACTAATTTGTACCTATTACATTTATCGCTCATAAAATATCACTACCGATAAATACATCTTCCAAAATACATTAGGTACATTTATTCTTTATAGTAAATTTGACAATTTTCTATCTCCGGCCGCGTTCATAACTTTTCTAGCTTCTCATCGTTTTTCATAACGGTGCCGAGTTTGCACTTTTTGAATAATCTGTCACGTCATACCTTTATCATATTGACTGTTCACAATGAGATGGGTGGCGTTCACGAAGGATATCTGTCATGTCAAGGACATGTGTGTTGAAATAACCTCTTTGCAGAGTGCAGTCTACTTGCCAGTGCTAGATAACATCTGCTCGAAGTTTGAAATTTAAATTTCTTCTCAACGCCGATTTTAAAATTCACATGGAATTATTCAACGCGATTTTAATTTAAATAGATGACAATGGTAGAATTATTCAGTAGAAATATGTAGAAATATCTTGTATATAATATTAATAAAGTTGAATTTTTTATATTTTCATAACAACAGATAGTATTTCAACGGAAAAAAATTGTTAAACTTTTTTTAAAAAATAAACATATGTTAATTAAAGGATTATTATGTATGAAAGATATTCAGACATAAAAATAAAAACTTATCAGCTGATATGAATAAAAATCCACTGATAAAATTTCAGGGTTTTATTCAAATCTTCAAAAAACTAAAGCTGGTAATCCAATCAGAACAGTTTCTCAATCTATTCTCAACTTCTATCTAGATGACAATCGCTCTCACAGTATTTCTTTGACCACAAAATATATAAGAAATTCAAATAGAATATTCTGTTACATACACCAAGTTTTTCCGACACCATATCAGATGATCACATATTCGAACCACTGAAGGATTTTTACCAAAAAAAATCACCGTAATAACATTGTAATCAAAATCAGACATAAAAAAATTATTAATAGATCAAAAAAAAATTTGAAACCAGAATAAAAAAAAGTATAATTATTAAAAAATATTACAAATTAATTTACGTTTAATATAAAATATATTTTAGTTATATTTTCGAAAAAAATGGTATAATTATTTTTAAACTATTAATATTTTTAAAATAAAATTATAATACCGTTCAGGTTGAAATCATTAACAAATTTGTATATGTTAGTCAGTACTCTCAAATTGTTTAAAGAAGAAATGAGATAAAAAAAATTTGACAAATTCCTAAAATCACGTATATTTGAAAAATTCGCTTGTTTATACATTTTATATCCATATTACATTTTCAAATAAAATTGTTTTTCCTTTAATAAATTTAAAAGAGTTGGTAAGATAATTGATTTACAAATTTATAATTTTTTTACTATTGGTGATTTTTAACCTAAGTAAAACGTGAAGAAAATAAATTAAAAAAATAACTTAAAATGTAAATTTTAAAAGCGATTACGCTGTACTTTTCATTAAATATTAACTTTGATAATATTTTACAAATTAAATTTGTTATTATAAAATGAAACATTCATTATATCATTAGTGAATTTATATCAATAATTCATATTAATCCTATCTATTATGATATTAGATAAAGCTTAAACGTAATTAAAAAGGAATAAAAATAGTTTCATAATATAAACAATATATATAATTTCAGATGATATGTAATTATTATTTTTAATTGAAATTTAATTTATCAATTTTTAACAATGATTCTTAAAACAGTCAAGAAAAAAATTTATAAAATAATTTAAATTGAAAGTTGAAATTAAATAAAAATCCTATCAAAACCAAAAACGGAAATGTTTCAGTAATGAAATTCAATTATAAATTAAAATATTTATAATATCATTCAATAATTTTACATCAAAAATTAATAATGAGCTCATTTAATGTTCTATTGAATAAAGCTTAAATTTAATTAAAAAGCACAAAAATATTTTCACAAAAATGTTCAGTATATATATATATATATATATATATATATATATATATATATATATATATATATAATAAATTTCAATTAATAAGTAATTAATTTTTAAAATATAATTATATTTTTCAATTTCAAATATTAATTCATTGAATATTCAAGTGATTAATTTATATCAAATACTTTATAATAAAATTAATTAAAAATCTTAACATAATCAAAAACCTAATAATTACAATTTCAATAATTCATACTTTAAAATGTTTTAATTTTAATTACTTTAATTTCATCATATTTAAGATGTTAATATTTTAATATATATAAATAACAATAAGTTGAAAATAATCACCTATAAAAATTAACCGATGCTTGTTTTTAATTAAAATCATCTAGAAAAACTGTGTAACTCCATTTAAATAAAATATTTTTATGCAATTTCATACAGGGAAAAAATTATTACTGATAACATTAAAGTTTATATTATGTATCAATAAACATCCATTATTATAAATAATTAATTTAGATTTTTAATTCAAATAAACAACATAAAAATTTATTTGTTGTTTTGGAACTGTGACTATTCACTTTACACAAATGAATTTTAACCCCAACACCACAATAATTTAAAGTGTTCAGTAATCACTTTAAATTATCGTGGTGTTGGGGTTAAAATTCATTTGTGTAAACATAAAAATTGTTTGAAAAAAAATTAATAGATAGACCTATCTATAAACTAATCTAAAATAAGTTTAACTTATAAATTTATTATAGAAAAAAAACGTTTTTTAAAATATATATAAAAAAAATTTAAATAATTATATCTAAATATGGTATTTATTGAAAAAGTGGAATAAAAATTATTTATGTCAAATAAATACATATTATATATATTTTAGATAATATACATTTTAGAAAAACTTACTTTTATGAAATCGTGTTCACAATTCAGTCTCATATTCTTACATTTGTAGTAAAAGAAAACTCACCTGCAAAAAAAAACAAATTTTGATTAAAATACATTTTTACTGATATAAACATTAAAAAAAATATATTTAATAAAATATTAATTGTCAAATAGTGTATGTATTAAACCTTCTTTTAAAAGTCAAAAATATTTATTATTGATTAATACGAAATAATCAATATGTACCAATAAACCATAAATTAAAAACGAAGAACATATTTATCTTACAGAATAATTTAATATATATATATTTCTCCCCTACAAATTTATTGCATTTACATCACTTGAAATATTATAGAAAATGATCATTTTTTATATTCTGAACTCTTATGATATTAAATTATATAATAAATGGAAAAATGCAGTCAAATATATTGCACTTCTTAGAGAAAAGTAAAATGCATTATTTAGTATAGTCAACTTCTATACATACAAATGAACACAGACACAGATATATATATATATATATATATATATATAGGGTGTTCTCGCAAAATCCCACAACTTAATTTTTAAATAAAACGTATTTTTTGAGTAAACGATGATGTTTTTTGAACAATATAAATATGATATATATATATATATATATATATATATATATATATATATATATATATATATATATATATATATATATATATATATATATATATATATATATATATATATATATATATAATAAAATGTCTTGCTAAAATACTCACATGTTAAATATTTAATAATGTTGAAATTAATTAACATACCTTTATACAATTTTAATTATAATAAAACAACATATACTCCAATATACAATTATAATATAGGATTATCCAAATGTGACGCCTAAAGAAACATGTGTATAGGATGGTTTATAAGATAACATGTATAATTTCTTTTTAATAAAACACAAATCTATGCGTCACATTTGAAGAACCCTATACTACTGTATTTTTATCTTCACATTTTCAGAAAATTCTAAATTCAAATCCAACAATACTTTCATCAAACTTACATTTGATATTTCTATTTTTTTTAAATACGTGACAATTTCAAATCAGCACCATATACAATTTATTGTGAACGTATATTTAAAAAATAATAATATGTCAACTCGTTGATAAATATACAAGTACGAACCTGAAGAGTTACAAAAGATTTTGTGAAGAAAAACTTTCTTCGGTGTCAGAAAAATCAAATCTAGTTGTCGGAAATTTCAATAGAATATATATATATATATATATATATATATATATATATATAAAGAGTTATACAATAAATATTTAATTTTAAATAAATACTTTAAAAAAAGTCATTTCGTATAAGTTACTATTTAAGTACCACAAAAATAAAAAAATCAGTATACATAAAAAAATATTAGATTTTTTTACTACACATTTTAAGACACTGAACTATTGGATGTAATTTAAATAAACCAATAATTACACTAAATAAAATCAAAAATACAAATTTTTACTTTTTATTTAATTAGTTATAGCTATTAGGATCATATTTCTGTACATTTTTTTAATAAAAATATAATTAAACTTTAGTTTTATATAACAAAATTAATAATTAAAGACATTTCGGTTTATATTATGTCACGCTCTGAATGGTGTCACCAGTTATACTATATTTAAATAACTTTACGAATATACATGAACGAATTTCCATATTTTTATAAAATTCACTTTGTGAACGACGAAAATATTTACACTTAATACAAAATACGACCTCGTGACACATTTCCTCGTGAAAATTTATTCCTGACTGCATTTGCAGTCATGTCCTGCTATATCACCAGAAAAATTATTGCTAATGCAATCTTCATCCATGAAAACATAAAATTATCTTACAACTCTACTCATTAAGCAATTTTTTAAACCAGAGATAATGGCTTCTTTAATAATAAATATTCTATATTATAAAGAAATTATTATCAAAACATTTTTGTTGTATTAAAAATTATGTAACAATCTAATATAACAATAAAAATTCGCACTTAAAACGAAATTCTTTTTCAGAAACAATTCCTTGAAACAAAATATGTTTTGCGGTATGCGTTTAAGACGGTCTTAGTCTCCATTTACATGTTTACTTGATGTCATTAATAGAACAAACACGACAATAACAAGAAGTTCACGTAGGAGTATAGCAGTTTTAACGTAATTCCGTACGTGCCAAACACTTTCAAGGATAGAATTATATCTAACAGATTTTATAACACTAAAGTAAAAAAATATGTATAAACAGTGTATGATATCAAAACCTTTTTTCATAAAACTTTCTTAGAGAAACTATGAAATTCTATACACTTTTTTGCACACATGTAATGTAAGTGGTGTTAACATTTTTTATATAAAAGTTTTATGAAATATAAACTCAACAGTATTAACTTTTGCAATTAAAAAATATTTTACTAAGAACTTGTAATTACGTTTAATGAAACCAAGGTGAATAATTATGTAAATTATATATATATATATATATATATATATATATATATATGGTCATCCAAATGTAACGCCTAGATTTGTGTTTTATTAGAAAAAAAAACTTACACATGTTTCTTTTTAATAAAAAAAAACCACTGCGTCACATTTGGATCATCCCCATATTATATATATATATATAAATCTGTAGTTATTTAAATATTCTTTTTTAAAATCCCGATTTGATTCATATAACACAAAACTAGTTTCATAAATAATTAATTCAAACAAGGATGTTTCATGCAAATAAAAACGGGCTGATTTTTGAGTGAAATAAAACATGTACTTTTATGCTCAAATAAAAATAAAAGTGATGTCTGCTTTCAACGTATAATAAAGTGTATAAAATGTAGAGGAAAATACTTAAAAAAATTATAATAAACACAACTGCATGACAAAAATTTTTAAAGCTTTATATTATATATATATATATATATATATATATATATATATATATATACATACATACATATATATATATATATATATATATATATATATATATATATATATATATAAAACACACATAAAATATTCTCTGACAGTATAAATTTTAGTCTTCATATTTACATACTAAAATTACATGTTCCTCTAGTGTATGTTCATTATTTAAATCTCAAAATCAATAAATAATTACAAGTCGTCTGTTTTCAACAAAATACAAATTAATTTTCGAAGAATTAATTACGAAAATTATTTAACCTATATATATTGCAAATTGCTAACACCATCGTAGAAGTTAATTATAAATATTATTTATATAATATATATTTATGTAAAAATTGAAATCAAAGAAAATTTGTAGTTTATTATTGAAATATACTGAGACAGGAGACATTACTGACTGGTATTTATCATAAATAAAACCATTTAGTAATTTTTTTAAGCATAAATATACTCATCCAAATGCGACGCCTAGATTTGTGTTTTATTAAAAAGAAACATGTATATACATACATATATATATATATATATATATATATATATATATATATATATATATATATAAAAGTGACACAAATTTTGCATTATAAATAATTTAACTAAATAAATTAATTTACGTTAAAATCAACAAACAAATTATATTTAGTGATAAAATTATAAATTATTTACCTACAATATCAAATTTATCTGTTAATTTTTTTGGTAATTAATTTGAAATTAATTAAAAATTGTATTTATAGCATCCAAAAATTAAACAATTTCACAATGCAACAAAATTTTATAATTATCTTAATAATCACTTTTTGTTTACTTTACTAGCTAATATGCATTTCGACATACACACCATTACTATCTCACTACTCTACTATAAATCTAAGCTTAATCTATAATTTACTCTCTTTATAAAATGAAATGGCAAAGTCATTGAACTTCACATCACCAAATAAAGTGAAGAGAGAATGATTATCAACCTTTTTAGTGCTGAGCGAAAAATTAAACTTGTACATAAAATGCAGAACCAAATTTATATAATTTATTGAGTTTTAGGAAAAGGGTGATAAAAAATTAGTTTTAAAAGATAATTACAAAATTTAAAAAGAAACATATTAAAAACTAAAGGGACAAGGAATTAATGACTAGAGTATTTCAATATTTGTTGAAAATTGTGTAAATAATGTTTATTAAAAACTGATTCACGCACAACGATAGATCGTCATTGGAACTTTTTACAAGTGTACTTAACGACGATATATCATTGCTCGGCACTAAAAGGGTTATACAGATAAAATCTTGTAATACTAGGATAAATTATTTATTTGTGATCAAATGAATTTACTATATAACTAAACATGTAATTATACAATTTTGAATAAAAATTGATATATCAAAAAATGGTTGATTAACAATTTTATTTTAACACAATGTTCCAGTTATAAAGTGAAAAAGAATTAAAATGATTTTTTCAGTACATCATAATTTCTATATGAAAGGTATTCTAATTCCAAGAAACATATTTCAAAAATCAACTTTAATTCCACCCTGTAGTTCATTTTAAAATATATTTATATAAATCATTCATAAATCATGATTGTTTGTAATACGCAACGACCTTCATTTAAACCATTAAATATTCACCGCGAGCAAATAATTCCAGGCCGAACGAACCATCTAAACAATTACAATTTGATAGAAACAGAAACACACACACACACACATACACACTTCAGTTATTCAATGAGCCCGATTTGAATGGATCGGTGTACTCAATGTCATTTTCTAATTGGACAAATCATGTTATACATCGGCTTTAATATCCCCTTATAATAGATGTCTTCGAAATTGTACTTTATATACAAGTTCGACATAATGATAATCCAGGTCACAGTCAGACTATTAGTAGACCTTAAGATCTTCCCTACGCCTGTCGGGAACTAGTAGACAGGGTTTTCAATAAAACGTTAAAGTTTGTTAGAGGTTTGTCAGCTAAATGCACGTTTAATGAAAACGTTTAATTCGATTAAAAAAGAGGTACAGACGCTCCGTGTAGTCATTCTATTATTATTATTATTATCTTTTCGTATATATTCTTTTCTAATTTGCATAACATTATTGTTTGGATATACTGTTATTGGAGAACGGTGTGTTTATATTAGCATATATTACAGTTGCGCTGTTTTTATTGTTTAACTCAATATATTTTATATATATATATATATATATATATATATATATATATATATATATATATATATGTATAAATTTTGCAATCAGCTCAGTTATTTAATATTTACTTTATTGAGTTTTGTATGATTGAATATTATCAAATATGATCCAATATATTCACTCATAATTCATTATAAATTATTAATTAATAATATGTGCTGGTTACAATTTATTGAAATAATAAATATTAAGTGAAACAACACGTTGTAAAATTTATAAAATAATATTTATGTTATATTTGACTACTTTGAAAACAGGTGAATATTTATTTTTTTAAAAAATATTCAAAATAATAAACACATTAAATTTTTAAACATGCCTGTAGTTAATTATTAGGTCTTGATTGAGAATTCCCAAATATTTATTTTTAAATATAAATTTCAATGATTATTAATGTAATTTAATGAAAAATATGATTTTTCGTTATAAATATTTTAATATTTGAATTTATTTTTAAATCAAATATACACAAAGATATTTATAACTTTACAAATTATTCTCTGGCACGATTAATTTTGATGATTAATAATGAAATTTTATTAAAAATACGATTTTTCTGTACAAACATTTTAATATTTGTAGATTTTTTTTAAAAAAATTATATATATGAGTACACATGAAGGAATTTATAACTTTTCAAATAATTGTTTTGACATGTAATTAATTCATTTGTACGAAAATTAATCAGTCATTAGAACATTTGTAAAATTTTATAAATGTGTTCATTAAGGAATTATTGTTTAATTTTATAAAAATTATAAAATACTTAATGAAGTGAATAGAAACATAAATCACAAATAAAATAACTTATATTTGATTATTGGACGTTTTTGTATTATAAAACTGTATAATACTAAAATTAATATTCAATTTAATAATCAATTGTTAACTTCTTAATTTCAATAGATTATTAAATTTATTGATTTGTAATAAGTATTATTGAGATTTGAAATATTTCATTTAAAAAATAAAAATATAAAACATATTCATATTAGTTAATTATATAGACATAAAATAAGTTTTTTATTTCAATTTTACTTTTGTTAATTAAATATTTTCTTTGTGAAGTATTTTTTTAAAAAAAATCAATTAATAATAGAAAAATATCTCCAAATTTCACTTTTGATTTTTTTATTCGTTGTGAAGTTTTTTGTTTCATATTTTTAAAAACTCAAATTTTCTTAAAATGAAAATAAAATCTTCAGTAATAAAAAACTCAAATAGCTGTTATATTATATTTCCTTAAAATTTCGTTTTTAATTTTGAAGAAATTTGAATAGAATTTTAATTTTATATTATTATTTATTAACTATTTTAATTATGAAAAAAAATTAAAAACTAATAAAGAAAACTATGTGAAAAATATCCAAAGTTTTCCATAAAACATTAAAAATGAATTTTTAATATCTTTAAGCATAAAAAGTAAACAAAAATCTATTTTAATCCTTACATACATATGAATTATTATCGATTTATAATAAACTCGTTATTCTAAAACTACTTTACTTTTGTATACTTCAATACATTTTAATAATAACAATTTCATTTTTTTATTAAAAATTAATTTATTGACAAACATGAAAAAACGAGTCGTGTAAGCAGGAAGAAATATGTTATTATTTTCAGCATATTATTTTTATTTCCTCTTTAATAAAAAATAAATTTGATAAAATCTAATAAAGAAATATGAAAATAAATAAAAATATAGAACAAAGAACAAATTTTATTTCAGTCACAGCAGATATTCATTGATTTTTCGAAATATCAATTTTAATAAAATACTATTTTAGACTCATAAAATATTTATATAACTTTATATATATAAGTATTTGTATTGTACATGTGTGCATACACATACATATTATATATATATATATATATTTATAAGTATTAAATACCGGATGTGAAGATTGAAATCTCAATTTAATATTGAATAATCGGACTAAATTAGGATTACTAGAACATTTCCAAGAAATATTTGAACGAACGGAAAAACGGCGTTACAATAAAAATTTATAATAGAAAACGAATAAAAGAAGATTTTTCGAAGTAACGTTCATACGTTATGCATGTCGTTTAACTCATCCTTCGTCGATAATAAAATCAGCGTGATGGGTACATTCGCATATCCGGTTTGTTACAACGCACGTGTCTTAAAAGTCTATTATATAACTGTTTCGGTGTTCACGTCAAAGACAAGATCGATATCGGGAGACGGATGGATGAAAGAATATCGTCACAAATGGCGTTGTCACGTTGCGGCGTAGCGTACGACAACATCGCTGATGGTATATAACCGAATGTGGATGGATATGTATATGTATTATATATATATATATATATATATATATATAATGTGTGTGTGTATACGTGTGTGAGAAGAAGAGTGTGGCGGGAGTACACTGTCGACGGATCGTAAGCTGATTGTGACATATCTCCTGAGAGCGATACATCACTATGTGATGTGTACTGACAATCGTGATTTTTTCTCCATTTTCTATTGCATTGTATATATTGTTCCATTTCCTTCGGTTTTTGTGCGGTCTATTTTGGATGTGATTTGTTTTTAGAAGGTTCTTTTTCGCAGTCGATAGATTTCGCTTTTCTATACACAAAAAGCTTTGGAACGTTTTTTTTTTAGAATTTAATGTAACATATACACTATTGTATATATAGGGGTTTTCAATAAGCGCTTCATAAGTTTAAATAAAATAAAACAAAAACTATTTAATTAGTTATTTATTATTTTTTAAGCATATTCTATGGCATTAATAATGGAACAAAAGTTCACTCATATGACCACCACAACTTCTCTTGACATGGTATATTCGATTAGTCTAATTTTTAATCACTATTTCACAAAATTGTGATTCAATTTCAAAAATTACATGTTCAATGTTTATTTTTAAAGCTTCTGTTGTTTGTGGTTTATCAGCTTAAACCAATAATTTCACATAACCCCACAAAAAACAATCCAATGGAGTTAGATCACATAATCTTGGTGGGCAATTGATGGGTCCATTTTGTAAAATAATGGACTCATTAAACTTTTGTTTTAATAACTGTATTGAAATAGGTTTTTACAATTACTATTGTTGTTAAAATTTTAAACGTTCCATCATAATTTGCCAGACTATACTGAGTTGAAATAAGTTTTAAAAAAAATCAAACATGACTGCCACGATCTGTCAAATTTCTGATATTTTTATTGTAATATTCTATATATAAATATATATTACATATGATGGAAAAAGATGTATAAAAAATATAATTAATTAGATATAGGTAATAAAAAATAACAGAATTAACAAACACACAAATCCATTATTCAGTACTCTAAATCAGTTATACAAAATGTATCTTCTCTGTGATTATCAAACAAATGTAAATACTTTATAGAAAATTACAAAATTAATTAAACAGTCTAATTTACAAGCTTTTATAAAACTTTATAGTAGGAAAAAACACCAAGCTGTTAAAAACATTGGGATGAGTAATTCATTTGAACATTAAATAATCATTGAATACATTTATAAAATTATATGGTTTTAGGGAATAATTTATTTATGTTACTTTGTTCTGTAATTATATATTTTATATTTTTATTCATGCGCACTATGATGATTTAAAAATGCTGGAATATAAAAAAATATTTAACAATAAATTAAATTGACTAATTTTTTTTAAATCCTTTTCATATAAAAAAATAAATTTAAATAACAGAGTAAAATCCTATTCAAAATCTAATATAAATTGAGAATATAAGACAATAAATTTCAATAACTAAGTTTTTAGTCTCACTAAAAATTATTCAATGTACCAGTTAGTCGACGTTCAAGGCAAATAAATGTTATTATTTTTATTAAATTTTATATGAATAAAAATTACTTTACAAATAACTTTAAACAACGACCTTATAATAGCTTTTTTAACAAATAGCTTCAAGGTCTATTCTAACTAAAGTAGGAATAGCTATAACGCAAATGAAATCAAACAGCGGAAAATGTAGGTTTCTGTATTTATATTTCGACCCTCTTCATTTCTAACTATATTAAATTTTAAATGTAAATTTTCTAATCTTACTTGCACATTGTTATTTTTAAATAGATATTAATATGTAATTAAATCTTGATTAAAAAGATTATTTTAATATACTACCTGAATGTATTTCATAAAAACAGATATAAAATTCAAACTCGTTTTAAACTAATATATTTAAATACCTAACTTTTTTAAAATCCTTTTTATTATTTAAAACAATTACTTCAAAAATTTTTTAAGTTTTACCAACATTCAAACTATTTTCAAATCATTTGTAAGCATTTTTTTTAAATAAATCCTAACTTTAACGACAATTTTCTGTTAAAATTAGTTTGTTTCTTTGGGTTTATAAATATAAAACTTATATAAAATTGTTCAACAACCACTTATTGTGATTTTTTAATAATGTTCGTTTCAACAACCATTCCGCAATCATCAATCAATTTTATTTTTTATCAAAATAAAAAATAAGTGATTTTTACTATTATTGTAACATTGTGTTTAATGCTTTTATAGGATATATAGCTTGAAAGAATTTTAACTAAAGAATATATTCTCTTATTTTATTTGACAAAAATGATCACGTATTAAAAATTAAGTTTGGAAGTTATAAAAAACAAATTAGAGAAAAGTCAATCTTTCACAGAAATACTCTAGATTAAATACTCTTTATTTCAATATTTAAACAAACTTCTTTCATCAATTAAAATTTTAAAAAAATAGATTAAGAGGAACAAAATGTATTACTCGTATATAAATATTTGCTCCAAAATTTAAACCCCTTCAACTGGACTTGCTATTCTATGCAAAAATATTATTATTATATAATAATTAATATATTGTTGTATATTTAAAAAAATGTATGATATCATAAAAAAAGAAATAATTATTAAAAAAATATTACCTTATTTAGAAAATGTACAATTTCATTATCAATAAGTTACTACATCTAGAAGTTTTTGAACTCGTATATTAAATTTAAATATTTGCAATAAAAAAATCTCGCTAATAAAATAAATTTACTTAGTTATAAAATATTATTCTCAATAAGTTTTTCTATCAGTTTTTATTCCCAAAATTTACCTACCTAAAATTACATTAAATTCATATACATACAATTTAAAATTAATTAAAAATAATCCAGAAAACAGTCTCTATAACAACATCTTGGAACTCAATTTGTCAATGAAAGTAAAATAGTCCCAATAGAGACTTTGAAAGTTATTCTAGAATTTTTAATAAAATTCAACCAGAATACTATCTAAAACAATTTAGAAATTAAATCATTAATTTTAGATAAGTACTCTAGTACTAACAGTTCAATCAAAACCACAGATTACAAATGAATAAAAATAAGTTATATTTATGAAATATTTGTTAAAATTTTAATGTTTTATAAAAAAAAACGATCAACAATATTATTATTTCATCATAATTACAATAAAAAAAAAATTTTCTTTTCCGTAAATAGTGTATCTTATTATGAATAAAAAAATGAATTTCATTTTTAAAAAAATTAATATAGTTAAACTGAAATTATATGCATATATATATATATATATATATATATATATATATATATATATATATATATATATATATGGGATGGTCCATATGAGACTGAAGGCTAGTAAAGAATAATAAATATAGTAAGCAAGTAAATATATGTTCAAATCTTTAAATCTCATTTAGACCACCCTATATATTGTTATAAAAACGTGTACATAAGACATTCAACAATGTTTAACGTCAATAAAAACCTTCTGACATAAGTTTAATTGTTAAATTTATCAGAAATCCTTTAAAGCTTTCTTGTTGCTTTATTCTGACATGTTTTATGTGTATATCCAAATCCAAATGGTTACATGTAGTACTTTTGATATATATATATATATATATATATATATATATATATATATATATATATATATATACATTTGTGTGTGTATATGGCAATAGAAAAATAGGATACATTTCGTATTTCGTGGTTTTCAATTTTCCAACGACTTTTTCGTACACGTACGTAGGTAGATTGCGAGCTTATGTGAAATTCTATTGAACCGATGTCATTTTTTAAAAAGTATGACATAAGAAGTCAAGCGCGGGGCATGTGCCAAAGCTGACTGGCTGGTCTATAGGGACTCCATGACAAGACCGATGTCTATGTTCATATTTAGTCGAATACTGATATATATATATATATATATATATATATATTGTGGCTTTCGTCCAGTAGTGGACTGATGTGGGCGTTATGATGATGATGATGATATATATATATATACTTTTTTATTTCAGTCCACGTATATATGTATTGACGCGTGACACTTCCTGCACTATGTTTGTAAAAATGCTTTTGACGTTCAATGTTACGCTGACAGTTCTCCGTTTCATATGATAAAGTTGATACGGAATAGATATATTTATACAACCGGTCACTCACGTATATTTTATGTTGATTTGTACAAAGTGGAATATATTTGATAAGAGCAATGTGTATGTAATTTTTACAAAAGAGACACATTTATGATATTTCGTATAATTCTGCAGTTATATGTACATTTCATTATAATGGAGGTAAATGACATCCAATACATTTTATAAAAATATGAACATTCTATAGTTTAATAAATACAGTTGACGCATATATATATATATATATATATATATATATATATATATATATATATATATACAACCTGACAAAAAGAGCAAACCTCGAATAAAAAAAAAATTCACCAAACCACCGGATTAGCGTACTAAGTATGAGTAAGTACCAGTGAGTAGTTACATTCAATAGGCTAGTTCACACTAGTATGCACGCATAGAGTATTCACGGCGTATTACTGTTCGTCTTGCACCCTCTTTAAGAAAACTAATTTTCTTAGATAGGGGAGTTTAATGGTAAGAGGATATGAGACGAGCGGTAATATGCCATGTATACTGTAGACATGAATACTAGTGTGAACAGGCTAATTAAGGCTTTCACTCAACAGTAGACTGATATAAGCTTTTATGATAATAACATGAGGAGTGAGGTAGGTAAGGAGGAAAATGTTTATATTTATATAAATATATTTGAAAAAACTATAGAACTAAAAAATTAAAAATTATTATTAAAAAAATAAAAGTAGCAAAAATCTTGAAAAATAAACGAAAAAAAATATTTCAGCTTCATTACACATATTATGTAAAAATATTTTACTTAGAACTGAGCTTTCTATCTTAAGATTTACACTTTCGACGATAAAGTTTATTTAAATATATTGTTATACTGATTTTATTTTTTTAATAATCCTTTCACAAAAAAATTTCAACCTGCATGAATAATGAATTTAGAATTTGTAATAATTAATAATAACTATTTTACTTTTATTCTTTCTTCATATACATACAGCGTTTTTTTAAGCGTGATAGATCTTTATATTTAATCCCTATCAAAAATTCTATCTAACCTGAAAAATATTATATATATATATATATATATATAAAATAAACATGGTCTATATATTATAGAAGCATTAACATAGCTTTCTAAATGTTTTATTTTTCATAATTTATTACATTATTAAATAGAAGCAAATTTAAGAGTCGACGAACAAATCAAGTAATGGGCAAAAACCCCTTTTTTAAAAAAATGCATTAACTCCATAAACCAATTTTATTATTATTAAATCTTCATCAAAAGCAATAAATATTAATACCTATAAAAGAGATAATATATTTGCTCTGTTTAATTCATTTATTAACATTAATTATATGCCCCTTAACAAGACCTGATTAATATCAGAGCACGTATTAATGAAATACAATATATTTACTTAAATTAATAATACAATATATTCTGTTACATATTTCATAAAATGCGTACTCGTCTTTTATACAATATTAGATATTTTCATTTATGTTACACACTATTGGATAACGCATGCGCGTTCTTTGTCAAAATAAATTGCCTTCGTGTTTATACAGCAATGTCAAAGCATCGATGTTGAAAGATATCTATCTATGATTTGAAATTGATGTTGTCACATATCAAACACGGAAAATAAAATAAGTATGTAATTTTTTCCATACGAGTCAATACGTCCACATACGATGAAAGAGACAGTTAACGTACGAGTTGAACGAAAAAGAAAATTTTCATATACATAAAAGATAACAATTTTATAAGATATCGAATTATGAGAGGAGAGAAAGTGGTTTGTGGAGTTTTCACTTTTGGAAAATACGATAGAGACCAATATATGTCGAAAAGTAATTATTTATGTTTGAATTTTATTAGATAGGTATTTTAGAAACACATTAAATAGAAAGTATTCATAAACTAAAATTATAAACTGTAACTAGAAAGTTTTATAACTATTTTATAAAATAATTAAATTAAAACTTTCTTAAAACAGTTTTTAGAACTATATATAGAACTAATGAAAAGAATCTTCTGAGTTTCATTAAACAAAAAAAAACATTCAAAATTTATAAATCATTTTATTTTATAAAGTGTTTTCTTGATAGAAATTTAATTTAAACAAACTTAATCGTTTTTTGAAAAGGTTTAATTTTAATTAAAAAAATATTACAAAAAAATTCTTTACATTTTCTAAAGAGAAACTTAATATGAAAACTTAAAATTAAATTAAATTCCTAAATACTTTTCAATATAACTTAGTATGAAATATTGTATAGTTCAACTTATTACTTTAAAACATCAGTTATCTAAAGGAAAACGTGTGCTAAATAAATGGAAATTTTTGAAAACAGATTTATTCATTTGCCGTTGAAGCGGAAAATAGATGCGATTGTTTGATATATTGTTTACTGTCCTATGCTGTTCAGTAAACGTAAAGTATTGGCTGGTTATACAACACGGTTTTTCTGTTAAATCTGTTTATAAATATATCGATTTTAGAAATTTTGCAAAAACTGTAACAAAGTAATCGATATTTGAATACTGAGAAATCCCATTTGACTCCATCAACATCTAAACTGATTTTAAGTGTGATAAAGAAAATATTGTTTATATGATAGGATATGATACGATCAATTTATTATAAACATCTAAAATCAAATTAAATGATTAATTGTGAAAAATATTGTCAACATTTGGTCAATTTAAACAATGAACTCAAAAAAAACGTTCTGCTCTTGTAAATAGGAAACAAATTATATTACATCAAAACAATATTACAACACATGTTTTTAGCAAAAAATATAAAACGAAACTTGATTAAGAGCCTAGCATATTTTCCAGATATATCATTTTCCTACTACCATTTATTTTAATTAGAAAAAAATTTACTGGAATGGAGATGCAAAATAGACACTTGATGAATTTTTAGCTTTCAAAAATGAGCCATTTTATTGAACAAAAATTCGAAAGATTTCATCAAGACAAAAAAATTGTCAATATTAATATAAATTACATTTTTAAATAAATATCACTCAACCAAATGAAAAATTATTATTTTCTTTTATTTAAAAATTCATAATTTTTTGATAGAGCTGATATTTAGGAGGAAATAATAAGAATTATAAAACTTATCATGCAATAAATTTTATCAGTATTTAAATAAACTGTATTTTATCTCAAGATCAAAAATTGAAAAATAAAAATCATTTTAATTAATTTAATTAAATAAAAATAAATCACTCAATTCAATACAATAGCAATTATAAAAACGTTCAATAATTACTTATTTACAAATGAAAAATAATTAATTATTAAATACTTTAAAAAATCTCGTATTATTAAAGTGATTGATTAATTTGTATAAAAATAAAAAAAAGTTTTTATTTTTTTACAAAATAATAAACACCTCAACGCTGAGTATTTTATATATTTGAAATCATTTGATAAAATTTAAAATAATTACCAGCTGTGTAATCTTTGTTTATTATACAAATTCAAATAGTGATACGTATCTTCGAAACAAATACATATATATAATGAAATCAAATATTTGACGTTGAAATTTGAATATAAATAACAAAAAATGTATAATAATTAATTATTGTACACTAAAAAATGTTTGTGGTATTGAGCAGTAATTACTAGTGAACAGTGATTTATCTTAGTGCCAAAATATATTTTCATTGATTATGATTTTAAAATATATACATTTCATTAAACTACTTTTTTAATTAATAACTGTTTTTATAGAAATAAATCTATACAAAATCAAATCCTTTAATATAAATTTTCTTTGTTATAATATTAACTAAATCATATATCATATTTGAATAAAAATAATTATACTCGCTAATATTCAACAAAAGTTTCACTTGTAGCACTGGAAACGAATCATTTTTTGTAAAAAAATGTCATCCTCGTACAACATATTTTTTTTTAATTCGACGTTGTTTTATTAAAAACTATTTCAGTAAAAATAATTGTAATTTTCAAATAATACTTTTGCACGGATTAAAATTTTGTCATAGTGTAACGTTTGTGATTCGAAATATTAATAAAGCTTTTGATGTTGTTTCAACTGGTAAATGTACTGCATGTTGAGTTCAAAAAATATTTATATATATATTATGAAATTGTTTGACTACAAAATGTGATTCGTAATCAATTGTAGTTTCTATTAATTTAACAAACAAATACTGTATAGTAAAAATGTAATATTTTTTAATCAGTAGAAATATTTTCATTACTAAAAAAATTAAAATTAAAAATTCACTTGCGAAATATTTTTCATACTTGAACAAAGCACTGAAAGTGTCTTATAAGAAAAAGTATATAATTTATTTATTGAATCTGTACTGAAATCCAGACACACTTTTCCAAAATAAACAATTCACGTCGAAAAATTTCTAGCACTCGTTTCGAATCCCTATCGGCCTACATTCAAAGATATCTCTAATGGCTTTATTTAGTTCACTCAGTAAACGTTCACTTACACTTACATTCAGTATATTACCGAACAGAAATACCGTACGTAGAGTTGAACCAACGAATGAAATATAAAGAATTAATGTGTACGAGATAAATGACAAAAAAGGTTACTGAAGAGTGAAGGTACAGAGTATTCACTATTCGAGCCAGTACTAAATATGTATGGACCGGTGTATGCATTGCACCGTGTGTAATGATAAAATTTCGCCCGGTTTCGAGAAATACGTTAAATAATTCACATTTGACATTCGTTATTCATACAGGTGCGGCCATGTCACATTTATCAAGAGGAGTTTGACGAGATGTGCGCTATAAAAAAGACTGATGGCATTAAAGTCACCACCAACCACAGGTACATACAAGTTTCAGTTTGTTCGTAACAAATACGCACAGATTGTTTTATATATTTCAATTCGGTTTTTTTCCTTTTTGATTAAAATAGTGATTTTGCAAAAATTATTTTACTCTATGAAATAAATGTATAATTTATTTATTTCAACACAAATTAATCATTCATACTAACAACACCATAAAATTTTGAAAATGTTCAATAATCACTTTTTATTCACTTCACGTATCAGATTTTATACATTATTAATTAATGCTATTATTTAATATAGTGTTTTGATGATAATGACAGTCATCAAAATGCGTACTGGCAAATAAAGAGAACAATAAATAATTATTGACACGTACAAAATATTATTTCATTAGTGTAAACAGATAATTTGTGTTCAAATGAATTTGACATTGTACCAAAACAAATATTAATTTATTAATGATTAATACTTCTCAGAAACACATGAGAAATATAAAAAAAATTTTTTTTCAAATTTGCACACGCTGTATATTAAATAACCAAGAAAATTCTGTCACATTTAAGTTAAAAATGAGAACGCTTGTATTTTTTACTTAAAATAACTTTATTCGTCAAAATATCCACTTTTACACAGAACTACTCTTTTCTAATGAAAGGATAATTTATAATTCCTATTTTTATGAAATTCAGAGAATTTTTATTTAAAAAAAAAATAAAAACTTCTACTTTTAACTCTGTATTATTATTAAATTCTTTACGCATACGGATATCTAAAGACAAAAATAAGTGAAAATAAGGGATGAGGGAGAATTTCACAATCTAAATTCATTATCTCTTCTCTTGTCATTTCCGCAATATGTATCCGAAAGTTATCTTGTAAAAATAAAAAACTCTTTGACAATTTACCAACACTGGCTGTTTTTTGTTCTAATGCATTATGCACTCCTTGTAGTTGTTCACTGTAAATATTCGTTGTAAAGATTTCACCAACTTGTAAATACTCATAATGAATTATTCTTTTTGAAGCCCATCAAACACAGAAATTTTTTTTTTCAAAATCAATTTTGCTTTAAGTATTTGTGGTGAAAAATCATTTGATAATATCCAATAGTAAGAACGATTGTTGTTTAAATAAAGAATTTATTTTTCGTCACAGATCAAAATTTAATCCAAAAAAGATTTCCAATTTTATCTAAGAAATAAAAGATACGAAAATTGTTGGAATTATAATACAACATTTGGTTACCTAATATTTTCAAGAAAGGTATGGAAAAGAATATATAAATTTTTAATTAATTTCATGGAATTTTATAACTAAAATCTATTTAAGTATGAAATACCATTTTTAACGTTAATATAAAAATCTCTAGAATTAAATCATTTTTCACACAATATATCTAAATTATATGAAAAAAAATCTCAGATCGTTAATACATGTTCAAATAAAAATTCAAAGCAAAAAAATTAAATGTTTATGAAAAAAATTAGGAATTAAAACAACATAAGACAAACAAATTACTAATTAAGTCATAAAAGCAAGTTATATTCAAAAACAGAACAGAAAATCCTGTTGAAATAATTATTTACAAATTATATTAATTTTTATCTATATCATTCAGATCTTTTCATAAATTCATCATTAAAAATTTTATAATTAATAATTACAATCAATATAAAGTTTTTGAAAAAATATTCCTAATTTATAATAATTTTAATAGCAAAAATATCAAATTTAAAAACCTAAATATTAGAAAAAAATAATACGAACTTAAATTCTATATTTCATTTTTTATTTAAATTCCTATTATGCAGTTATATATTTCTTTTACTCATTTTATAATTTTACTAAGAAAAGTTTTCTTTAATTAAACTATTAAATTATTTTGAACAACTGTACAATAAGAATTATAATAAAACGCCTGTTTATAATATAATATTCTAGTTTCGAGGATTATTTTTAAAATAAAATTACCATTTTCAAGATATCTCCCATTGTAGTCTTTTATTAAAAAAAATAAAAAAGGGAATTATTTGAAAATGTAAGACAATAATTTATTTCAATTTACTTTTTACTGATGTTTACTTCAACAGACATGTCATCGTTATTAAATTGAATAATGTAATTTATTATGATAATAATATGGTTGTAGAAATGCATGTTAATGAATTAAAATAACAATTAGTGATTTTTGAATATTTTTATAAAATTTTATGATATTAGAATGCACGAGTCATTTATGTAAATAAATCAAATTACTAAAATAAAACTGATATTAAAAATAATTTTGTCGAATTGAAGATATTTCTTTATTTCCTCTTCAATTGATAAAATTAACAGAACGATTGTTGAAAAGAACGCGACTGTAAAAATGAAAATTAATGAACCAAACAAACAAAATGCCATAAAAATGAACTCGAGTTATTATACGTTATTTGTATGCGTGCTTACGATACTCGTTTCAAATAAATAAATAAATATTTGAAAAGAGCTCACTCGTATATAAAGAGAATGAATCGAATAAATATTCTTGTCGAGATGAAAGATGATTTTAAAATGCTTACACGGTGTTAATATGTATGCTGGGTGAATCGATACCGTGATACTACACAAATGCTCTATGCTAATACATGAATCAAATATATCTTTTTGACAACGTGTAACACTGGTTTCGATTGGTACAGAGGCTGGAAAAAGGGAATTCGATTCGCTCGAACGGGAAGTTGTAGTCATCAAATACGTTGAACGGACAAGGGTGCGCAGACATCAGTGATAGTGAAGATCGACGGTGGATGGTCGAATGCAGGCGGAGGCAGAAGCATCGTGTCGACCTCTATTAGTCAAAGGTTACGAGGGT
This sequence comes from Neoneuromus ignobilis, assembly GCA_029203775.1. Taxonomy (NCBI): domain Eukaryota; kingdom Metazoa; phylum Arthropoda; class Insecta; order Megaloptera; family Corydalidae; genus Neoneuromus; species Neoneuromus ignobilis. Next base: position 44,812,086 of record CP092089.1, on the reverse strand, counting down.
CATCTTTAACATCTCGGTTGGTGGCTTTCGTAAATATTTTGTGTGCGGCGCTTGAACATAAAGTGATGAGTGTTAAACCTATTAGGGGCCACTGAAACACCACGCTGGTTAATTGATTAACAGCGGTGTTCGTGTGGTGAACGTTCAACAACGTATGGGTCGTTATTGTACGGAGTAAGAGAGTTAATCTGCACAGAGTATTGGGTTATCCTTCCAGTCAAAGATATATATTTGAAATTACTTGGCTCTGTGTTGTTCGCTGCTTTCATTATTTCAACCGATTTTCAAACATATTTCATACGTACGAGTACATACATTTATGCACATATGTGATATATATACACATACATAAAACTCAAAATTATTCTGAATATTTTTTCTACTTAAAAGCATAAATGTAATTAAATTATTAAAAGAACATAACACTTAAATTTAAATAGATGATAGGTTATTATTAAAAAAAAAGAAAATTTAGAAAATTCCTATTTCAGTACAGAATATATAATGAAAAAAATATATTTTACCATTTTTATTGTACGAATAAAATTTGTTTCATTATGAATTAAGGTTAATTAGCTAAAAATTCATATATATATATATATATATATATATATATATATATATATAGAGAGAGAGAGAGAGAGAGAGAGAGAGAGTTTCAAGCGTGATAAAACTTTCAATTCAATCCCTATCGAAAGTTCTAACATAAAAAAACCTTTATCATATCTTTATATATATATATATATATATATATATATATATATATATATATATATATATGGTTAATTATTAAATATATATATATATATATATATATATACACCCATACATACATACACACACATGTATATATATATATATATATATATATATATATATATATATATGAGATAAAAATAATTCCTGAATACCTAATATTTTTTCACAGATACACTAATATTTTTATTTAATAAATTGATATATTATTCTATGAATTTATAAAGAATATAATTTTATAAATATAATACTAAATTTTTATTTTAACATCAAATAACTAATAAAAAGAACTAAATGTTATGAAATCAAATTAAAAAATATGTTTCACTTTAGAATCAGAATTTATTGTAGCATTGTTTAAAGATAAAAAGGTATATATATATATATATATATATATATATATATATATATATATATATATATATATATATATATGTACATGTATGTATGTATTTATATGCAAATATATAAAACATTCGTTTTTAATGCCTGAGGATATTATCAGATAAATGTATGTATATATTTTATTTATTAAAATAATATAATAATTATAAATTAAAATGAATTATGTTAATTCAAAAAAAATAATATTAACGTTTTATTTTGATAATATGTAACGAATAAACAATAAATAATTCAAAAATGTATTTGATCGTTTTTATTTCATAATTCAAAAATATATTTGATCGTTTTTATTTCATAATTAAATTAAAATATTTAATTTTAATAGTATTTTTTTAACTTTATTTACAATATATATATATATATATATATATATATATATATATATATATATATATATATACATAAAGAGAAAGCGAGAGAAAATGTAACAAAAGCAAAATTTTATAACCAAATTTCTAAGTTCTAAACTAGATTTTTTTGCAAAAAAATTCCATGTAAATAAATTAGACTACGTGGACCCTTTGACAAGAATATTTATGTCTCCAAATATAATTCCTACGAATTATATCTTATAAGGCCCCAAAAAAAATATTTATGCCAAGCATTCCATAACAAATAACAACAATTAATCTATAAAAGGCTATACTATTAAACTTGAAAAATACTAGACAAAACATTACTTAAGAATATTCAAAAATAACATATCATTACATTAAAAAGGTGTCAGAAAACTGCAGTTAATTCTAATTCAGTCCATCTATGATAGTATTTTTTCGTAGCTTGACCGCCATTCCATATTCATTTTTGTCCTTCTATTGTGTTTTTTCTTGAGATATGCACTACCCATGCCCATTTCATCAATTTTAATTAATATATATATATATATATATACATACATACATATATATATATATATATATATAATATATATAGTCATCCAAATATGGCACCTAGATTTGTGTTTGATTAAAATAAAACAAAAAATACTATACACATATTTCTTTTTAATAAAACACAAATCTAGGCGTCATATTTGGATGACCCTACAATTTAATACCGAAAACTTTTTACATAATCATATAAGTACTTTAACTGATATAAGAATTTAGTAAGAAAATAAAATATAAATTTAAAAGAAAACTTTTTTTTTAAAAAAAATCAACAGTATTTTTTATTTTAATATTAGTATTTAAAAACAACAATAATAATTTAAAAAAAATCTATTTTTCAATTCTATTTTAGAATTGAAATTCGCTATAAAATTATTTTTGAGTCAACTAAGTGAATATAAGTAACTTTTTCCCTCTCTCTCTCTCTCTCTCTCTATATATATATATATATATATATATATATATATATATATATATATATATATATATATGTATATGTATGTATGTAACAGGGTGTAATTTTTAATTATCAAAAAAATTGTATTACAAAATTATTCCAAACAAACGAGCGACTGAATGAATAAATTTTGTCGCAGAATAGATACGTTGTAAATGATATACGTCGTATAATTAATTTCCGAACCGCTTTGTATATTGAAAATAAATTGTCTACTTTGTAATGCGAATTTTCGTTACGATACACAAAATACACATGTAGTACATAGTCGAGTCCTATTAGCAACTTTTCCATTTACAGCGAGTTACATTTGCATTCTGCGACTGTCTGCTTTTACGACATTACACTGTATATGTAATTTTCCATTATCTACTAGTTACAGAGAAAATGTGTAATACACGTAGGACTCCCGATGATGTTTTGTACGAGTCGACTTCGTGTATAGATTCGCTGTATTGCTAGTTCCATTCAATTATCGTAATCAAATCATTCATAGCTAACAGCGACAGTGTTACAACGCTGACGTCGCCTCGCATGGTAATCGATTTCAACGCGTACTATAGAACCGGTGCTCTGTTGCTCTTCGCCTTTCTTGCAACAGTTTTACGTTTAGAAGTTACCTAGCTACCTGTGGATTAATCAGTCACGCCAGAGGGCTTTTGTTCGATTGGGAACCGATGACACATTTCGGCTTAAAATGTGTACACACGATAAAGCTTTCACAATTATTTTTCATAATATTTTCATTCCAATACTCGTACTCTGCTGATGGAGCACGTTATTCAAATATTACAGCTTTAAAAGATCGTAAATCTTTTTATAAATTTAATTACAATTAACATTTTTTTTATTATTCAATTGATACTATGAATATTCACATTTTTTAATTTTTTTAATAGACAAATTCCAATACGATTTCAATTGGACTCAGTTAATAAAATAAAATAGAATTCAATAACTTCTATCTTTAAAAAATATTCATTTATTTTTTGCTCATATACATTTAAATAGTCACGCAATCTTGAAATTGTAAAAATTAGTAACAATAAATGGTTTATGATTTTTTTTAAATATCACAATATTTAAAAGTTATTACTTTTAGTAAAAAAGGATTTTTTTATTTCTAACGAAAATTGATATAAAATATTAATAAAAAATTAAACTTAAGAGTAGCAGTAACTCAACTGTATTCCAATTTATGAATTTGATTTTCATAATACATTCTCTCTCTCTCTCTCTCTCTCTCTCTCTATATATATATATATATATATATATATATATATATATATAGTTATATATGTATATAAAAATATGTGTGTATGTATTTGTAAGAGTGTGTAGCAAAAATTATGTACTTCTCAATTATTATATAAATTTTTTTAAACGAAATCGAAACGAAAATATTAATTAAAAATAGAACAAGTAACAAAGACAATCGAATTTGATTTTTTAAAGAAAGGTGTATTTAAAAATCATCACATGAACAAATGGTTAACAAATTATTTACAACTATATAGAATCTAATTTTTTACAAAAATAAAAATAATATTGATAATAAAAATTAAATAAAATAACAACATATTTGAATATATATTTTGATTTATAGAAAATACATAAAAAAATCAAAATAAAAAAATACTTAGCAAATATTTTATAAAATTATAAAATAAAATATAGGGTCATTCAAATGTGACGCCTAGATTTGTGTTTTATTAAAAAACAACTATACACATGTTTCCATATACGTACACCACCCTTACACATGTTTCTTTTCAATAAAACACAAATCTAGGCGTCATATTTGGATGACCATATATTATCGAGTTTTTATTTTTTTCTAAAGCAACAAGAATAAAATATTAATAATAAAATACATAAAAATAAAAATACAATACAATACTGAGATTAAATTGTTAAAAAAATATATATTGTAAAAACAAGTATATACATTCGGTTTTTAATTCTGATCTAATTTTATTTTTGTATATTTTATTTCATAAACTATTTTTTCATATCCTGAATTTTCAATTCACTGAAATTAAAAATCTTGTAATAAAATAGAACAAATCTAAATTTTACAATCTACCTAGATTCCTGTTACAACTATTATTACATTTGAAACCTAAACACTGATTTTTTCGTACATGCTTATTTGTATAAAAATAGAGAGATACGAAGAAGAGAGAGAGAGATCAAGAAAAATTTAATTATAACATGAAATAACAATCATAAAAATGAATATTAGTACACGTATCATTTCCTACAAAAGAATGTCTTTCGAAACTAGTCGAATAAAATTTCTATTTGCGACCACGTAGCTCATAAAAGTGCTACACACACACTCTCACACAAGATAAAAAAATAAAATAACGTTCAAATTGGATCATAAAACAAATGCCTCAATTCGTGTATTTTTTTCTTTCTTTCCACACTTCTACCTGATCTTTGTGTCAGCCATCGTGATGCAACAGCGACGTTCCTACACATCAATTCTTTATTTTTCTTGTTTCCAACTTATCACGTAACAAGGCAACAACTCCCACGGTTTGATAAATGATATGAGTTCGCAAAAAGAACGCACGCCGTTCAAATACAATCTGAAGAGTTGAAAGCGGGATTGTAATAGAATATTAGAGCTGATTGCTATGTAGCACGTACACAAAACTGCAATTCCTTTTAATGTATGAAAAATGCGGATAGGTGTGCGGAGCTCTTACAGATACATCTGGCTATTTAATAAGATTTATTAGCGGTAATATGTGTCTAGACGGGTGTTGTAAAATAGATCATAGCATCTTTTATTCTTCCTACATACATTTATATATATATATATATATATATATATATATATATATATATATATATATATATATCATTACATTGCGAACAAAAGCAATTTTACATTGTACTAACACATAAATACAGTTATTTATACTTATATTTATATACATATATATATATATATATATATATATATATATGTATGTATAACTCTTTGAAAATCACAAAATATTATATAATGAAAAATGTGGACGCTGGCGAAAGACACGGAAACTTCGTAAAATGCAATTATCTATGAGGTTAGAAAATCGATGCCACTATCATATTATATATATATATATATATATATATATATATATATATATATATATATATACATAACCCTAATCTAACTATATGAGTATTAATGTTAAAAATAAAAATGTATTCTTTTAGTATTTGTTGAAATTATTTTTAATAAAAGATCATGCATCGGATTTCATTTACTTATATAGGTTTTTCCAATATGAATGTCATAACTTTGACAACTGGTGGCAGCCATGTTTGATTTTTTTAAACTCATTTTGACATTTCAACTCAGTATAGTTTAATAAATTATCATAGAACCTTTAATACTTCAACAACGCTTAGAAATTGTAAAAACTTCAATAAACTTATTGAAACAAAAGTTTAATAAGTCCATTATTTCACGACATGGATCCATCAATTGATCACCAAAATCATGTGATTTAACTCCATTGGATTATTTTCTGTGGGTCATGTGAAATCACTGGTTTATGCTAATAAACCATAAATAACAGAATCATTAACAATTAACATTGAATGTATAATTCATGAAATTGGACCATAATTATGTGAAAGAGTGACTAAAATTTGTCTAAAAGAATGCACTATGTCAAGGAAAGTCATGGTGAACATATGAGAGAAATTGTGTTTTATCAATAATATCATAGAATATGCTTAAAAATAAAAATAAATAAATAACTAGTTAGTTAAATACTTTTTGTATTATTACCAATAAAACTTCTGAAGCATTTATTTGAAAACCTAGATAACTATAACAAATCAAAATATTCTGTGTTTCAAAAAATTTTAATTTTTAAAATAATGTTTCTTAAATAAAATAAATTAAAATATAAAGTGACTGAAATATAGTAAAGAATAATTAATAATAGTAAATAAGTAAATGTTATCTAAACCCTTTAGTCTCATTTATGCCAGATATATATAAAAAAAGATATAAAATTATATATTTTTTAAACAAAGGTATAAAATGTACACAAAAAATATCACTTCAACACGACAATATATTAGTAAGTGTTTAATAATTACTGATTGTCCACTTTTTTCGTTTACAACAACAATAGGCTGATACACATTTCGATGGCAATGAAATCATCATCAGAACAAACGATAAAATTCACTTTTTTAATACGAATAAGTAATAAAAAAAATTTCAAATCACAAAAATCAAAAAATAATAATTCATGTCACATCATCTGAATTGATTTTAATAATGCAAAATTATAACACAACAAAATATAAAAATTAATCAAATATATATGGTCATCCAAATGTGACATCTTGATTTGTGTTTTATCAAAAAGAAACATGTGTATAGTTTCTTTTTAATAAAACACAAATGTTCATTATTAATTAAATGTATTTTAAATATTCATTTAATAATTAACAAAGTTAAAATTTAGTTACACTCGATTCTTTAATTTTTGTCTTTGTATTTATTATATTTTAATATCATTTTGGAATTTTATTTTTTGAAATATTCATTCTAATTTTAATAATGTTAAAAAAATGTCAATTTGATTTTTAAAAAAAATAAGATACGAATCCAATACACGAGCCATGTTTTAAAAATAAAATAAAAACAAGTCAACTAGTTGGAGATGCATATTAAATAAAGATAAGAAAATATACAAGAAATTGCACTCGCGGAAATTATGTTTGAATTAACGGTGGCACCGGTATAATAATAATCTACTGAAGTTTAATATTTCATTTTCGTTTACTATTTGTTATTCATGTAGACATTGATGAAAATGTCGTCTATTTTAATTTTCAATTCTAGTCTGCCAATAGATTTAAAATCAGTTTATAATGAAAAAAAAATTATGACATTAGTGTTAAAAATTAAATTGGAAAAATATTCGATTATGAATTTGTAGTTATTTTTTGTTCGACTGACTCATTTTTTTAAAACACATTTTTGTTATCTGTCGAGCTTTAAATAATTTTTTAAATCATTATAATAATAACAATAATTCATTTTTATTCGATGTTTATGAAATCTTAAAAATGAAAATAAATTGAAAAATATTTTATTAGTACTTTTAGAAAGATGTTAAGTGAAAATTACGATTATGTTTTTTTTCTATTACTTTGTAATGATTTCTTTATGTACACACATTTACACAGACACATATATATATATATATATATATATATATATATATATATATATATATATTGTGTGTGTGTATGTATATGAGTATAATTTAGTTGCAAACGAATATTACATTACTTTTTTAATATAGATTTTCGTGCAAACTAGAACGTAATAAAAATATTGTAATGATATATGTACAGCGTAAAGCAGTTAATGAGCCGATCTGCTAATAAATAAAAGACACCCCTGTTCGAATAAAATACACAATTTATACAAGGTTGACAGACGCCCGGTCCGATTATTTTCCGAGAAAACAAACTGAACAGTTTTTCAACAATGACGATACAATTAAACACTACGACTGTTGGTACGAGAAAAAAATATAGCCGACACCCGTTTGAAGTCTCGTTTATGTTTCAAATTTTTTGCCAAAAGATTTATTTAAACATCTTCTGTTTTACTCAACGGTATATTTCACTGTAATCGTTTTACAACAGTGGATTTTATTATCTCCATTATTTGCAGTTAACGTGCAATCTATTTACATTGCGTTCACTCTGTTGACTTTTTAATTGAATTGCTTTTAATAGTCATCCGCCGTCGCCTCTTCTATTCTACTAGCGTTTTGCTTATTTATGTTTACACCCATTGTTTGAAACTGGAGAGATATTTCCGCCCCCGCCTGTCTTTTGGTATGTTTAATTTAATTTCATGCATGTTATTATCCTTTATTTGTTTAATATGCTTGCGTGAATTCCCTTAACTGACTTCCATTGTTATTTTATTTTCATGTTCAGCCGTCTGAACTTTGATCAAACACACAACAACGGGTTTTTTATGCATATTCACGCACCATTATTTAATGGAAAAACTTGTTTTCTTTGATATTGTACTGCATGTAAAAGCAAAACTGTGGAAAACGTTGGAGGAACCTGTCGACAGACGATGATTCGATTATAATACATTAGTGTACAGTTACTACAACACGTTCATCCTGACTGGACTTGTAATTCTTCTCAATCGGTGCGTCACGGGTCACGGGTTTCGTGCCCGGTACGCAATACCATTGCGTGCCAGCTGTTTTCATCATCATGTCTATATACTCAGATAACAACGACAACACTTTTCGTTACATGATATTAATCGAATAGAAAATTATTTGATTGAATTCGACTTGGAATACAAAAGATTATAAAATTGTGAAATTTATTAGAAATTCTATATTCATTTATGATATTAAATCAATAAACTAATTTTATTATTATATACTCTCCCTATCGAATTTTTACTATTATTACGAATAGGTTTATCATACATTCGAGATCGATTTTGATTAATTGATACAGAGAAAGAAATGGAATGAAAAAAATTTTAAACGAATATTTAACAACACTTTTTTCAATAACTATCCTAATTTTTTGTGTATTTCATTGTTATTTATATTTACTTGACATTTTCTTAATAAACTGAAAATGTATGCAAAGATTATTTATCTAATTTTTATTTCCATATTTAGGAAGATGAGTAAAGAAAAAATAAGTTGTAATATCGTCTTCATTTTCACATTTTTTATAATTATTTGTTGATTTATTTTAGGAAAACATCTATTTAGAATTATATTTATATGTTTTACAATTATAATCGAAAATTATTCATAATCACCAACAGTTGTGATAAATAGTATATTTTCCTCATTTAATAATTATATTTTTCAAAATCAGCATAATTACGTTCGATTTCTATTCGAAAAATCACCCAAATTAAAAATTAGTTTTTTAACTGACAACCATATTTTATAAAAAAAAATTCTCAACAAACTAAAAAAAACCGTATTAAAATATCATTTTTAGTGAAATCAAGGCCTTACAAGGGATACAAGACCAAAAATGATAATGATTCTCGAAAGTATTAAATTATTTCATATAAAATGTTTGTTTTTCATTACTGACCAAAGATCAAATATTCTTAATTCGTGAATCACATATCCAAAAAAAAATAATTTATATATTTTAAAGTTAATAACTATGAATGAGGAACAATTTATTTATTGTAACAAAGATAAGGACAAAAATCAATTTTATATTCAAAAAAACACTAAGTTTCAAAAATATTCCAGGGCTATTGTTGTATTCCAAAAAAGTCATAGAATAAAATTCTCATTTGTAAGAATTGTCCATTTTTCTTTCTTCTTGCAAATGAAACCATAACCATAAAGAAAATAATACGAGCAAATCGATTTCATGCTTAAAAATTTAAAAATAACGCAATGGAAAACATTTTCTTGCAAGACAACATAAAACTTATCACAAAAATCAAGAAGTTGTCGCAGATGGAGTACAGTTTTTTTTAATTAATCGAATTTTTCTTTAACAGATTTTCATCTTTTAGACAAACTGAAGCAATTCTTTAGAAATTAATATTTTCAAGAGCTATTGAAAACACTTTTAAGAATTTTATTAATTCTAGTAAAAAACTTTTTTCAAAAAGGAATATTTCTAAGACATCGACTAGAATAAAATTGTAGAAGCTAATTGACCTCAATTTAAATTAATCTTTTTTTGTAAATTGGAAATAAATTGTTTTGATTTTATATTTTAACTTTTGCATTTTAACATGAAATAATCTAATATTAATTATTAATAATCTCTAACGATTATGCATAACATACAAATTATTTAAATTAATTGTAATATATACAATACACTAATTTTTCATATAATAAAAAATCACAATTTTTTCCAGTTATAGAAAATATTTTAAATGTAGGGTTTTTTAAGAGTGATAAAACTTTGAATTGAATCCCTATCAAAAGTTCTATCTAACCTAAAAAAAACCTCTTTATATATACATGTGTGTATATGTATATATTAAGGTATGATAAAGATGTTTTTTTTTGATTAGATAGAACTTTCGATAGAGATTCAATTTCAAGTTCCATGCAAAAAAACATTATATGTATCTCCCTTCCGCTTTTTTTTTTATATATATATATATATATATATATATATATATATATTTATATATATATATACAAGTAATAAAATTTTCAATTTTTCACTGATATTTACAAAAATATTTTGTGCATTTTATTTATAATTTTTTAAAAAAATTCCTCAACATTTCTGAAAATTCGTACGAATGAACGTGTACATAAACAACACACGTGCATACAAGTTTGTGTGCTTATATATGTTTATAACATAAAATAATATTTGTTCGTGAGTTTCGAGTCTTGAATGAAATTGGAACCAAACGATGAAACAACAAAGATTAACCGAATACACGATCAAATAAGAACAATACAAAACGGGTAAATATTTATATGTACGGGTATATAAACGACTGTATGCGAAACATTACACCTAGAGAACGTTCTTAATGGAAGAGAATACTCCTTTTCATCGAGTAAATATTACTAAGCTTTTAATCTTGTACGATCTTTTGATGTTAGCTGCTGATTGGGTACATATGAATATAAATATTTACCGAATTCACTCCCGACTTCTAACATGTTATGTATGCACATGAATGATTGATTACAGTGATCGGGACTGTAGCGTTTTCTTTTTATCATCGCTATGTTTTCGACCATCGAGTAAATATTTTTTAAATTAAACGAGTTTCACATATAAAACATTTTTATCTGTACACAAACATAAATGAAGATGAACATATATATATATATATATATATATATATATATATATATATATATATATATGTATGTATGTATATGTTTGTATATAGATCAATTTTTCGTCACGAGTTCAGGTTTAATTAGAGTAAACAGAAAAAAAATTGCTTCATCCCAATAAAGATTAATTTTGATTGATACATTTCAATCCATTTCGATTTTCAAAAAAATCGACCTTATTTCAATATATATTTATAACAACTCTGATTGAAATTTTTTAAAAATAATTTTAAACGGAAATTATACCATTTAATAAATTAATATCAGCAGGTTTAATAATTTAAAAAGAAGTACATTTAATTACATTTCAATTTATATAAATATTTAAAAATATTAAAAAATATCAGAAGATATATTTCACAAAGATATTTGATTTGATTCCAAAAAAAAGCGACTACTATTGACAGAGTTTTCAAATGTACATCGATATATTGAATTAAGTAATCTCTTTAATAAAATGTTATAAATGTTCAACAACAATACTACTAGTAAAGATTCGTAGACAACCAGTGCTACTACACAAAAACCACAACATTTAGAACTGTCTATCGAATTGAAATATCCATTGAAATATAAATTATCACGAACAAAGACCCCGCTGTATCTAAAATCCCGAAAGAATTCAAAATTAATAGCTTATACTTTGCTACGCTCGATCGAAAATGAATTGCAGAAAGACAAAAAAGTGAAATAAAAGTGATCATTAATAATAGAGAGCATAGTGTCTGTGCATTGGGACAAAAAGGAGTAGCCTAGAGTCCTTGTGTTTATTGCTGTCCGCCCGAGGATAAATAGTATATCCTCTGATGTGTATATTTTCGCACGAAATTGCCGGACTGTTATAGTAAACTCACGAGAGGCGTTAGTGCAAACATTAGTGACACAAAATATCACCATAGTCATTCTTATATGAACTCAAATGCGAACGTTGACTATATTCCATATCGGTGCGTCGTCTCCTACTATGTAGTTATTGTGAAATGATGAGAAAAGCATTTTTATTACACACAGCAAAATGGAGGTTCAATATTACATTTTTATCACCTCATTTAGAAATATATATATATATATATATATATATATATATATATATATATATATGTCATATCTTCAAAACAAATCCCTGCATATATATATATATATATATATATATATATATATATATATATATATATATATATATTGAAAAATTGTAATATAACTCACCACGATATATCACATTATTTTATAATACATCTTTTTAAATTACTTGTACACTTAACAATTTTTCAATTTTAACATGCCTGAAAATTCATATTTATTTATAAATTTATTACTGTGGCTTATTCACTTTTACATAATACTAAAATATTAGTGATTTTCAGAATGAAATTGCAATGAGTGATTTTTGAATAAATTTGAAAAACTATGTATTTTAATATTTGAGTTAATGTTTAATTTATGCAAAAAAAAACAATTTTATAAAGCTCTCCGAAGATTAAAACTTGACCATTGAAATTCATATCAGATAAAGAATTAAGTATTGAATAATTTTGTAAAATCTTGAATAATTCGAAAATTATTTAAAATGTTTTCTAGAAATTTTCTTTATTTCAATTTTAACAAAATAAGTAACACTTCAAGTCGATACTAATTAAATAATAAAAGATAAAGATAAAAGTAAACATCAATTTTTATTTTTAAATAAACTAAATATTACTCAATTAGTTCCTGAAATTTATTACAAAAAATTCATATATTTGAATGTTATAGATATTAAAAAAAATCAGAGAAAATTCAAGATCATATTAAGTACCATCGTTGATATTCAATATTATAATTCAAGAATGAATTCCTAACAACTAAGTGAAATCAACAGTATTATATTAAAATCGTGACAAAATTATTAAAATACGAGAAAAGAAAATGACTAGGATTTCAAATAAGGACATATATTTAAATGAACATTACAAATATTTTCTAAAAAATATTTTTTTAATTAAAAAATATTACTGTTTTTAATTGCAGCTCATCATAATTTTCAAATCTGATTAATATAACTTTTATTTCTATTTTTTTGCTATCAAGAAATAAGAAAATAAAATCAACTAATCTATTCAACTATCTTATATGAAAAAAGTGGTTTAATTAATCTTTAAATTAACTCAAAACAGAACTATTCATTTCTCATCTTTTTAATTTGGTCAAAAAAAATATGAATAAAGTCCTAATTGTATCAAAACTTTTAAACATATGATATAAATTATTTTTTCAAAAAAGAATACAGTTAAAATCAATAAAATTTACAATAATATAAAACTAGTAATTTTATGTTTTATATATATATATATATATATATATATATATATATATATATATATATATGTTGCATGTATGTATATATAACATGTACTACTATATTATTATAATTTTTCTATATACAATTTTCTAAAATTTTATATTATATAACAAAATTTAAAATATTTCCACTAAAGAAGAATTTAAAAATCATAAAGGAAAAAATAAAATCTACTATAAAACAGCAATAAAATATTTTTATTACAAAAAATATTAGTTCTTTGAAAATGTTCTGATAAAATATATTCATCTTAATTTTATCTCAATGGCTACTCGAACTACATAATATTCACTACAAAGATTTTTTTTATCAAAGAATATCTTATTAAAACGTGTCACTGCTTCCTTTTACGAATTAAACTACTAATAATAAATATTTTCTTCCTTTTTCACTAGCTATTATCTTTTCTTGGAAAGAGAACAAAATTCCTAAAATATAAATTTTTCCATGAAACCTGTAATATATATTCGAATTTCATATTTGCCTGTAAATATTTGAACTCTTGACATTATTTTGTGTTGATATAGAAGTTTTGATCAAAGGATATCCTGTGTACACGTATCACTGATTCTTTTTTATATTAACCTTTTGTTCGTAAATGTTTTGAAACTAATTAAATAATAAACAGGCTTATATCACTTCTATATAAAATTTTAAAATGCGTGTGTTTTAAAAATACATACAATCATAATATATTAATTAATAAACAGCTTTGTTTAAATTTTCAACAGTTTAGAACGATACAATGTTTCGATATCTATTTTACAAAAGGTATTTAATATTTAAGTACCTCTTGACTTTATCGTTTGTTAGCCTAAACTCAATTTTATGGATATCTAAATTACGGCTTTTGTTATAGCCGCTTATGAAGTTGTTCGGACCCCACGATTTCGTACAATGCTGCATTATAGATTTAAATAGGCCGTTCTAATTCAGACCTTAGGCAATAGCATTAACGTTTAATTTTAACGTGATAAAAATTAAAAATTCGACAAAATTTGTTTCATTAAGAACTATAGTTGGATTCAGATTATAAAATATTTATAAGCTTAACCACAATTTATTATTCTACAATCAGACAGAAAACAGAAAAAAATTATTAATTTAATACAAAAAACTAGACTAAAAAATACTGATTTTATGACATTAATTATTTAAAAAAAAATTAATAAGTATGTTTGAAATATTTTTTATCGCCGATTTAATAAATACTTAAAAGTAAATTTCAGAAAAATTACATAATGTTTGAAAAATATAATGAATAAAAATGAACATTTCACTATTTAACAAAATCGTAGATGGTTATTCATTATTTTTAAGTTTTAATGGCTAATATAAGAAATATAATTTAAAAAGATTTATTTTAAAAATAAATAATCATAAGTCATGAAATTCAAAACGAATTATTATATTAAAATAATGAAAAATTGTTGACTCCAAAATTAAAATTATGTCCAAATTAATGATAGTCAACTGTATTTCTAAGTCTATCAATATATGTTATTCACAAGTATAAAGGATTTCCCAATAAGCGCTTCAGAAATTTAAATAAAAATAAAACAAAAAGTATTTCATTAATCAGTTATTTATTTTTCATTTTTAAGCATATTTTTAATGATGGAACACAATTTCATATGACCATCATGATTTCACCTAACATAGCATATTCGTTTAGTTAAATTTTGGTCACTCTTTTATACAATTGTGGTCCAATTTCGTGAATTACACATTCAATGTTTTTGTTGTTTTTGGTTTATCAGCATAAACCAATGGTTTGACACAACCCCACAAAAAATAATCCAATGGAGTTAAATCACATGATCTTGGTGCTAAATTGATGGATCCATTTTATAAAATAATGGACTCATTAAATTTTTATTCTTATAAATCTATTAAATTTTTTACAATTTCTAGGCGTTGTTGAAATATTAAACGTTCCATGATAATTTGACAAACTATACTGAGTTGAAATGTCAAAATGAGCTTAAAAAATCAAACATGGCTGCCACTAGCTGTCAAAGTTTTGACATTCTTATTGGAAAACCCTAGATCATTTATTCATTTTATTAACCTACAGTTTTAAATTGTACTTTATCATTTTTTTTATTATTCCCCCCCCTTCTAATGTATTAACTTTTATCTTATTATTTACAACTAATTTACTCTTAATTTCTACTTGTTCTCATTCACTTTTTTGTTTATCTATTT
Organism: Neoneuromus ignobilis; assembly: GCA_029203775.1. Classification (NCBI taxonomy): domain Eukaryota; kingdom Metazoa; phylum Arthropoda; class Insecta; order Megaloptera; family Corydalidae; genus Neoneuromus; species Neoneuromus ignobilis. The sequence continues at coordinate 44,796,153 of CP092089.1, read as the reverse complement.
CATCAACAAATTGATTACCAAAATGGATCAAAATAAACTTTTAAACAAAATAACTGGTCATTATTAATGAATATTCATAATTACTAATATTAAATAATTTTCCAAGCATGAAGTGCATTTTCCAGCAATGATTTATAATTTTAAGTGATTATTAATAATCTCTAATTTGTCAAATTCTTCGTTTCTTTATTACTTTCTCTCTCTCTCTCTCTCTCTCTATCTCTCTATATATATATATATATATATATATATATATATATATATATATATATATATATATAATAAAAATGAAATATTGAATCTCAATATGATTTCGTGTAATAAAAAAGCTTTTAATAAAATCTGCTCGGTTGAAAATTTGCGATGATATCTGTTTATGATTACGTCTAGCGCCACTATATAATACCATATGGTCTTATGTACCATGATTTAATCGAAACTGTTATCGATACGATTCGACGTTTCAGTTCGGATTATATACGCCGAGATAGAATTCCTTCACTTAATACTGAAGTAAAGCAGAGTATCGCTACTCATACACAAAGTGAAAATCGGATATCTGAAATGTAATTTACAGAAAAGAGAGTTTTAATCAAGAAAGTTTAAACGTAAATCCACTTGCCACATTGAAAACTCCAATAATATTCCCCTACAGTTTTTCACGACTGCACTAAATCTATTAACGTCGTCATGTGGTTTCCTGATGACATTTTGTTCGTTTGAAAGTTTTTCTTGTACCTTTACTAATTATAAAATTTATATTTCATTCTACCATTTATATACATATATATATATATATATATATATATATATATATGGCGTTTAAAAAATGTAGGTACATAATTTAAAAGTAAAATATACAAAACCGTCTATAAGGGTGCGTTTAGTATAAACAACATACATACACCCTTATTTAATTGAATTATAACAAGGGGAGTGATTTAAATCTCTCATACATAATACAAAATGAATGAAATAAATTGTGCTCGGTGAAACAAATTACTTTCCTATTTAAAAAAATATATTTTATTTATATATTTTTTTCAATCTTAAACTAGTAATTTTTAAAATACATTCTATGAATACTTTTTATCATTTTATCTAAAACTGAAATATGTTCGCTTATAATTTTAATTTGAAAAAAATAACAAATTTCTAAATAACACTTTTTTAAATCAATAATAAATATGATTTTTTTAATTACTAATATATATATATATATATTTCTGTCTAATATGAAATCACAAATAAAAATTATGATGAAATACATAGAAAAATTTATATCTAGTATAGGATTATAATCTCTATAAAAACCTATAAAAATATTTAAAAAAACTCATTCAAAATCAAAAAATTGTAATAATTAAAACAATTGTGAACTGAATTGAAAACGTTTTATTTTTTTCAGTGAACAAACAAAATTTACTATCCATCATCTTATTTGTACATATATTTTCAAGCCACTCCGTAAACACCGTATATGTGTGTATGAAAAAAGCTTTTCTTATTAATGAAAGTGCAAAGTTTGAAGCATAGAAAAGAATTGTTGGACTGGAAGTTATAAAAAGAATTGTGCTTTTATCTTAACGTCGTAAATATAGATGCAATTCGGGCAGACATTTTGTTCATTAAATATATTGCACTGTTAGTAATACAGCCGAGCGTGTATGTTATTTCATTCTTACATAAACATACACTTTGTGTCCTGGAGTCACGAGTTTGAACTACAGCTGCAATATGTTTACAAGATGAGAACTTTGTGTGATGATAACAATTTTATTGAAAAGATCGGTTTGCATACTTCAAAGGAACAATTGTTATGAAGTAATATCGAAATGTTTATGGCAATAAATATTTTTCAATTTAAATTCAAATTCATACACATGTAATTGTGTTTTATGAATATATATAGTTTTTCAATAATAATGTCAGAACTTTAAGAGCTGGTGGCTGCCATGTTTGAATTTTTTTTAAGCTCATTTTATTATTTCAACTCGGTATAGTTTGACAAATTATCATAGAATATATAACACTTCAACAACACTTAGAAATTGTAAAAACTTCAATAGATTTATTAAAACAAGAGTTTAATGAGTCCATTATTTCACGAAATGGACTTATCAATTAGCCACCAAGGTCATATAATCTAACTCCATTGGATTATTTGTTGTGGGGTTATATGAAATCATTGATTTATGCTAATAAACCACAAACAACAGAAACATTAAAAATTAACATTAAACATATAATTTATGAAATTAGACGCAGTTATATGAAAAAGTAACTAAAATTGGACTAAACGAATTCACTAAGTCCATCGAAATCATGGTGGCCATATTAGTAAAATTGTATTTAATCATTAATGCCATAAAATATGTTTAAAAATAATTAAAAAAATAAGTAGCTAATTAATTAAATACTTTTTATTTTATTTCCTTTTGAACTTCTGAAGCACTTATTGGATAACAACGTCATAGAAATGTCAATAAACTAATATTGTAAGAACCAAACGTCAAACTAAAAACTGAACTAAGTGCCATAAAACTACAATGGAAAAAAATTATATATTTTCATTATTAAATATTTAAATACGCTGGAATTATATGTATATTATATTTACAATTACACAATATTTGTCATGAAAACCTAGAACATTGTTGCATATAATTTATAAAAAAAATGATGTACTAAAAACGTAAATAAACGAGAAATCCATTTATCTGTGTTCTGTTTTTGCATGACAATTCATCGACTCGTAAGAAACTTGTTGCTCAGATTGTAAAAAATTAATACGAATTCAGACATCTCAACCAACCTTAGAATTTTACAGATTGAATTTCTAGTGACTACTTTCTCTTTCCAAACATAAATAAATTGAAATATGGAAAACGTTTTGATAATGAATAGACATTTAAAACGACCAGTTTGATCAAAGATCAATAATGATTTATATATATATATATATATATATATATATATATATGTATGCTCGTCCAAATCTGACGCCTATATTTGTGTTTTATTAAAAAGGAACAAAAAAAAACTATGCTCATTTTTCCATATACACCACCCTATACACATGTTTCTTTTTAATAAAACACAAACACCTAGGCGTCACATTTGGATGATCCTATATATTCTGTGTTTGTGATCACAAAAACTTTTCAACCTGTCTATGTATATTGATGTTTATAATTTTTTTATAACACATGCGACATGTAACGTAACGTAATCAATTAAATAGCATGAATTAAAAGATTAAATGATAAAACTGACATAATTAGTATTGGCTAGTTAAGTCCAATTTACACGAACGTTACTCGTAATTATTGTTAAAACAAAGGTGTGGCTGGTTAACATGTTGATTTATTTGCATTGTACGAAACTTATTTAGCATGCGTTTAGTTTTAAGATCCGTTGTGTCGAGTTCTTGCTTATAATGAATTCAGGAAACGACACTATTGGTATAAATTATCCTGTTTTGTACAACAAACGTAATTCGTGCTTTTTCTATACGCTACAATTTTTTTTATAGTAGATATACAATTCTATTCGTTGTTAAACTAAAACAATGATTATATATTTATTTAAACATATAAATATAATGTAATACGACTTAAAATTATTGTTAATAAAATTAAAAATATTCATATATCATTTTACTTTTTGTCTATATAAATATTACCATGTATTTTAACAATCAAAAATTTTATTAATTTATAAAATACACTTGTATAGAAAAAAAATCAATAACAATTTTATACTGCAATAAAAATATTTATATTTTTATTAAAAGACAAGTAGAAAGTAATGAAAATATTATTATAAATTAAATCTGTGGATTTAAAAATAATGTAATAATAAAAGTAATTACTGAGAATAAAAAATTGAAATCTCTAAAGAAAATGACTATGTAAAATAAGAAAAAATATAGAGATTCCAGAATTCTTTAAGGAAGGGGACATAATAGCCTCTATAAATATCAATAACATAGAATGGCTGGATCATGTGTTAAGAAGGGAAAATAAGATAATCAAAAAATACATAATAGTAAACATAAATGAAAGAAGACACATATTAAGATAAAAGACTGAAATAAACAATAACTTACTACACCCGTCCCTCAATTTACGCGGAGTAACCGTTCCGCGTGGATTTGTTTTACGTGAATGAAAATCGCGTAAATTGAGTCTGTCCAAAGACATAGATTTTCTGTTTCTTCGTGTTATTGAACGTTTGTTAAACATTTCTGGGTTAAAATTACTTACATTACATTTCTGGGTTAAAATTATTTTCTGGCTGCGTAAATTAGGATCGCAAAAATGATTAATAAGGCAATGTGACATCTCCCTGAGCATGTTTTGTACTGCACTGCCGTGCTTTTATACATTCAAGTAAGAATTTGCGTCATTCTGATATATAATAAATTCCATGAAAAATTATATAAAATTAAATCTATCTGACCGCGTATAAAAAGTACCGCGTAAATAGAGATATAATTTCCCGCGTAAATTAAGGGACGGGTTTAGTATTAGAAGTGAATAAGAACCTGATACGTGATAGAAAATCAGAAATAGAACTATGAACCAACTTTGGCTCAAATAGTCAGCAAAATAAATATATAATAATTAAAGAACGTTTTCGATTTTTTAATCTTTAACACCAAAAAAAAAAAAAAATTCCGGAGTATTAAATAAATTTAAATGAATATTTTAATAACTTTAAGAGATAAACTATAATATTCAATGGAAATAATTTTAAACTTTTAATCGAATTATCTAATTATGAATATATATATATATATATATATATATATATATGAATGTATGTATATAAAAAGAATGCAGAGAATAATTCACTTTCGTTTATTTCGCTCGGCGTAAAGAGAAACTAGAAAAATATATCAACTTCGAAAAGTTAATAAACTAACTGATATCGATCACCCTCAGTCAGTATCGGCCCACCACGCATCAAGCAGTGCCGAAATTCCATAGAAATTGTATACAGTCAAATATTCACCTCTTATATCCTCCTACACATACATACACACATACAATATATATATATATATATATATATATATATACACCCATCATATACTTTTAACTCACATTGAATCATTTATTATCGACATCCTCCCATACCATTTGACAGCACAGAATTTAATAAAAACGATGGATATGAACAAAGATCATATTAAAAATAATTCTTTGAGAGAAAAAACATACATTATTGAAAAATATATTATATTTTATTATTTTTCGAAAAATATAATTGAATATTTTTATATTTTAATATAATTCGTTGTTGATTTATTGAATAGTAAATTAATATTTTATTTATTGATCAATCAAATCTTATCAATATATAAAATCAAAATAATAATTATAAGTAATGACGAATTGTAGAAAAAGAGTTAATATTCAAGAGAATCTTAAAAATTCATTGCGAATCGTATTTTTGTAATTAAATACATTATCGAATAATTTATCAAACAATCACGAAATGAATTTTAATTAAACAATCATAAACGTTCCGTTGATATTATACGAAAAGTATGTAGATTAAAAGTCTCACGGTCGACCCGTTACAAACCACTCTTTGAAGATCATAAGAGAAACAGTTTGAAAATCATAAGAACACGATCTACCGCTATAAACAAAAAGCTGATACGTATGCGATTTTGCATCATGTAGCCTGGATTGTATTCGGCCTCGGGAATATATTTCAAATATACAAAGTTACTGATGAAGCATGCAACGGAAAAGAACAGAGGATCGGAGGGTACGCTAGTAGCTAGAGAGCTTCGACATACTGCCGATGATGTGACGACCTAGTAATACTGGAAATAAGCGTGGGAAGGCTAAGCATCAGGCCACCCCTGCCGCCCTCGCTGTGTGTGTTTTTTTTACGATTTTTTTGTCGTCGAGCCGCGTTCGTATAAACGGCTTCGCAGTTCACTCATTTGGAGCTCTCGCTCTACGGCCTTTCGTACAGTCTTTGTTTCAGATCGTAAACCGACGATCTT
>CP092089.1:44690125-44785125 GCA_029203775.1 Neoneuromus ignobilis | reverse complement strand
CTATCATTTTTTATTCTTTACTACCCTTTGAGCTACCTATATATATAATTAACTGGAATTAAAATAAATAATGATTTAAAATAATTTTTATTAAAACTAATTTTTCTTATTACTCTTATAACACAAAAAATCTTAATATTAAATTTTAGATTTCACGAATTTGAAATTTCTTACATAAAATTATATTAAATGATTTTATCTATTAAAATTAATATGACAATATTTTTATGACTCTATATTTAATATCGGTTATATATTTTTTTCAAGCATGAAAAAGTAAGTAATTAAAAAGTTAATTAATTTTACAAATAAAATCTTGACTACAAATGTTTGTAAATGTTATAAATAATTTAAAATTTTCTATACATATATATATGTATGTATATATGTGTGTGTGTATACGAAAAAATTGTGAATTTATATTTTAAAATCTAATAGTAAAAAATGTATTTAAAAAAACCCATTTTGATTTAAAATAACTTTGTACAAAAACACATTACGTCGAATGTTGTGAAAATTCTGTGTAAATAACGTGAATGGTGTATAGTGCCGATATGCACAATAACTGAAAAGTCCGTTCCCTGTTGACTAGCTCCGAGAAAATGCCACTCGAATTTTCCACGCCGCGTATCTCTATTAATTCACAATTTTCATTCCATACCCACTGCTCCTACCTCAATACCGTCCAACGGAACGAACCACTAGGCAGAAGAGGATCCCTCTCCGCGGAACTACTCAGAGCACAAACCCCGTCGAAAACCACCCACTCGGTTCGTCGTACTAGAAAACCGCCCTCGAAATAATTATGCGAAAATTTCTCAAGCGTAACATCCGACGTTCAATCTCCATGGTTTGAAGAAAATAAGGAAGAATCTCATAAAAGGCATTCTTTCGCCGTTGATTGGTTTGTTTTACCTCTGAAAAAGTAAGTAATGAAGTTGGGGTCCGGATGAAGAACAACCGGCTTAAACGCTATCTGCCTTAATTCCCGTGCGATTGTGCACCGTCGCGGTTTTGTGAAAATATTCTAATTTTTATCATGATCTTGTTTTGTTACGTACAGAGCGAAAGCATTTATAATCCAATGAAGCTGAATTTAATGGCAGTAATCGCTGAATTCCTTTTTCTTTTTTAACGGCCCACAGACGTGTATTTAATAATGGGTTTGTTTGGAAAAAACACTGCGCTAATTACAATCGCATTTAATAAAAACGTTTATTTATTTATTTATATCACTGACTAAGGACCTTTCATTCTATATACATAAATATATAAAAAAAACTCTACAGAACCGAAATTACAAACTTCTCAACATTACGATTTATCACAAAATATATTTAATATACAAAAAAAATATTATTACACGCATATTTATTTAAAAAAAATATTAAAATTCAAATAATTGTTTGTAAAACTGCAAAAAATATTCTTGAAATTCTATAAATTCGTTTAAAAAAAACTTAACAAAAACATATAATAAAAATATAATGAATATATGTTTATACATTTATATTCTACTTCGAATCCATATACATTCTAAATTTATTTATAGATTTTATGGACGGAAACATTTTTCAACGATTTCATAAAAAAACTTTTAAAATAATATAATTTTTAATAATCTGATATTCATATTTATAAACGTACATATAAACAAAAACTATTTTATATTTTAGTTTATTTTTTTATTTACATTTTGATAAGAAGTCCATACAAATATACAATAGAAAAAAGTTTATTACAATATAAAGCAGTGTTCGTCGAATGTAATTTACAACCACAATTTATGTTCAATTTGGAATAAAATGTTAACAGCTTGTTTTTTATTACTATAGAATTTCTAAAATGTACGTTTGAAAACTATTGATATTTTTTATTGGATTTTTTCGTTTTCCGTTTAAAATACATAAAACTATTTTTAGATATATATATATATATACATGAATACAAATTATATATAAAAAGAAGAGAGAGAGTTTAAAAATTGAATAAAATCAATTTTAAAAAAATTCTCATATACTAAAATCGAATATTTCTCTATGTTTAAAGAAATATTTTTTTTATAAATTTATCCTAGCTATTCTCACTTAAGGCAGTGAAACATGGCACTTAATATTAAAATAATTCAACAATTCCAAACAATACAATCAAAGATGAAATAAAAAAAACGAGTGGATTTGATAACAAATCAAAATTACAGACACTATAACAAAAATGATAAATTTAAAACTAAAATAGCAAGACAATAAGAGCGTTGATGAAAAAGAGAAATTATTAATTGGAAACCTAAAAATAAAAAAGTGTCAGAAAAAAATCATGATTACATAAACAAAGATTTGAGAAAAATCGTCAGAATAGAATAGAAGAAAAAATCATTGGATGGATGGAAGTGGAAAATTTTGAAAAAGATCTTCTTATAGCAGTAAGTTGAAAGAAGCTGATAATGCTTAATATTTGATATAATAATAATATTTATATAGAATAGTGTTTGAAATATTACATAAAAAAATATCGTAATGGAATATAAGAGAAAAAATGGACAAAATGGAAATTTTTGGAAGAGAACTTCATTCAGTAGTGAATAAAAAGAAATGCATGATTATATATATATATATATATATATATATATATATATATATATATATTTCTATAAAAGGCGTAAAATATTTCAAAATTACAAACTCTCTACATATTTTAAATACTAGCAGATATCTAGAACATTTGAAAAATATATTAAAATATTTTTTTAAAAAAATACTAGAAAAATTTCAAATAAAGCTTTATATTTTTGTCATTTAAATTAATGATTAAAAATTATTTTTTATGTTACTTATAAAATAATTAATAATAAAAATATTATTATTTTTCATCACAAACGTTCAACTTTATGTTCAAAAATCACATCCAGTTTGTTATAATTCTTCGAAACAATAATAAACAATTCTTAATAAAATATTTAACAGCGCTTAATTAAATACATGTCACACGAAAGTACATATTTACAAGTACTTGATAACATATAGTTTATGAATTGCCTATTTAAACAACTAATAAATTGACTCCGTCGTAACTGGCTTATATTTGCATGTTGTATATGTTGTAGTCGAAGAGCGAAATTAATTATTTAAGTATAAACTGCTCCTGCGAATTTTGATTTATATATATATATATATAAATAAATAAGTGTGTGTATATGTACATATGTATGTATTGAAATATGGGCGTCACCCAAAATATTTTACAAATTTGTATACAGGTTACTAAAAAAATAATCAAAATATTTAATAGACTTAAACATTTATCACTTTGTTATAAATATGCAAAATATGTATTTTTTCTTGTGATAAAAATTCCTGGTTGTTTATTAAAAAAACAAGGTCAGATTTTTATTCCGAAAACTCGACAATAATAAAAATCGATCATAAAAAATACACAATTTTAAAATGAAACAAAAAAAACTATTTTTTAAGTAATAATAAAATGCCTATCTATTACTGCAAATCTAATAACAAAAGTTCTAATATAAAATTTTATTTACTTAATCAATTTTAACTCCTTTCTGATCTGAATTTAAAAGTCTTCTGTGAAAAAAATAATTGGATTTAATAATTGGATATAACATTCTTAACCCGAATACTATTATCTAAAAAAAATTTCAATTTTTTATATTCATCTTAAAGGAGAAAATTCAACAGAATATATTTATATATTAGTAGCTTCAAAAGAAAAAATTAATAACATTTGAATATTAAAATATATAAAATAAATAATATTTAAAATAATGAAACGTACTATTTAATTAGTCTAACAAGAAAAAAATGACAAATAAATATTTCCTAGCAAACTCAAAAAGAACATTAATAAAATTAGAAAGTTAATAATAAAATGTATGAAAAAATATTTTTTTAAAAAAATAAACGTACTATTTAATTTGTCTAAAAGAAGAAAATACATACATAGATATTTTCTAATAAATTCAAAAAGTAAATTATTGAGATTTACAAAAAGTCCAAAATAGGGTATATTTTTTAAATATGACTTTTTAAAAAGAAAAAAAACCAGTTATATCCCTTATTTTAGCACAAAATTTAAGTTAAGGAAATGTTAAATATGATACATAATTTTTTTTAAAACCTCAAAAGGCATAGTATTTAATATGGTAAATATATATATATATATATATATATATATATATATATATAAATAAATATATATATATATAAAATGAAATTTTAATAAAAACATAATTACACCACTTTTTATTTTAATACTGTGTCAAACCCACTTTAATACAAATAAATCACCCAATAATTATTTAATAATTATCTATTACTCACTTTATTTATTGATACGCATTTCGATATCTATGCCATCAACATTATAAAAATGTTTTATTATAAAATATTTTTATTAGAATTTTACACTGCAGCAGAATTTAAAACAAAAGGATTTATACATACATTTACTTGCTTACTATCATTTTCTATCTTTTATTATTCTTCTGTCTCCTTTAGGTCACCCTGTGTGTATATATATATATATATATATATATATATATATATGCGTGTGTGTGTGTGAAGTGTTTTGCATAAGAAGTGCATCTGATCCCCGGTCAGAGTTATAGGGCATATGGGGCTATTTAGACTTAGTGAAGGTAACCTGCCTAAGGGAGTAAACTCTGAATAGAAAATTCTTACCAACCCTATTGGTCAGCATGGTGAGTATGAACAAATAGCCGTGAATAATAACATTCATTGAAGTCTTCGACCAATAATTGGATGACATAAGCTAATATGATTATATAAAGAGTGTTCCAATAAAATGTATACACACTAAAATTTATACACATTAAATGTGTATACTTTTTTGGGTCACACTGTGTGTGTGTATATATATATTTAATTATTTTTAACAATTAATTATTTTATCATAAAATTGAAAATAGTGACGATTTCGAAATATCAAATAAATTATATTATAAAACATAACAAATGTTATTGCTATTTATTTGTAAATAAAAATAACATTTATCATATTGAAAATCAATTAAAACTAGAAATATTATTTTTTTCAATACTGAAATTATTTAATAAAATATTATAATAATTACTCAAAAAATAATGATTTTATACAATGTGAAACTTTTATATATAAATAAACATCATCACTTTATCATAACACTGAAAATTGTTTACGTTTGAATCCGAGCTATAATTTTATACATATTTACGAAAATAATAATATATTATTTTATATAGAAAAATAAAGTTAATGAATTCTATATTGTGAAAAAGTTATAAAATTTATTTTTGTTCTTTTATTTTTTATCGTTCAGCAACGAACTCGACAAAATAAACTGTTTGAAAATAAAGAACCCTTACTGTTCTTTAAAAATATCTAATTGTGAATTCTAGAGTAAATCTGTTTTCCGTGTCGAAAATTTCCAGAATTTTATTTAAATTCGAAAAGTTCTCGTGACGAACACACGTCTGGCTGCTAAGTGTTTACACATTTCAATTTTGACATAAATATTCTTTGGTTCGGTGGCGACGAGAACGTCGCAACTCGGAATGAAACCAATCCAGCCACCACCTCATACGTGAATGGTTCGAGCTCGGCTGGTGGTAATCTCTCTTTTATGGCGGTCAATTTATGGTATATAAAGGTAAATTTTCGGGCAGTAAATTCGGAGCTTTTATATGTTTTTTGTAAGCCGGCGAAATGCGTAGAATAATTTAGATGAAAATGGTACACATATATGTACGCGAGTATGTGTATACCTATCTGCGGCCCGTTTATGTATTTGTGGCGACAGATCCTATCAGCTTGGCGCGGATTGGATGTTTGGGTTGGCGATGTCGATTTTCATGTGTTTTTCTATTAACCAATAACATTGCGGGTTCATGGCCGGTTTTACGGCGGAAGTGTTGTGTTGATCTCGTCGTTTTCAGGTTGAAATTGAACTTTTTTTGTCGATGTTTCAAATTGATTTTTTGTGGTATACGGTATTAAACGAAATTATTTATTTTATAAGTATTTTTTAACTTCGGCTTGTTTTATTATCTGAAATTTTTCTAAAAAACGGTTACCACGCATGCAAAAGTATTCGAACGATACACACCGTACGTACATATACCAGTTTTACAATCGACGAATAATTGAAATATTTCGAATCTCCGTGCAATAATAGTACCGGAACAATCGTATGGAAATTCGGTGTAAGTTTTTTTTTATTTTCACATACTTTGCAAATATCTACAAATACACTTACATTTACACACACATATTTATATATTTATACAGTATTTAAATTGCACTACATTTATTTTTTTATTACTCAGTTATATTTTTCTCAATTACCAATTTAATTCTATTTTTACCATTTTATTCACATGCCAATAAAATTTTATTTATTGAAATTCACTCAATGACAAGAAAAAATACTAAAATTTAACTAAATCAAAAATATCACGAATATGTAAATTCATTATTTAATATAATATTGACAAGTTTACTTAATATACCAAGTTTGGTATTAGGGTTTCCAATTTTACACTTTATCTCTTTTAAAACATTTTTAAAATTTTAATTGGTGATACAGATATTTTAGAAAAACTAGAATGAAGAGTATTCCAAGCAAAAACAGCTTTGTGGATGATTAATTTTTCTGTTGTTTTTTTTTGTATTTTCCCAATTTAATTTTTAATACATAATCATTTCTCTTAAGTAACAGGGAATTGATTTTTAATTGAAACCATTTCAAGAAATACTTGATAAAAGTTTTAAACAAAAAAATTAAAATTTTAAAAAGCAAATTTCATTTAAAATTTTTCAATAAATTTAGTTACAATTTCAACACATAATTTTATTAACATTTATTTGAACAAAAATTATAATTGAATATATTTTCAAGTTGATTACTTTGTACAACAACAAAATAAAAAAAAATGTTCATAACATTTTCAAAAATTGAAAAATAATACAATTTCATTTGGCAAAAAATAAAGTAGTAATATATGTAAAATTGATTTTCGAAAGATAGTTAAAATTAAAAATATGAAGTTATTTTTTGAATTATTTTTTTATTAAAAAAAACATTTCATCGATTTCCTTCCAATTGTAAAAAAATTCAAATATCTTTACAAAAAAGAAGTTTTAAAATCAACCTTTTAATGAATTTGATTTCAAAATAGCTAAGTATTTAATAAAGAAAATTAATAATATTAATCGATAAACTGTTGTATATAATTTTTTTTATTTTGAATTTTTCTTTGTAACCAACCATTCTTAATATAGGGTCATCCAAATGTAACGCCTAGATTTGTGTTTTATTAAAAATTTTTTCCTATACACCACCTCTATACACATGTTTTTTTTAATAAAACACAAATCTAGACATCACATTTGGATGACTCTATAGTATTTACTATAATACAATTCTTAAAATAAGCACAACGTATTGTATATTTAAAAACAAATTAAAGTTTATCCTAAAAAACTACATATGAAAATATGTAAATTCAGAATTAGATTAAGAAAATATATATGGAATAAATCACTTTGTTGTATGATAGTATCAATTGTTACGACGTTATTTAAAAAATATTTATTTTTAATAAGTCGTTCTCGGGACAAGAACAACAACGACGCACGGTAGAATAAAGATAAAGGTTCGCATTAACACGAAAATAAATAAGTTTATCTTTTTCTCATATCGTTGTGAGATAGAGTTGTTTGTCTGTACATATAAGCGTTGTTCAGTCGAGCATAAAGAAAGGGTAAAGATAAGACAAGTTCCCGTCGGTATATGCCAGAGTCCCATAGCTGGAGAGTCGACCGGTTCGACCTTTCCTGCGGGTGCGTACGGGTTCACCTCTCTCGACTGGGGAAAGTAGAAATTGAGCCGGGCGTAAAATTCCACAGCGTTTCGCTCTACGCCGTACGGCAATGCAAGCCACCATCCAACGATCCAGTCAGACAGGGCAGCCAACCAAAGTGATGTCTATTACTGGTGCTCCTCGATAAAATAAGAAAAGATCGTTTTTGAACGTGTACGATAACAGTTCAAGATCAGAGACGGTTTAAACATTTTTGTGTGTATTTTTTTCACTATTGCTCTAGTGCTTTAAATATATACAGATCTCTCTCGCACTAATAAGATAATTACACTTGATTTTCTCTTCGAATTACATGTAACACAGATATAGTTTTAATTTCAAATTACACAAATGTATTTCATATAATTACACACAGATGTAGATAATCAATATGGTTTTTTAAAATATTTTCTTTACTTTTAAATTAAAAATTTAATTAGAAATCATACTAAATAATAATTAATTATTTATACCGGAAAAATAAAAGAAATGTAAAAACATGATATTAATTTTCAAATTTCTTTCTCAATAACGAAATTTCATGAACAATAAAATAAGTTAACTTTTTTAACAAAAAATCAATTGCATTCTAAATAATTTAAAAATAGAAAACTTAATGAAGAAATTTTCTATTGAACATTTTAATGAAAAAAATAATTTATTTTGTAATATAAATATTTTTCTATTTCAAGCTTATTTAATTCAAAATATCTTATCAGTCCAAATACATAATACTTAATATAATTTACTTTAAAATATTCCGAAAAACCTCCATATACTCAAAACTTTCATTCTTTTTATTGTTGAATGAGCAATTTGGATCAATACTGAATAAAAAATACAAAACAGAAAAATTCTAAGAAAATGTACTTTTCTCATACTAAATAACCACTTCATGATAGACAATTTTAATAAAATTATTGAGCAACTCGAGTTAGATTTTGTAAAGTAGACGAAAGCTCACAATTTTAGTTTACATGTTTGAAGCTTTTGTAAGTTATCTTGTCTAAGATAATTTAAGCAAAATAATACATTCTCTTTTCTATATGAAAACTGATCATGCACTAAAAATTAATTTTAAAAAAAATTAACAGAGATACTAATACTTGGAATATTCTTCATTCTAGTATTTTCCAATTAATGTCTTTTTTAAATAATCATGGAACAATATAACTTTATTTCATTTTTTGTTTTCCATTCTTAAATCAAATTTTCGTTTTTTTCCTAAACTGTTAACTGTAAGAAATTGAAGCTCTTATCTGACTTAGTTACAATAATTCAAATAAACAACTTTCTCTCTCTCTCTCTCTCTATATATATATATATATATATATATATATATACCAAAATGGTTCAAAAATATATAAAAATTATTCATCAGCATAGACTGAAAGAGAAATGCACTGAATCGATCAAAGTGGAATTTTGGGAGAGTTCTTCATCCAATAGTGGATAGATAAAAGTTGATGAAGATTCCACAATATCCATACAAGTACCACATATTTGTGGATATTTCACTGTAATGTTGGGCTTTGTCTGATCTTATTCATAACTTTGTATATTCGATTTATATTCATTTTTCATTTCGAGTTACTATTCCATACAAAAGACGTTTGTCGGTGACGACTGAGCAGCAAAAAGCAAATATTATGTAAATATATAAACGTCGAATCACAGTGCTTTGATTTAATCTCTTTGCAAGTTGTATATTCAAGTGTACCAAATTTTTCTACTGAAAATTATCTTAATTATTCGATTGAATTTTCTACGACTGGTTCAAACACGATCTTTCAAATCGAAGTCATTTTTAAATTTTCAAAACCACTCACGACATGAAATTTTAGTCACTATATCATAATCATAAGTTTGACAAATTATTCTAGTAATTTCTGTAATGACTTTACGTTGATTAAATAAAAATATTGTAATATACAGTAACACAAACGTATTGTATTTGTTTCCATTATCATACAAACAAAGAATGTATTCATATCGAAAAAAATAATTTAGTATATATTAATTTTTATTTAGGATAAATAATATTCATTAAATTTTTAATGCCAAAGAAACAAATAATGGAAAATTTTGCATACCGTTAATATTATTATAAAAATTTAAAAACACTAAAAATTAATAAATGGAACTTTCTTATAATTTATTCGAATTTCATAAATTTTTAAAAAAATATTTATCTCTACGAATTGATATTTATTTAAAATATTTAAAAAATGCCATCTCTCCCTATTCATTTCTCAACCAGAAACGGTATGAATTTTTTAAATATTTTCTCTGTCTCATAATTTAACTAAATGTCACTAGACGTAGCAAGTAGGTATACAAATATAAAATATAATATATTCAAAGAAATTCTTCGAATGCATCTCTGTGCCAACGGTTAAGACTTCAAAGTACGGACGAAATAGAGCGACGAAAGGCAACAGAGCAAGAGGAGCACGTGGCTGCGGCTATATGTGCACGCTAGAGATTGTGGAACAACACCGTGCGTTCTTTGTGTGGGTTTGTGGGTGGCAGGAAACGTTTGCTATCACATTTATAAGTAACACTGGCGTAGATCGAAGAGATATCAATAGGTGCACAAGTCCAACATCGAAAAATATTTAATAGAATGTTTAATTGAGCATTTAATGTGATTATTGTGAGTGTATATAAATATAAAAAAGATTGATCTATTTTTTATTGTTTCAGATAATATTTCATTATTGAATCTTCCTGCACATATTGAATTGAATATTTTTATAAAAATTTGAATTTAATATTTATACAATATATTTTATTTTTATTAGCAACTAAAATAATCTTAATGTTTAATTAATGAATAATAAAAATATTTTGAAAAATCAGTTTATATATATATATATATATATATATATATATATATATATATATATATATATAACTATATATATAATATTATATACTGACCAAACCACATTATATATTTTATAAAAATTGATAGAAAATTTTAAAAAGGAAACAACATTATTAGATAATGTTTTTCATCTGAAATTAAAAATAAACTATAAAATATTAAATATAAATATTAAATCAATGATTGAAATTTCAGTTAATAATACAACGAATTTTATTTAGAAAAAGCTCTCATTTACACAAATCTCTATTTATATTTCCAAGCTCTTATTTTGAAATAATTTTTATTTTTTAATTTAAATATTTACTCGAAATGGCATAATTAATTTCTAGTAGAAAGTTTATATACGTATTAAAAGAATATATTTTTCTGTATTTTGAATTTCAGGAAAATAAAACATAAAAAATTGAAATTCGTCATTAGAATAACAAAATTATATTTTCTAATAATAAATATTATTTTTGCAAGATAATCATTATTTTTCATCAAAATAATCGTTTTCTACTAAAAAAAATAAGTAACTATGAATTTTAAAAATTTCATTTTTTTTGCCTCAAAAAAACAACGACCTATAGTATGGAAAATTTTATGAAAAATTTATGTATTCAAAAATCGAATTTTTTAATCAAAAATCAAAGATTACCTATAAAATACACTGAATTTATAATTAAAACAACATTTCCAATCATAAAAGCCATTTTTTACAGGAAATCATGATTTATTAATTAACGATTTAATCAATCAGTAATTCGATTAAAATTTCATTATTTAAATTTTCAAACATTTTTCTTCTAGTAAAACTCCACTTTATTCTGCTAAAAACAATTTTAAAACAATATATAATAAATTCTTGGACAAATTTATTGTTTTATTAAAGATAAAAAACATTTTTCAATTTATTTCAATTATCAAAAAAATTAATAAATAATCAAAAATCATTTTTCAGTTACCAAAATCATATTTTCTAAAAACAAATGTTAATTTTACAAGAAAATCATTATTTTCCATCAAAGTAATCGTTTTCTACTAAAAAATATTAAGTAGCAATGATTTTTAAAATTTTCATTTTTTTGCCTCAAAAAAACAACGACCTATAGTATGGAAAATTTCATAAAAAGTTGATGTTTTCAAAAATCGAATATTTTCATCAAAAATCATAGATTAGCTATCAAACAATGTGAATCCATGATTAAAATTATATTTCCGGCCATAAAATGAATTTTTTTGCAAAACTATGATTTAGCTGATCAGCAATTTAGTCAATCAATATTTCGATTAAAATTCTTTCTTTTCATTTTTAACTATTTCTCTTGCAACAAACTTCCACTTTTCTTTGCTAAAAACATTGCTAATTCAATATATGATTATTTTTCGAACAAAATCCTGTTTTGATAGAGACAAGAATTTTTTTCGAGTTTTTAAAATTTTCATAAAAAATATGAAATAATCAAAAATCATGTTTTAGTTACAAAAATCATATTTTCTAATAACAATTGTTAATTTTACAAGAAAATCATTATTTTTCATCGAAGTAATCGTTTTCTACTAAAAAATATCAAATAGCACTGAATTTTAGAATTTCCATTTTTTCGTCTCAAAAAAACAACGACCTATAGTATGGAAAATTTCATGAAAAATCGATTTTTGAAAAAATCGATTTTTTTCATCAAAAATCAAAGATTAGTCATTAAATAAAAAGAATCGATAATAAAAATCATATTTTATTCTATAAAACTAATTTTACTTAGAAAAATATCATTTAGCTAATTTATCAGAATATGTTCATAAAAATTCGATTTTTTTAAACGTCTATTTTTTCATTTAAACTCATTGATGATTGACTATGAAATAATACGAATAATGATTAAAATTACTTTTAAAAATCCATAACAAATATTAGAGAAAAGCAAAATTTAACCAATCCTATTTTTTGCAATCATTAATTGACTATTTAGTTGTTTATGTTATACAGTGTTTCTATAATTTTTTCCATTGCCTATTAAAGTAAGATAATGAGAAAAAATAACAACAAATCATTTAAATCCCTGTGAGATAAATACACTATAATAACACTGATGTTAAAATGTTTATCTGAAAATGTTGAACAAAATATATTAAAAAATAAAATATTCCTAATAAGTCATACTACTGTAAACTTAAGAAATAAATTATAAACAAGTAACACCACAATTAATCTTAGAACCTTATTTTCAATAAATTCTTGAGAAATTAAAAAAAAAATCAATCTTAATCAAAAATTATTTATAAACTATATTTTTCTGTCAAATTGAAATTATTATAAAATTTCTAATTTGAATTCCTTATTAAATATTAATATATATATATATATATATATATATATATATATATATATATATATATATATATTAATCCAAAGATATAAAATAACCCAAATACTTCTTAAAGTCTAATTAAATGTAGTTATTTATAAATAATCGATTTTTAATGAATTTTAAATAAAAAATCAATATTAATACATATTAAAACAAATACATATATATATATATATATATATATATATATATAAACATATATGTGTATATTACGTAATTAAAGTCTCATTAATTTTCATTTTATATTATATCGAGGTAGTCATATCATACATCAAGTATCGAAAAAAAATAGCGATAACAATTTCATGTCTCCAACGTTAATTCAATATCTGTGTAATTCTACTTGATTTATATACATGTATATATATATATATATATATATATATATATATATATATATATATATATATATATATATATATATATATAAACCCCGTCCAACCATATTCTCTCTCATCAAACTGTCACTTTAAATTCTTTTTTTTCTAATTGAAGATAAAAAACGTCAAAACTGACGTAGGGTTACATTATAAAATTATTACGAATAGCCATAAAATTATAACATATATATATATATATATAATAAAAACATATATATATAGGGTAATCCAAATATATGCTATAAATTAATATGATGATGATAATATCTATATTTATAAAATTAATAAATAATAGCATATTTCTTAAAATAATTTTACTGACTTCGAACTTTTCTTTGATTAAATAATATTATTTTTTTAAATTATTAAATATTTGAACAGTAAAACAATGTTAATAATTTTATAAAACCGTTTAAATTAATTTAATAAATATCTTCACATATCTGTAGAACCGCCACTGAGTTTAAAAAAATATACTAATTTGATGTATTTTCGTTGACGCCTCGTTTTCCATAGAGATTTCATACGTCACACATTATGACACGATTGTCTGATTAAAAAAATCAAGTGCTTCCTGTTAAAGCCATAAAAAGAACAGCACGACTCCGCTACTATTTCACTGCACTGATATATCTCATGAATTTTATCTGTGTAACGTGTTAAGATAAGAACTTGAAAAATTAAAAAAAAATATATTCCTGTTTGAGGCAACGGCAAATGAACAAGCGTCCACACGCTAAACCTATTATTTTGCTGCGTGCGCATTCATTACAAGTTTAGCAACACGTAAAACGTAGAATTTAAAATAGATTGTCGAGATTACAGTGGCAGATATCATTATGTGCACATTGTTTTCGAATGTCACATCTCGTCGACGACTGTGGATATGGCTGCGGGACACGCACGTACAAAAAGGCGAATTCCTGCTCGACTGTCGCCTTTTACCTTACGACATGGGCCGCAGCTCGACCCCCTGCTGCTGTTGAATCCGTCGGTCACACACAGTGGTGTAGAAATTTGTTTTCACTACTACTTATTCCCATACAAATGAGCCATTTGAAACTTTGTTATGGCCACTCATATCGCACATATCTCACTAATGAGAAACATTTGTATTTAGTTTAATTATTGCTTTTAGTAGCCATTTAAATTATTTATAAAAAATTACATTAACTATATATAATTACGACTAACACGTATTCGTTTATTATTTTAATACAAAATATTTCTTTTAAAGATCGAACGATTACGAATTTGTAAATATAAATTAGTTATGTAAATTTATGTAATATAATCATTAAAATTATATAAATATAGGCAATTATTATTAACTTTCAATAATATTAGAAGTACTTTTAATCTAATAAACATCGATACGCAAATATGAATAATTCAATTTAGTTTGGAAAAAAATATTAATAATATATTTTAAATGAATATATTAACTCTCGATAAATTATATATATATATATATATATATATATATATATATATATATATATATAACTAAACTTTTCTAAATCAAATCACCAACAACATTAAGTTATAAAATGTGATATTGTTTAATATATTCAAAAATTCAAAAAAGTGCATACAAAAATAATAGATGTCTAATATTTTCTTAATTTTAATTCATAACGTTATTTGATTTATAAAATACTTAAATTAATAGAAATTTATATTAAATAAAAATTAAGTAAACCTCTTCATGGAATGCTAAAGCTATATAAAAAAATTGATTTTACAAAAGTTTCATTATATATATATATATATATATATATATATATATATATATATATATATATATATATATATATATATATAAGGATGTAAACTAGAACTGTTGATTATATCTTTTAGTCTTATTTGAACCACTTGTATGATGCTTGTTATCTTAACTTTCGATTACACCATTGAAAAATCTGATATTCTGCCTATCTGGACATCTATATTCTATCTAAAAAAACACAAATGTATATGAAAATTTATTCGGATTACTTATATCCACTTTTAACAGTTATGATTTACAAAAATTGTTAAACCTACTTATTTAAAAAAACAATAAATCCAATTTTTATAATAAAAAAATATTTTCATTTTTTATGCTAATGCTTCTTTTAAATTTCTGTTTTTTTTTTGTAAAAACTTTAAATTTATTTTTGATTTTATTATCAATAAATTAAGACCAATATGTTATCACAATTTTGTAGAAATTGCATTACTGAAAATTGAGAGAAATATATTTTTTTATATATCAGCATTTGTACTTAAAATCATCTGGAATTTTTCTTATTTATATGTCAATTCCTCTGACACTCAAAAAATTAATCTCGACTAACTTATACCAAAGTAAAAAGATAAATATTTAAGAACTACAATATATCAAAAAAAGTAACTAGAGTCACGTTGAATAAAGATAAATAAAATAAATAAGTATATAAGTAAATTATAATTAAAAACAAGCATTAATTATTATAACGTAGTGCTTTGACAAAGATAAAATGACCATCGAAAATTCGCATCAAGGAATAAAATGAACAATTAGTGATTATTAAAGATTTATAAAACTATATAAGATTTGGATAAATGATTCGTTTGTATTAAAATAAATTTATTAAAGTGCTAAAACAGACAGTGAAAATGATATTAATTTCGAAATACAAATCATAAACGTTAGAAGAAAAATTTGAAACCTGTAATAGAAATGAACAAGACATCTTATAAAAGAATAAACCGGAAGCAATAGACAATAAAAATTACTAACTGAAACCTAAAAACTTTAAATGGATAAAAAATAAAGCTATAAATAAGTTGAATAAAAACATTAAAGGTTTTTTTAAAATTTTATAAAAAGAAAAGTAATGTATCGTTGAAATTGAAAGAATATTATAAAAATCCATTATACAGTAATAGATTTGTAGGGGTTTTAAATTATATATATATATATATATATATATATATATATATATATATCTGATATATATCTTTATATCAGAAAACACAAGTTTTAAATTAAATTAATATCTGATGTAGTTATTTCTTCGACCATAATCCGTCACAAGTTACAGACTTTACATACAATTATACTTTAAACTTCTGATCTAATTATTATTATTGGCGTATTGTACATTTACTCTAATATTTTATATATTTATATATATATATATATATATATATATATATATATATATATATAGATATAATGACAAATATTTGTAGATGTTGAATATAACACAAACGTGTATCGAATTTTCAGTTCAAATTCAACTGAATATAAATGTAGCTCGGAAACACAGTAACGGCGAAGAGTAAACCTTGTTAATTAAACAATTTGTCGCACAAATATCCCGTCAAAATACTCTAGACGGATATACGATAAACTATACAGCCAAAAATAACTTTTTGCAAGCACACAAAACACTTTTGCGTCACATCATTCTCTATTATATAAATGTAATTCATCTGGCTGACGATGTACATGTACAAGAGAACACATTTAGGTTTTTTTAAGTAATTCGTAATGTAGCTGTGTAGTTGAAACAACGGTCATCAGAATGTAGTTTTATGGAAACTTATACGCAAAAGTATATCATTTACTTGTTAATATTTCAGTGTAATAATCGTTACGTTTAATGAATTTTTATGAAATTTAAAATTTTCATTTATAATTTATGATGTGTCGACGTAGCAGTACTGTCTTTTAAATTTAAATTTATACATTTTTCACGAAATATATTTAAAAATTATACGTAATACTGTACAGTATTTAATTATAATAATCACTAATTAATTTTTGTGTGGCCTGTTCCGAATTTCGTTATCTTTAAAAAATTTCAAAAATTATCCGAGAATAAAAAAGTTAACACCAATCATATGAAAAAGGATCAATATTTCGTTAACTAATAAATATGGTCATATATTGAAACTCTTAAACATGAAAATATATAACAAAAAAATACAATTTAAATCTTCTCAAATATTACAATAAAATGAAATAAATAAATTTCTAAAAATTCGTACAATAAGAATTTTTAAAAAATATTTTTGATTTCAATGAATCTAAATGTTATTTTTATATTTCAAAAAAAAATGTTAATTCTATGTTATATACAATATAAAAAATTAATGTATGTATAACAAAATATACAACTGGAAAAAATGTCATTTAAATCATGTCCCCATATTATACTGAAAAAACTCAAATTGACATAATCAATTCTTGTAATTAATTAAAATTGAAATGAAAATCGAAAAACCAATACACATATAAATGATAATATATTAATGAACAGATTACAAATGCAAATTTGTATTTCTAATTTTAATATGATATCAATTTAAAATTCGGATTTTTAAAAAAAGTTCAAAAAAAAAACCAATAATATTTTAAATCACATTTGGTATATAATATATTTCATATAATTGTGTTCATATATTTTATATATATATATATATATATATATATGTGTGTGTGACAGAGAGAGAGAGAGAAAGAGAGAGGGAGAGAGAGAATTTAAATTAAATTATTTTTTATGATATTTTTTTATTAGAGGCTTTACAACAAATCTTTTTAAATATTACAAAAAAATATTATTCAATAAATGAAATTTCAAATGAAAAATGATTCATTAAAACACTTTGTATATTTTTAATTAGATTACAATTTATCTGAATATATATATATATATATATATATATATATATATATATATATATATATATATATATATATATATATATATATATATATATTTAATTTCTATTTTAAATATTTTACTTTTAATACGTTTTTTTGAAAAAAATATAATTAAAAAAATATTCAATAAAGCATTTTTTGTACTTTTAACCAAATTATAATTTTTTTTCATTATTTACACAAAATCGTTTTCAAGTTTTGTTATTTCTACGAATATTTTATCTTCATTAAAATATAATTAATAAAAGTTAGAAGTCATTGTGTGTGTGTGTGTATGTGTTTGTGTATGTGTATGTATATATATATAAACCAAAAAATTTTAATTATGAACTCTTAATCTAATTGGAAACATAATACAACTTATACCTATACATACATACATATATATATATATATATATATATATATATATATATATATATATATATATATATATATATATAAAGTAAATAAAATCTGAATTTGTATTTTGGCATCATATTCTATTTTAATTTAATTTTTAAAACGAAATCATTATTAAAAATTATAATCAAAAAACTATTCATTAAAACATTCTCCAAACTCTCAATTAAATTGCAATTTTTCTTAAATAATTACACAAAATCGAATATTAAATCTTTATTACTGCTACAAACATTCTGCCTTCATTATAAATATAATTGATGTAGCTTACAAGTCATTATTACATACATACATACATATATACATATACATATATATATATATATATATATATATATATATATATATATATATATATAGGGTCATCCAAATGTGACGCCTAGATTTGTGTTTTATTAAAAAGAAGTAAAAGAAACTATACAGATGTTTCCCTATACACCATCCTATACACATGTTTCTTTTTAATAAAACATAAATCTAGGCATCACTTTTGGATGATCATATATAAATCTATATGTATTGGTAAGAAACAAAAATTAAAAATTGATCAAGTTTCATACATGGAGTGCATCCTCATATTGTCATAATCACGTCAACGTCTCTGATTATTAACTGACTTGAATTTAATTGCACGCATCCGAATCGATCGCGCAGTTCTCCAAATTAAGAAAGACGGTTTGTAAATCGACAAACAGTGGACTGCAATAGCAGCGAACTAACAGCAGACCTAGTGACGACCAGAGATCTAAAAGCTTAAAACCGTCAAACACAAAGCTATCATCACGATTCCATTAACGAAACGCATCAACATCAACGGCAGCCAACAAGATAGATATATATCTCTTGAATATGAACTCTCCCAACCGGATACCGTTTCGTTATCGCTCATAACAACAACATCATCCTGAATTCCAGAGACGGCCTACGCCGGCAGACACGTTTATGTATGTATGTATTTTTTTTTCGTCTCGTGTAATATGTTGTTGTTATGTTATGTAGACAGTTTTACAAATCAGGGATACGCAACGCTATTTTGTCTAGATTGTTATTACTTGATTGAAATGTTGATAAAAGCTACAAGTCGGCTCGTATATTTTTTTCGTATTTTTTCTTATATTTATTTTCACCATAAACTACACAATATAGAACAAACGGAAACATATACTTATAAATTTTGTTTATATAAATCTACATTACAATACGTGGAATATAACAATTTACAGTGAAATTGGCCAAATAATTCACAAGAATTTAATATATTTCATATTATATATATATATACATATATATATATATAGGATGTTTTTTTAAGCGTGATAGAATTTCAAATTTAACTATCTAACCTGAAAAACAATTTTTATATATATATATATATATATATATATATATATATATATATATACACATATATATAAATACACACAAATACAAAAGGTGTTTTTAGGTTAGATAAATTTTGATAGGGATTCAATTTAAAGTTCTATCATGCTTAAAAAACACCTATATATAAAGTCATCCAAATGTGACGTCTAAATTTGTATTTTATTAAAAAGAAACTATATACATGTTTCCCATTACACCACCCTATACACATATTTCTTTTTATTAAAACGCAAATTTAGACGTCACATTTAGATGACCTTTTATATATAAAAAAATTAAAATGTTGTAGTGTTAGACTGAATGATTTATTAATGTCAAATAATAAAAATTATATTTTTCTCATAAAGTACTAAGAAAAATAAATTATATATATTTTTATATATATATATATATATATATATATATATCGAAATTCTTAAACAATAAAATATTCAATTAAAAAAACAATTTATCCATATCAAATATTATATTGAAATAAAGTAAACAATCCTATAAAGCAGTACATTAAAAAATATATTGTGCAATCTTAATTTTTTATCAAAAAGGCCAAAAAAAATCAGGATATTTCACTAATATATTCAATAATTATGTACTGTTATACATTTTGTTACTATAAATGGAAACACCAATCTTTTCAAATTCATAGAAATTCTTATAAACAAAAAATATGTTTGGTTAACAATAAGAAAAATATATCGAAACCTTCAAGAAAATATTTTAAGAATGAAATGTAAATTCTTGTATTTAAATTGAATTTTTTTAATGTGAAAAATGTAGATTATTTTCCAAGGATAAATTTTTTTTAAAAAAATAAATCTAATATATGCCATTATTAATATTATTATTTACACAATTTGTTAATCAAATGTTAGTTTAGGTCTCTTTAAAATATTCTAATTATAACTAATTATTTTTCTCCTTTTCAAAAAATGTTCAATAATTTAAACATTTGATGAAAGAATTATAGCAGAATAGAATTTTATAACAGAGATAATACACTTTTAAGATCATAGTTATTATTATAATAATGAACAAATATTGATTATTTACTTATTGTTGCTTATACAGATTTAAAATACATTGACATCATTTTCGAAAAATCTTTTCCCCATTTTCTTTAGACAATTTAAATATTCTACTATCATTGGTAATCTTTTTATATTATTCCTAAAAATATTTTCTTTTACAAACTTCTAATTTTTTATTCAGTCCTGTATTAATTAATTCAAAAATTTTGTATTAATTAAAAAAATATAAAAAACTAGATACCTCGTGAAGTACAGATATATAATTTTTAAATTCACTCACCTTCGTTTCGAAGAAAATAACATCATTATTAAAATACTCATTATTAACATTAAATGAATATTCTAAATAATTTTCTAATCACAATTTCCAAGTAATTTAATTATTACTCACTTAATTAAATAAATTCTATTCATTTGATGTATTACAAAAAAATACTTTTATATAAATCATGTTTATTTATAATCTGTACTTATTGTTTCTAAGAAAATATTTTCAATTATCGTAACACATTTTCCATTTTAATTCAGAAAACACTTTTCAATTTGTCATATTTGTGTAATTTAATATAAATAAGTTAATTTAAAATAAAAGTTGATTTATCTCTTTCTCAGAAATATATATATATATATATATATATATATATATATATATATATATATTTGAGAAGGGATGAAAGAGAGAACGTAAAACATTTTTAATATTTTAATACAGTTATTCAATATTAATTATATATAATTAAATTACAAAATTTCGATTGAACCGTTTTAAAAATTTATATAACAATTAAATATTGCTTGTTATCTTTAAATCATTTATTATCTTTTCAATTAATTTTTCACTTTTAATTAAAAAATACAAATAATAACTGAAATATAAATCGATTCTAAGAATTTCTTTTCACCAGAATCGTACGCACCCTCTACGCTATTCAATCGATGCTAGACAAGTTCTAAATACATTTTTATTTCCACTACTATATAAATCAATTAGAATGTTTTAACTCATCACGAAATGTCGCTTCTCGTTTCAATCTCTTTATCAAAAAGCCGTACGATTTTCTTATTTTAATTTATAACATCCGTTCCATAATTCTAGAAGAAAAAAACGTTTCAAAAGGTTTTTCTTGATTTTTTTTAATTACAAGAAGTTTATAAAGACAGAGATTTGTATCTTATTTACCTTAAGCCATGTAAAAATCAAAAAGAAATATATGTCTATGTATTTCCTTTTGAACATCATATTGCTCTTTTTGAATTTAAGATATTGTCTTTTCAATATTTTATATTTCCGGAAACAAAAAGCGCATCATTTGTTTTTCATTTAAATAGGAAATAACATACTCGAAAAATCATTCATACCATGCAGAAAAAGATGAAAATAGGCAAATATATATATATATATATATATATATATATATATATATATATATATATATATATTGTAAATTTTAACATACATAACATCCATTAGTAGATAAGTACATTTTAAATCTTTCAAATATATATAATTCAATAATATCTCTCTTTTTTCATTCTTCATTCGAAATTCTCATTCCACACTTGCAATCTACCTTCTCATATTATAAGCTATTCCGAGCTTTTATTATATATATATATATATATATATATATATATATATATATATATATATATATATATATAAGGAAAATTAAAAAAATACACATCATACAAATGATAAAAATTAAATTTTAATTCAAAATTTACATATAAATGAATCTTTAATAAAATTCACAATTCCTTTCTTTAAAATTAAAGTTATTAATCATTTTAATTAAATAAAAGAATTCTTAAAGTAGATTAAAATTTTTAATTAGTATAAACAAGTTACTGGAATATTATTTTTTTAATAAATCTACGTAAAAGATATTCAAATATAAACCAATATTTTTTTTTAATTTACAAAGACCAATAAACAGTTTGAAAATAGCTAACAATTATCAAAATTGTGTATTTAAAATCGAACAGCAATAATTATTCACATAAATTAATCACCTATTCAGACATTATACAATTATATAAAAAAGTTAACAATAACAATTTATTATTTTTTGATTTTTTTTTCTAAAGTTATCAATATTATAATAGAGTAAATAGTTTTATAAAAATGGACCAATCATAAAACAAAAGAGAAGACATACAATAAATAAGATAAATTATTGATGGAATCCCAGATTTTAAAAAAATCACAAGAAAAATCTTGTGGATAAATGGAATAAAGATATAAGAAAATCCATCGAATTGGAATGAAAAATTAAGATATCGGATAGTTCAAAAAGTAAAATTATAGAAGATGTTTTCATCCAACAATAGACAAAAAAAGCTTATGATATTGATGATACACACACACACTTTTGTAATTTTTTTCTTCTCCGTCGAAAAAATATAAACAGGATTCTAAGAAGAAGTTCCGACCAAAGAAAAGATATACGCACCTACACACAACTGGGGATCACAACAATGAGTCAAAATTCCAAATTATTTAAAATTATAATAAATCAATTTCTCAAAATATACATATAAAACTTAAAATAGAAATGAACCGATCATTTAACAAGAAAAGAAGACTCTCGATGGACAAGAGAAATTATTGATTGAGAACTCAGACATTTAAAAATGTTCAAGAAAAGATACATGGATAGATAGTGACATAAGAAAATTCGTTGAAATAAATTGGAACAGAAAGGTATTAGATAAGTCAAATTAGAAAGTTTTAAGAGAGTTCTTCATCCAGCAGTGGATAGATTGTAAAGAAATTCTTATGATATTCATGTAATATAGAACTTCAATACCATCAACTAGAAGATAAAATTATCTAACGAAATTATCAAAATAAAATTTTTCAGAAAAATTAACTACTTTCTCCACATCACAAGATATTGAAAAAATGTTCAGTAATTATTTATCGATCATTTTCTTTATTCATAAAATTTATAACACAAATTTAATAACGCAAAACTCTGATGATGACTATAGCCATTGAAATCAACTTATGAACAAAAAAAGTTAATAAAAAAATAATTCATTAAACACTTTTTCAATATCGTAGGTATTAAGATAATTCAGTTGTATGAAAGTAAATTTGCCACAATTCCAATGTCAATAAATATAACTTTTATTCATAAAATACAAAAAAATATTATGTGATAAATTGAACATATTACATAAACTACACATTTTTTAATTTATTTCAAAATAAATATATTATATTTCATTCCTCTCCATCATAGTAAAATGAAACAATTTTCCATTTAAATTAAATTTTCTATAATTTACGTAATAACTACATAAGTCAGTCTTAGCTAGTTACATTAAATTAATTTATATGTTCTTTGTAAATTGTTCCCTGCATAATTGTCGTGCATAATCTAATAAATGCTCTTATTTTAATGCAGTGTAGAGTTAAACGTGTTAATAAATCAGCCATAATGTTCCACATCTTAGCTTGCATATAAACATTACACACGATACCAATTAAAAAAATTGGATATTGTGTGACTTTTTAATATATATCATTAAATATTCTCTATGCAAATAACATTTGCGTTCAGGTATTTTTTTGATATTGTGTACAATTGTTAACACAAAAAATTAGAAAGATCAATCATCAAAGAAACTACCAGATTTATGATTTTTTTTAAAAAAATAAGATGCATTACCTTTAATTTTATCTAAAATCAAAAAAAGTTTATAATTGTCTACACTTTTTGAAAATTGAAAAAATTTTTAAAAAAATCAATTTCTAACCTTCAGATAAGTATTTGAAAAGAGGAATAATGAAATAATTTGAAAATCAAAGACGTCATAACATTTTTAAAATCATTATATATATATATAAATATAAGTGTGTGTGTGTGTGTATTTCTCAAGCCTTTATAAATTTATCATATTAAATAAATTTTGAAAACTGTTAATTTATCATTCAATATTCTATATATCTTCTAATTTTCAATTTATTTTAGATACAAATTTTATTATTCTATTACTGTCCTAAACAGCTATAAATAACAATAAATAAGGCATTTTTTCAAAAATTAAGTAAATTACTTTTATAGTTTTAATCTAAATTAAATTTCAAAATGGTTCATGGTATAGTATTTAATATTTTGAACTTCATCCTATTTTAAATTTATTTAATGTTTTAACATTTTTATACTACAAACAGTTATAAATAATTAAAATATAAACAATTATAAATAATTAAAACTTTCGTTATTCTCTCCACAATGTAATAATTATTGTATATGTAATTTGTAATCTAAATCAAAGTTCAAAAACAGATTTTTATAATTGATTTAGTATTCTATTTTTTTCCTATTTTTAATTTATTTAATCCATAAATATTTTATTACACCATTATTCATATAAAAACTATAAAAAAATATTTTCTTAAAACTTTTTTGAATTATAAGTAAATACATTATCTAAATTGATTTTAAAAATTATTGAGTATATTATATTTTTGTAATTTTTATTTATTTTAATAAATACAATATTTTTCGCAGTATCCATATTAACTACTCAAATGATTAATAATTCGCAGAAATTAATTCCAATAACAAAAAAATTCTAGGAAAATATACAAACCTACAATCTATATATAGTGAATAATATTCAATCAATAATAACTGTAACGTTTCAAATAATAAAAAGAAAAATTAACTTTTGTTATTGTCGAATATGAGCAATTAAATTCCCCACACATAATTATTTTACGTCCTCATGCTCGTTAAAATTTTTATGAAAATCGTACCGGCAACACATTTGTAATCTTAAACAAACGTAATTACATTCATTACATAAATCAAAATGTAAATAAAACGTGAATTTATCTCCATTTGAAAAATGCTAAAGAAATAATATACACTTTTTATGAAAATAAGATTAGACTATCATCGAGCATCGAATTATATTCGAGCGCAGGTTCGACCCTGCGTATATATCAATCCTTTATTTACATCATTTATCTTCTTTCCGCGACCGTTTACATTAGTGTCTATTCTTCTTTATCCACGCCTAGGCGTGTATCGCTACCGCCTATGAAATTAAGAACAAACATCATAACGCTCCAAACAAAGGAAACGCAATTAAACATATCGTCGTCCGCGTCATGCGGCGGTGTTCCTGATACGCCCGTTTCTGGATTTGCCGACGCTACGTCACCATTCCACCGTTGCACGCTCGCAGGATCATTTGCACCCCACACCCAATGTCCTTTTTAGTGTCCTGCCTGTTAGGACATATGCTCACGCGCGCATGTCGTCCCTTCATGAACGAACAATTCTATATTCGGAGTCATCATTAGATGAAACACACATACACACGCGACCACTAGTATGTATACGCACTCACGTACAGAACAATGAGTTTGTTTTTTGTTGAGTTTTTGTACGAATGTGTGGTTTTTATATTCATTGTGCTCGTCATTGAATTCTGTTACGCAGTGATACCGAAAACACTGTTTATTAACTGACTACACGAGATTACAGAAAATTGTATCGTTATATATATATATATATATATATATATATATATATATATATATATAAAGGGGATACCTTTTCAAATTCGAACAAAAAAACTTTACACGCAGAAACGGATTTCGATGATAATAAAACAAATTCTGATATAATTAACAGCATTTCCAAACTTTATTTTATTTTATATACGTATATTTATATATTTAAATCATAAATAATTGTCTATTTACATGAAAAGTTTACTGGTGCATAAAAAACGCAAACATTTTTCAAATTATTATTTTTTTATTGTTGTTATCTGACCGAACTCGTAACCATCGTATGAAAAAAATTATGAAAAAATCAACGAACGAATTCAAAGATACCAAAATACAAATAAACGTAAATAATGTTTTTATATATAATTATTTTTTTATTTTTATTAACCATAACTATGATATATTTCTATTTTGTATAACTACTGCAGTAAATCAAATTCTATTCAATGTTGTAATTATTTTTAATCATATTGTTAATTAACTATTTATTTTTATTTCAATAAGTTTTAAATATTAAAGTAATTATTGAATTTTTTATAATACTTCTGATATGAATACATTCTAAAAATAAATTTTAATATAGTTACAAAAAGAAATAATATAATTGTATATGTTGCATGATTTTTAAATTAAAAAATCAATTTCAAAAAAATCTTTTCAAAAAATATGTATAAGAAGTAAAATTACAAGTTTTTGTGCCTATAAATAAAAACTCTAACTTATTTCAACTCTTAGTAATATATGGTAGAGCTGGTTTACTAAAAAGTAAATGAAATTGCAGATATACTCGTATAAAATAATGATAAAAAGTGTAGTTACATAAATCAGAAATTTTAGACTCTGAGTAACTGAGAAGTACAAAGAATATTAGTACTAGAAATGAATATTAGCAAAAGATCTGCCAGAATATCTAAATAAGACCAAATGAAGAAATAAGAAGGATGATGAAGGTTAATGAAACCGTAGTAGATATAAGATATAAAATTTAATCAATTCATTTGATTTAGCCATATTCAAAGAATAGAAAATCATTGACTTACTAAAAATCAGACTTTATCAAAATTAATATGAAGAGGATTACCCAAGCTTAGATAGAATATGAAGGTAATTGAATGAGTAAAAAAAACAACCATGGAGGAGAATTTAACAATAAATAATATTGAAAACTTTGACTCCATAAACGTTAATTACTATCAACATATTTATATATAGAATGTTTTTTAAGCGTGATAAAATTTTAAATTCAAACCCTATCAAGAATTCTATCTATATAGAACTTTCGATAAGGATTCAATTTAAAGTACTATCACATTTAAAAATACTATATATAGAGAGAGAGAGAGAAAAAGAGAGAGAAAGAGATCAATTATTGTACTAAAAATAACAAATACTGAAAATAATTACAGCAAAATCTCAAGATGTTAACAAGTAAAGTCCTTAAGATATTAGGTTGGCAAATATCTCCCTTCCGCCTTCTGGTCTTTTGAATTTCGCAGCTATGTACAAAAAAAAAAAAAAAAAGCGGAAGGGAGATACTTGCCAACCTAATATAAATTTATGAAATATTAAATTTAGATTCCTAAAATAGTAAAATAATAATGAAAATTAATAACGATGTAGAAAAATAAATAAAAACAATTATATAGTTAACCCAAAGAGTGAAAAGAATATTTAAAATTAAAACTTTGAGAAATTGTTTCTAATTTTATGAAATCTGTTCAGAAAATTAACTATAAAAAAGGAAATCTTTCAAAAGACACAAAATATCAAGAAATTATGTTAATTTTAAGTAAAACGGTGATAAAATATATTTTAAAACATCTTTTTTAATAATTCACTATAAATGTGTATTTATTTATTAAGTAGCTCGTTACCTACTCACTAATAAATAAACTGTATTTTTATCACACTGACCTACTAACCTATATTTACTGCACCGACAAATATTTAGTTCAATAAGTTGTATCATTCAATTGAGCAATAAATTTATATAGTTATTGAATTTGACTATTAATTTATAATAACAATGCACATATATATATATATATATATATATATATATATATATATATAACATTTAACTTTACTATAAGTTTATATAATGTAATAAAAAAAACCTTTTCAATTATTTCAATCGTTATTACATATAAGTTAATTTTTTCTACTTTCTTATTTTCGTTAAAAAATCACATTAATCTTCTGAAAAATACACGACTAATTACTCATTCTATAAATTTAATCTTGCGCTTAAAAAAACCTCATACATAAACTAAATTCAACTCAAACATATCTACTAATCCACTTAAATAAATTAACAATAAATAATCTCTTAACAATATTTTTTAATAAAATTAAATGCCTAGTCTTTATATATAGTATTTACTCATTGACCTGATATTTAAAAAGATAGATATTAATATTTTTTTCAAAATTTTCGTATGCTATTAAATATATTTTATGCCAACGTTCAGAACAAATCCGAAAACAACAAATCCA
This sequence comes from Neoneuromus ignobilis, assembly GCA_029203775.1. NCBI lineage: Eukaryota > Metazoa > Arthropoda > Insecta > Megaloptera > Corydalidae > Neoneuromus > Neoneuromus ignobilis. The sequence goes on along the minus strand of CP092089.1, from coordinate 44,756,083 downwards.
TACAAGAGACGAACTCTTTACCGAAACACTTAAATGAGTTTGCAATGTTCTTAACTTGTTCTTAAGTACTTTACAAGACACGTATTATTATTTTAATTTGTTTGAAAGAAAAAACGTACACGCACATCCATACGCACACACACACATACGATATACTCGAAAGCTTCTCGGAAAAACAAATTTCAATTTTTATTCAAAGTTAACCAAAACATACACAAACACTATATTGTACTAAAAATACATATAGCGATAAATTCATATTTTCCCATGTCTCTTTAAGCAGTACACGAATAGCGTACGTGCGACGAAGAGATAAAAGAAGAAACACAGCTCTGCCAACGTTAGAGCAGATAAGGGAACAACAACGCTACAACCGATCTTTTACGTCAATGTACAAGTTTGTAGTTATCTTCTCTATGTTTGTTTAGCGAACCATTGATTTTCTTTGTGTAAATATTTACTTTGGTTCGTTATACGATGTCGATGTTACTGATACACTCTACTCGCACCAGTAGCAGCATTTGTAAACTCTTGATTTATCCCGTCTCTCTTTTCAACTATATGATTATATATACATATTGTATTGACAGATACAAACATCCAAATCCATATATATATATATATATATATATATATATATATATATATATATATATATATATATATATATATATGTTTATGTAAATAGAAAGGATCATTTTCTAGCATTGGTTTCCAATAAATCACCATATACAAGAATCTCTTAAGATGATAACTTTTTATTGCCTAAAACGAGATATTTTTAGTTTAAAAAATCAAAAGATATACATAACCTATTTTCTAAATTAATTTCTTAAAATATCGACATTAGAACTAATTATTTTTAATATAACACAAAAATTTTATTTTAAAAATATCTGTAACTGACCTATATTAATCTGTTTTGGGTTAATGTAACTAAAATTTCACTTGTCTAATCTACCCTACGTCCTATTTATAGTTGGAAAAAAACAAATTAAAATGTTATATATCTTGATACTAATACGGTTTTTTTGGTCATATTATCAAGTCAGGAAAGTTTATTATAAAATATTGTAGAATAAAATTATTAACTACCAAAATATGAGTCTAAGAGTGTACACTTCAAAAAAATAACTGTAATCAAACAGACAAAAATTCTAATAAAATATGCAAAGAAATAAAAATAGAAAACTTCAATTCAAATTAATAGCAATTTAAACTATAATTTAAAAATTTATCTAATAATTTTTTAAAATACTTTCGATTAATAAATAAAAAAGTAATTAATTATACGTTTATATATATATATATATATGGTTTTCCAATAAAAAAATATCAAAACTTTAATAGCTGGTGGCAGCCATGTTTGTTTGTTAAGCTTATTTTGACATTTCAACTGAATAAAGTTAGGCAAATTATCATGGAACGTTTAACACTTCAACAATGCTTAGAAATTGTAAAAATTTCAATAGACTTATTAAAACAAGAGTTTAATGAGTCCATTATTTCACAAAATGAACTCATCAATTGGCCACCAAAATCATATAATCTAACTCCATCGGATTATTTTTTGCGAGGTTATGTAAAAATCATTGGTTTGTGCTGATAAACTACAGACAACGGAATCAATAAAAATAAACATTGAATGTGTAATTCATGAAATTGGACCACAATTATGTGAAAGAGTGATTAAAAATTAGACTAAACGAATACACTATGTTAGGTGAAGTTGTGGAAATCATATGAGTAAAATTGTATTCCATTGTTAATGCCATAGAATATGCTTAAAAATTAAAAAAAATTAATTAAATACTTTTTATTTGATTTCCATTTAAAATTCTGAAGCGCTTATTGGAAAACCCTATATATATATATATATATATATATATATATATATATATATATATCTGCAACAGCAGCTCCCTTTTTGTCTACTACTAAATACTCGTACAGACCTTTCCCAAAATTTTCTACTTCAAGAAATTCAATGCCTTTCTCTTTCAATCAACTCCAATGAATTTTATATATGAGGTGTATCAGTATATGAAAAATGTTTGAAAAAAGGTCTAAAAAATTTACTAATAAACTTATATGTACTTAATCATATACATATATATATATATATATATATATATATATATATATATATATATATATAATTCCAATAAATAATATAGAAAATACGATATCAATCAAGAAGAAAAGAAACTCGAGTGGCAATGAAGCGGTCAGTGAGCAAGAAAAAACAATGACCAATGGATAAAGAAAATATTCGATTGATGTCCTAGAGACTTAAAACGTAGGCTAGTGCGATAAGAGTTCGACGAACGAAAGTTTGTGGCATGGATATAGAAAACAGTAACCGACGATAGAAATAAATGAACAAAATTTCGAAAAGCTTTCGTCAAGTTCAATTTACAAAATCTAGTTTTATACGGGATACACAATAAGTACATATATATATATATATATATATATATATATATATATATATATATATATATATATATAAACCATCTTTACTGAATTCATAATGTCGATTTATATAGAACGAAATAAAATTTCAAATTAGTTTCATTGTCGATAAAAATCAACTCTTAATCGAAACATTGGATTAATTACAACAAATTGGCATGTTTACTTACTACGAAATTAACCTGAATATAATGAAAACGTTTAATGCTTTGCTTATCGTATTTTTTTAACAAAAGTTTCCAATGACAATAAATACAATTCGAAAATAACACAGCCAGAGATTGGAAACATAAAAAAACAATGTCTCTCACTCGACCATATCAAACGTTTTATCTGCCTCGAATAATAAATCGAATAAATGGGAATATGATATATATCTAAGGCTTTTTTACGCTTTTTAGGACAGGATTTATATATATTTTTGATTATATATATATATATATATATATATATATATATATATATATATACACGAGTATAAATAACGCTTATTAAAATATTTTAATTCTCTTTACTCATATAACTGATATATTATAAAAAATACAATTTTCTAGGATTTTGTAATATAAAATAATTCTATTTTGCATTATATTTTTTCAAATATATAAAACACTTAAACTCGATCTAAATTATAATTAATAAAAAATAACAGATTTATATTTTTGATTTTTCTTAAAAAAAATATATAAAAAATCTTCAATAAAAATCTAGTTTGGGAAATAAGTTTTTTTTTAAAATATATCACGAAGTAATTCTATAATTTTATTTTTAAAAAATATAATAGTAACTCAAATTTAGATTGAAAAAATATGTAATTGAACTCAATTATTAAATAATATAAAATCAAAAATGTTTAAATAAATGAACTAAAAATAATACACAAAATTCTTAATGGAGATTATTTAAATATTTTAAAATATTTATTTGGCTTTTTCATTAATTTCATTCTTATATCATTTTTAAAATCTTATTTTCAAATAAATAATGATGGACAATTCACAAATGATTCCACTCTCTAATTATTAAAAAAACTCGTCGTGTTATCAATAATAATAATAAATAACGTTTAAAAAAAATAAATTTTAGAATAGAGAATTAATACAGATATTTTTATAATCACTATTTATTGGTTTGAAATTATAATTAATAACTTTCACGTAAATAATTATAAATATACACTGTGAAGAATATTATTTTAAAAAAAATCCTTAGCAAAGGAACGTATAAACACACATTAAAATAAACTCCTTGCCTTGAGGACGTGAAATAATAACTTCCTGTTTCAACTAAACAGCAATTGAAAAAGAGAATTTCTAATATCTGTTTAGAAAACAGGTATATAAGAACCAAGAATAATTAAATATCTGGTTCAATTTTACAATTTTAACTGAATCGAACTTTTGTGGCATAAATAAATAAGACCAAGCAAAAAATAGGATAATAAATTCATACTTGTACTAATTTTTAATCTCTATAAATTTATAAAGGGGTCATCCAAATGTGACGCCTACATTAGTGTTTTATTAAATAGAAATTATACACGTTTCTTTTTGATTAAATCTAGGCGTCACATTTGGATGATCCTATATTAAAATTATTGTGTTATCCTCTATTATATTTTTTTTTTAAATTCATTACTTATTCTTTTATTCATTGTTTTTAATAAACAGGACATGTTTTTTGTAAAAAATTAAATTCGATATTTTACAATAAAAAAAAGTAAATCCAATAACAAGTTATTAACTTTAAAATTGCTATATTTTAGTTTGTATAATTGAAAATGTTATCAAAATATCTACTCGTTCTACGTTGAAAATAAAATATTTGTTTACTAAAAACTACCTTCATTTTCATTATATTTTATTGTAACAAATTCAATTTGAACTAAATTTTCTAAACGATGCTCCATATATCAATCAACTGGGAATAAACCATACATTCGCATTTATCGAATCATTAATTCTAGTTATTTATTAGAACACATTCAATGATTGTGTAATAGCCGCAATTAAAATATTATACATTCAAATCTATATTCAGTTTCTACAAAATACATTTCATCGCATATATTGGCAATTAATTGGTATGCATAGTACTATATTATTCGAAATTATTAATACTGAAAACATATTTTAATTTATCATTTACTACATTAAGCTAATTTTTACACGATCAATATTTTCACAAAAAAATATATATTAAATTTAATATTGTATCATAAATATTATTTAAACAGAAATAATTGTATTCTTTTTATATTTCGAACAGGACTGGAAATATATTAGAAAAAATTCTGTATATCGTAATTTAATAGTATTTAACTTTTTCAATCTTTAATGCTTCACACTGGATTTTGACATTTATTATTTATATAATTATAAATATTTATATATTTTCATATATATATATGAGGAGGGTAGGTGGATGGTTGGCTAGATGGATGGCTATGTGTTTATGAACATATTAAATAAATAAACTTTTTACATCCATGAATAACATTTGTAATATTTGAATAGAGTACTACTAATTAATCATGAATATTTATGTTATTAAAAAATATTTGTATATTTTCCTCATATAAATATATAAATCATACATAGATATTCCTTATACAGCAAAATTACTAATATTTGTAAAATTTAAAAATAGAATTATTAAATAAATTTGAAAATAGAAATAGAATTCATGTTAATAATAATGACCACTTGAATACAATTACTAAAAAAAATATACATAAAATCATGCAAAAAATTACTATATATATTAACATTTATCATACATTTTATATATTTTTTTGAACACTTTTATGTTCATTAGCTATTCATTAAAAAATAATAATCATTTTGATTATTAAATATTTACTTTAAAAGCTTAAGGTGTTATAGAAAACGATTCATTTTTATTAAAGAAAATAATATTAATATTAAAATATAAATTCACGGCCTATAACTTCAATATTCTCAATAAAAATCAGAAAATTTAATTTATTAAAAAGAAGATAATTTACAGCATAAGATTGTGTTGATAAATCGATATCTAATTTACTTGTAATGTATTTCTTCTACCTTTCTAGAAATTATACTTATATATATATATATATATATATATATATATATATATATATATATATATATAACCACAAATTTCTATATAATAGCTTCCTATACAATAGCTTTCTCTTTTATATATATATATATATATATATATATATATATATATATTTATATAGGAGAGAGAGAGAGAAGAAAAGATCTATTTACTTAATTATATATATATATATATATATATATATATATATATATATATATATATAGATCTTTTGTACAGGTTACGTTTATTATTATTTATTTTTTTCTATTCTATTAAAAAAAATACTTAAATTTTATTTTACAAAATTACCGATTGTTTTAAATATGAATAAATATTAAAAAATGAAGACAATATAAATTATTGTGTAAAAACTTTATTTATTTTCAAGTCCAATGAAAAATTCCGCCCGATGCTAATGAAATAAGCAATTATCGTTAGACATAAATACAAAACAAGCAAATCGTATCACAATCGGACGCAAAAAAAACTCGCTAGAGCGTTTAAATCTCTAAGTGAACAGGTAAAATGTATAGCACAAACATGAGCAATGTAAAAATTACTTTTTTCCGAAACGCACATCAGTTACGCCGAGGAACGCGCTACGACGTCTGCGAAAGTTAAAGCAGGTGAATCGTAAATAACGATTTTAGATTATCATTTTGCTTACGTTCTCGTCGGAAAATGGAACTACTTCATAGTAGTGGAGACACTGTGATTTTTTTCTTTTCCTGTGCATGTTGTATCCCGTGTTACGAAATATCATCTTTCATATTCCTATTTTTCACAGAACATTTCGTCTCTATATTAAGATGATGCTATCAAGCATGAATTGTTATGAAGACTGCATGTATCAACTTTAGCCACTATTTACTTTTTATTATTGCGTTCATTGGCCGCAATTTACAATAGAGTACAAATTTAAAACGTTTTGATATTGATATTAATTAACCTCAATAAATAATATCATTTATATGAAAATAATAATATATAAAATTCAATCACTCTGACTTATCTAAATCCTACTTATATATTAGGTTGGCAAATATCTCCCTTCCGCCTTCTGGTCTTTTGAATTTCGCGGCTATGTACAAAAAAAAAAAAAGCGGAAGGGAGATACTTGCCAACCTAATATAATATTGATAATTTAAAAAAATCAAATAAATGTAAATTATAAAACTGAAAAAGACACACAAAAATAAACAGACGTTGGCTTTAAAATGTATTTAATCAAAAAACAATGATTAATAAATTTAATAAAAACTGTCATTGAAGAAATTAAGTCATAATAACCTATCCATCTAATTAAATTAATATTTTTCGAATATTTTTATATTTTGTAATAATTATTGTATTTGATAATTTCACATTTAATAATGATTATACAAAATAATTGAAAAATTATCAGTTGTATATATATATATATATATATATATATATATATATATATATATATATATATATATGATATACATGAGTATGTATGTATATATAAAGGTATGATAAAAGGTATTTTAGGTTAGATAGAACTTTCGATAGAGACTAATTTTAAAGTTCTATCACATTTAAAAGAACATCTATATGTATTAAAAATTAAATCATTTTTGATTATATAATAAAAGAAAACTGTATAAATAAAATATAATTTATATACTAAATATATTTTTAGTCACACACAGCATAATTTAATATACGATTTATATTTGACACTTGATGAGATATTAAATAGAAAAAATAATTTTTATTAACGTTTTTGTTACGACAGTCTAGTTGAAAACTGAACATATAAAACAAGTACTTGTAACATAGTGGCACTTAAAAGCGTACTCAATCTATGAGTCGTACTTACGAGATAGATATCACCCCCTGTTAATATAATTATCGTATTTTCAATGCAATTTTACTTGTATAGTGTAATTGTTCTTAAGCAGGCGAATAAAATCACTATGACAATAAAATAGTTTCATGATAAGTGACTATAATCGCTCTTAATAACGAACTGGTTAATAATAATTATATCTACTCCGATATAGAAAAATATAGATACTGATTTTGGAAGAATTAAAGAGCTAATTATAAAATAAATACAAAACTGGATTTAATGAAACTAGCACTTTCTATGATATTAAATTTTATTATTTTTATTATGATATTAAATCAATTAATTTACTATTTATATAAAGATAAATATTAATATCAGTTTAATTCATAATTGCAAACAATTTCAAATAAACTCTCTTATTTTAAAATAAAATCAGAAACTCTGGAAAATACATGTGTCTCTACACTGAATTTATTTTTATTTTATTTCAAAACTATTAAGATTTAAATCATAACCTATAATATATACATATATATATATATATATATATATATATATATATATGTGTGTGTGTGTGTGTGTGTTTTATTTAAAAATCATGAAGCCATGAAAAGCAAAAAAATATTTTTTAAAACTCTTCTTTTAAAAATTTTGTAATTATTCTCTCATTGTTTTAATACAGAGTTTTAGATTAGACAATAAATTATAAACAAAATTTGTAATTTTCATTAAATTTTAAAATATTACTATGATTATTACATTATTTTTTTTCAAATAGAAATATAAAATCAGTAACATTGGATTCTATAATGCATCATTTTGGAAAATATATTTAAAAATGAAAAAAAATCAGCAGTTTTATATAATAGAATCTTATTATGATCAATATTGATTTGTTAATGAGAAAAGTAATTTTTAATTTTTTTATAGACACCGGAAATTAATTTCACTAAAAAATACAAACCATGCCAACAATAATAGTATACATAAATGTAGAGGAATAAATCTTAAAATTATTTTATCCGATTTTTTCGCAAAAATAAATTAAATATAATGAAAAACAATTAAAAAAATGTATTGTTAGAAAAATGAATTTGTTAAATTAAAATATAGTTAAAAAATTAATTATTTTCATTCAAAATTTCTATGGAAAATAAAAAAAATTTAATCTAAAATATACTACATTTTTTAATATATATATATATATATATATCATTACACATTATAAAAAAAACATGTCACCTAATATTTAAAATGTTTTTCATATCTTTTTTCCACTATAAAAAATATATTGGCAAATGATAAGATCACATTTATTTTAAGAAGTGATTAAATTCTGAATCATGTTTTCTGGTATTTTTAAAAATAACAGAAAGAACATTTGACATTACACCATACGTGTAAAATAAACTGATGCTTGATAATACATCTCCAACCAAAATGATCTAATGCTCTATTTGATAACAAAAGCAAGATTGAACATTCATCTACGTACAAATAAACTAAGATAAATTTAACATTTAAACATTCTTTAGTCATTTAACCCTATTTACCGAACATCAAACAAAAATTACGACTCTCCGTTGAAATTCAATCAAGTCGAGTAAACTCAGTACACTTCCATCCGTATCGCTCTTACAAGAAAACATCCAAACGGGCGTGGAATGATATGACGGCAGGGAAATCGGGTAGGGTGGGCGTAGGGTGTCCACGTAGTTACACAACACACAGCCGACAGGGCAGCACGTCCGCTACGCCCCACACTCAACGTTGTTATACAATATCAAGATGGAATCCCATTGATTGAAAAGTAAACACTTTATGATGCATGAGGAATTTCCAACAACAATCGCCTCGGGAAAGCGGGTTTTAACAAGATCTCTATATCTCGAGTGGATGTTCATTAAGTGGAATTTTTTCGAATGATATTTTCAATATGGCGGTAACAAATTCCGAAATCTAATATAATCTTGTCAGATATGATTTATAGAGGACGACGGCGTAATATCAACTACTCACTTGTCGATAAGTCATATTTTTTCACTCGGTGCATGAACGAAGCACGTTTATAATTCGAAAACTGATAATTTTTAATACAAAGAATTTGAAAATAGAACTCAAAATTTATATGAAATTTAATTATTAGAGTTATGAATTATATGAACTTATTTAAATATTTATACTTCCATATTCGAATGGAATTCAATCAAATTAAATAAGGCAAATATTTTTATAATTTATTACTGATAGCATCTTACAAGAAACTAGTACTATTTCTAAACATATTTATACGTAATACACAATTAACAAATAAGTCATAATAAATCAATAACAACAGATTAAATATTTCTTGAATATTTTTTATCTGAATAGATAACACAAAAAAAATCTTTTCAAAGTTTCTAACATATTTTCTATTACATATCTTATAGATGTTTTAATTTTTGCGAGATATTTAACAGTTCTGGATGTAAAATAAATAATTTCAACGATTTTTTCATTGAACGAAAAATCTAGATATAAATATCTCAATACTGGATATAAATATTTGCTTTTAAAATACAATTGGTTACTCTTAGAATCGGATATTCTTGGATACTCTTATGTTCCCCCCAAAAATCTATTATAAAATTTATTCGACTCAATATTCTCAGTTATTACACATAATAATAAAAAAATATATAATTAATTAAAATAAATATTACTAAAAGTAATACATATTTTATAAGTATTTTAATTTTTCCAGAAAAGATAATTGCATTGATTGGTAAATATATATATATATATATATATAAATTGTGTACAAAGAGAGAGATAGAATTATGTGTGCAATTTTCTCTCCCTGATATAATTCTTCTCCAACAATTCTATACTGGTATACACTGTCTTAAGTACTGTCTTAAGCAACACAGATTTTTATAAAAATATTCAACATGCATTTATCTGTCAAAGATTTTCAAAAACTTCAACCATTTTGTTGTATAGATTCAGTCACTCAAAAATACAGCAACGAATTCTTATTGTTCAGTATTAATATCTATAACCCTATATTTAAAAAAAATCTATTCTCGAACTATTTTCAGACCACCTTTTCTTCCACAAAGATGACTTACATGTTTAAAGATTTTCACCGATTCCCTTGCTTCATCCGCAACCTCAAAATTTAGATGAAAAAATACTGCGACATCTGGTTCCATTTTGTTGAATATGTAGTTCCAAGGTCGATTCTTGACGTACGCGCCAATGCTTAAAGATTTTATCTTCTTTCATCCCTCTAAATAAACCTTACAATCATTTTTGAGACTATGGTAACATCTTATTAACGAATTTATGTCGATTTTACAGTTTATCTCTCTTTCAAATCGACACGTTCAGTTTAACGAAACGATATCAAGCTGATTACAAAAGATAAACTAGTCATCGTATAATAAGTTAATTTAGATAAATATTTTTTTAATAATATTGATTGAAAAATCACAGACAGTTGATTAGTTGAAAGTTGAAATTATAGAATACAATATGCATTCGTAAAATACATTTATATTTTCAATCAATTTCAGTTAAAAAGTATTAAATTAAAGCAGATGCAATTCACATATGAAAAATACATACAAATTCTTTCAACTACAATTTATTTTTTTTATAATTTGTAATTTTTTAATAATTATATATTTTTTATTTTATTAATCAATAAGCCACACTTCTATATTCCTAATTTAATTTAATTATTTATTACTGATACAATATTATCTTTAATTTGTTAATATTATAATAAATATAATTTTTCTATAAAAAATACTGATACTTTTTTAATTATATACAATGAAATTCATAACTGAAAATATGAAACTATCGACAGTTTACAATAATGTGACTAAAACAAAACCAACACATTCGTCAAATTCACTACCGGGTCAATAATCTTCGAACGAATGCAGAGTATGTGAACGATTTCGTTCCACGTACCGATGGGGAAAAAATCAAGCATTTCCAAGCTTCCGTATATCTGGTACGGCTCAATAAAAATACTCCGGGCGAAACAGTGAAACGTCTGGCGCATCAATTATTACGACTTCTTTTTTTAAAAAACTACAATTGGGTCTTGCATCCTAGATTCATTCGATACGAATAAGACTTTAAATGTGATTTACTGCATGCGTGAATGTTTTAATCGAAAAACGGAACATTAAAAAAAATAAATACACAAAGTGTTAGATTTAAATACTTTTTAATCAAATATTATTGAATGAATAAAAAGTTTTTTGAATTCATTAAGAAATATGATAAAATAAAATGAAAAGTAAAAATATATTAGAATTAGAATTAATCATGCGATATTTTAAAAACTACAGATGTCTTGTTTAAAAAAAATAATTTATATACAAATATATATATATATATATATATATATATATATATATATATATATTTGTATATATTATTAGTTAATCATTAGGAAATATATTTAATAGGAAATAAAACAAGACACAGAATAAATATTAATTGAAATAATAGTTACAAATTTTAACAAAGAAAATAATATGATCTACATTTTAAACAAATTAAGATTAAGAGAAATAAACGTTTATTAAAATAATAATTACCTGTAATATTTTTCAATCTAAAAAATAACCTAAATTTGAAACAAACTTAACAAAAAAAAAAAGAAAAACATTTGTATACAAAATATTCTACAAGTAACAAAAAAAATTAAATATTAAATGACCAAAAAATACTTGAATAAAACAAACACTAAATATTTTTAATCAAAAACTATTAAATTAAAACCGAATGAAAAAATTATCAAATTATTTATAAATAAAATATTTTACCAGAGATTAAATAACTTACTTTTTAAATAAATAAATCAAAAATATTTTATAATAATAAAATAATGATTTCAATATATATGTATCAAAAATTCAAATAATACCTAAATTAATTTTCACTACTACTTATTTAGAAATAAAAAAGGGAAAAAACATTTATTGAAATAATAAATTTATACAATATTTTACAAACTACAAAATCAATTACTTGTATTCTAATTTTAAAATTAAATCATTAAGAAACGAAAATACTGAAATGTTTAATTAATAATATCTTCAATAATAAAATTCACATTTGTCATATTAATTTCAAACAAAATACATTGAACAATAACATATTTTTCAAAAAATAGTTTAAAAACATTTCTGTATTTTTTAACAATTGTATAAAACGACAATACAATTTTATGAAAAAATATTAACTTTATTATTACTATGTTCCAATTACGCTTGTATACGAAAATTTAATCAAGTATTTTTTTAAAACTCTGTATATATTTTTAGGAAAAAATGTTTAAAATTTCAGATTTTTTAATTGGTTATAAAAAAATTATTTTATAATAAAATACATATAAAATTTTGTAATCAATATAAATATATTTAATAATAATATCACTTTTTTAATAAACAATTACAATTTTATTTAAATTGTTTTTTAACTAAATAATATTTATGGCTTTTTAAAAAAATATTAAAACATTTAAACATTTACGATTTTTGAATAAAATACAAAAGGTTCATTTTTTATAAATAAAAAATTATGAAATAAAAAAATAGATGAATAAAATATATTTTCGTTTTATATTAGATTTATTTTATATTAGATATTAAAAGAAAATCAAAACTATTTTGTAATTAAAAATTTTCATAAAAATATGTACTATTTCAAATTTACTCTTTAATAAAAATTTAATATTACCTAAGTAAAGAAATGAAGAAATTATATTTTGTATATTTCCAACAAGACAAAAATCGACGTACGGTTCCTTCATAAAAAAATAGTCGTCTATCAAGTTAAGATCATGGAAAAGATGTCGATTTTAGATATCTCGAAAATGTCACTGTTTGATGTTTGAAATCGATATTTGAGACGCAATCAGTTAAAACAATCAGTTGCTATTCAAAGGTCTTTGATCTTAAATCAGTGATCAATCGTCACAATTTGTTTTTATTTCGATTTCTGCTGTGATATAAACCTTTTGGCATATTTATTGTTCAAAAAAAAATTAACCACTAGTAATATCAAATAGAAAAAAAAAATTTAGTATCACAGAATACAAAATTCATTAAAAAAATTATTCGTATTATAGATTTTTTGAAACTAACGAAAAAAGAATATAATGAAATATCTCCACTACATAACAATAAACTTATTCAATTACATTTTCAACATGTCCAATCAATTCAGGATTTTTCTTAACAGAGTTTAAAAAACGTTATTATACTTTTGACTATAAGCAACTTATCTAAAATACTATAACTTAATTAACATAACATATTACAAACTATAGAAAGTTGGAAAATTCTATAACCAATGGTTCAAGTTAGATGTAGTGTACATATAAAACATTGTACTCTATCCTAACCTATTAGTTTTAAACTTTTCGAACACACATACACATACATATACATATAAATACATATATATATATATATATATATGTGTGTGTGTGTGTGTGTATAACAAATTAAACATTATTAATATTATTTATTTTATAAATAATATTTACAAATTGTGATTGAAACCTTTTTATATTAATTATTAAAGTACTCTATTTATAATGAATTCTAAATGTTGCAAATAAATAAACATATGTGTATTTCTTATTGATAAAAATTTAAAAATGCTATATAATATAGATAATTAATTAAGATATATATAATTTATTACAATTATCAATAAAACAAATATAAGTGGAAAAATATTTGTAGTTTCTTAATCGGAATAACATGAGAATTCGACTGAATATATATTTCTTTATCTAGGTAATTTTAACGCAAATATTAACCTATTTACTTAAATCGAACAAAAAAATAATAATCTGAAAATATCAAAAAAAATACTGTTGAATAGTAATAAATCTGCAATAATAATCAATAAAGTAATGTTCAAAAATTATGGACAAAAATCAACTAATATCAAAAATATTCAATAAAAATAATTAATCAAATATAAATTAATTTTATATAAAACAGATTCAGATGTTGTTAATAACTATTAGACTCTATTTATCTTTACATATATATAACTAATCCTCATTGTATTCGCATCAGTGAGATAAAAGGAAAAGTCATATACATAGAATTATTCAAACTATATCTTAATTAGGTGTTTGTTGGTAGTAGCTCGAATTTACGTATATTTCATTGGCTTATTATTACTTGTATTATATATAATCTAATTATAATTGTTAAAATACTATTTGAACATTTCATAAACCAAATTTGAAACACATTGACAGTAGTAAAATGAATCAATAATATACAAGTGTACATTATACATATATATATATATATATATATATATATATATATATATATATATACTCGAGGATCGTTTGATAAATATGGTAAAAAGTAAGAAAAACTAAACTGAAAAATTCAATTAAATTAAACAATAAATAAATTTATCATACTTATCAAACTACCCTCATATATATATATATATATATATATATATATATATATATATATATATATATATATATATATATATATATTATATTTATTGTATATTACATACAAAAAGTAAAAATTCTAAGGGAAAAATATTATTTTATTAATTTATATCCTTTTTATAATTTCATATATTTTATAGACAAATTCTCATAAAGCACTTGTATAATTTTATTACTTAAATTTTGTTTCCTAAATCAAATTTCGTGTAATTAAGTAGTTAAAAAAATATGTTTTCATATCAGTTTAAGATTACATTTCCCATATGAACTCTTTCATCAATTTCCTGATTGTTTTTCTAACGAAGTATTTATTTCTCAAACTGTAAATTGTATTAATAATTTGTTATTGATAAATAAAGATTATATTATGGCTAATTTCACATTTATTCCATGTGAGATTTTTAATTATAAAATTTTCTAAAAGTTTTAATTATTTATTGTTCACTTTTTTTGATAATACATATTTCGATAATCACCTGATGACAATACGAACATCAAAATATGCATTAACAAATAAATAAATAGTAAGTTATTATTAAATACTTTTATAAAAAAAACTTAGGGTAATTGTAATTTATTCCTTTATTAAAAAACAATCAAATATCTCTACAGTAATCCCAATAATTCCCTAATATATTCTTTTAGCACTCATTTAAAAATATAAACATTTTTTATTTCATAAAACAAATTATAATTTTTATTTTCGATTTAAATTCATTTAATTCAATCTCTTGATACACTCTTAATAACTCTAAATATTTTAAAATCTTTCATTATTTGAATTTTTTAAAAAAGAACAATTTTTGTTTATAACAACTAATCTAATCCATGTATAAATAACAATTTTCTTATAATATCAAACTCTGGAGATAAAATATGGACAAAGCCGAATAGATGAAACAAAAATAAAAGTAAAAAGAAGAACAATTAAGTGTAAATAAAAACCCTAATACTACATTTTAAAAAAAAATCGTGAAATGTTAGAGAATAGTTTATGAAAACATGTCAATTATATAATTATATACAAATACATAAAATATATATATATATATATATATATATATATATATATACGGATGGATGGATCTATAGATAGATATATATGCGTGTATTCATATATAAATATATAAAAAAAGAAAAAGAAAAATACTGAAAAATTACAAATCTGCTTTCTTCATTATTTAACTAATATTTCCAACTGGATAGATTAAATCAAACAGAAACATAATTAAAATTAAATTTTAAAAAAATATGAAATTCGCAAATTTATTTAATATATTCAAATATTTTTGGGGCACTCAGTATTTGATAAAGTAAATAAAATAATAAAAAATAATAATTTATTTATGAATTAATATAAGAAATAATAACAACACATAAAAATTTAATGGAAAATAATGTTAATGTACGTTCAATTTTTCAATAAAAAAAAATCTGAAGTTAATTCGAGTTGAACATTTATCTATTAAGTGATACCATTTATTACTTTTTTGATATTATTTAAAATAATAATTAGACAGAATATGTATAAAAAGTGTCATTAGTAATTTTCCCTTTATCAATCATATTTTAATTAGATAATTCATATCTCTTGTGTCTCGATCAATTTTATAACTCGATTACTCAAATTAATCTTCACAAAATGAAAAAATTAGTAGATATATTTCTGTATTATTAATTAAATGTACTTATATATTAGCAATAAACTACTTTAATAGTGTTTTGTGTGCAATATTTATTAAACGTCTTTGCAAACAACTGAAACTGCCGATAAATATTTTTCGCATATTGTTAACAATCAAAAGATGCTGGTATTCAATTAATCACATCAAAAAGTTTCCAACATCCAAGAAACGCTCTCGATAATCAGATTAACAACTTAATAGAAAGCATACGTGAACAGGCGAGCAAGTTCTGGTGGCGAGCATTCAACATACCGCTAACAAATGAGCTATCTAATAATATTATACTCAAAAGCTGCGACACAATGTTCGTTGACTGGCATCAGACCCATCTACGTAACGTACTGACACATTTACAAACACTACGTTTCAGCCGCTATTAATTAAAACAGACAAGACACGCCAAATCCACGCTACTGTTACAATACCAAAGATGGATTGTTTTCTAACGTACAGTACAAAGGCAATAATGTATTATATCAACAGTTTGCACGGAACGAAACGCGCTTTCTCTACTGAAAGCTTAACGTAGACTACGACGTACGCATATATTAAAGTATCTATATTACCTACTACCATAAGATCACATCGACGAGATGGATTATCGAGGAACAGGAATGGGTCGCTTGTTATCGGGTACGTTATCGAATTTTATGAATAAATAATTGATGTTGATTGTATCGTATCGTTGTCAATAAATAACGAGATATAAACTAGAATGCAATCGTCTGTATAATATGGAAAATACGTTTTACTTATAACAAATATTACATACTAATGATTAAAAACTGTTTTTTTACTTAAGCAATTTAATTTGTTCCAAATATTCTAATCAAAAATTCATTTCACATAATAACTTTATATACAATAAATATAGATAAAACGTGGTTTTAAAAATTGAAAATTTTTAAAAAATTAAAAAAATATTTATTTTAATTTTAAAAAATGTACACACACAAATATATATATATATATATATATATATATTATTACATGATCAAACATCGTATTTTTAATTGGACGAATATATTTTCATTATAAATAATTATTTCTACTAATGAAGCAAACTAATATATAAAACATAAATTACTTTACAAATATCCTCATTGAATACCTATTTTAGGTTTTACTTCGATATATTCATTGTTTAAGAACTTTGTATCAAAATATATATTTAAAAATAAATAAAATAATACAAAGAATATCTGTAATTTTATTTCAAAAAAAATACATACATATATGCCTGATATATATATATATATATATGACAACATAATATCTATTTTATTCAATAAATATATTTTTTATGTAAACAATGAAGTTTCTTAGTAATATTTATTTTTAATATAAAAGTATTACATTATTCTGAAAAGACTCTCGTTAAATCAATATACAAACTTTCTCAATATATTTATTTATTAAAAACCAATCTTAAAAATAAAAAATGGGAGATTAACGATATATATATATATATATATATATATATATGTTAAAATCAAAATGTATATTAATTACTTCTTATTTTGTAATATCAATTTTTGTTATAAAAACAGTTAAAAGGAATAACTCACAAGTCGATAAAATGTAATTTTGAGTGCTTTACAATCTTATTCACTCACGATTTAAAACCATTGCACATAATTAAATATCATACCCTACTCAAGATAATCCTGTTATTATTGAACAGTGATAATTTAAATAAAAAAATCAAATGTGTGAGAAAAATTGAAAATTTAAACTGTAAAAAACACAAACTGTTCTAAATACCATGAAATGGTTTTATTTTGAGATCAATTTTACAAAACCAAATTTAATAATAGAGAGAAAAAAAATAAAAAAATATAACAGAAAAATAATATTATGAAAAAATCTCGTAATGTGAATTTTTCTCTTTTTTAAAAAAAAATAAAAAGAAACAAAAACATAATTAATCCATTTGGAAACTTTCAATATATTAAATACTTCAATCCATTTTCAAACGTTCAGTACATAATATTTTAATACATTGAATTATAATATAGACCACTAATAACTACATTAGTATACCTTGACAAGTAAGACAAACAAGTTTGCTTTCTTAACAAAATCAATAATAAAATAATATAAAATAATAAACAACCTTTACAAAAAAATGTCGTTTTAATCAAATTAATGTTATGACATTTTCAAGGAAAATACAATTTCGAAAAAAAATTATTCTTTTTTATGTCAGTTCAAAGTAAAATTTGTTACGAATATTCTAATATAAATTTCTTATAGTGTATACTGTACTATATTATTTACAAATTATATATATATATATATATATATATATATATATATATATATATATATGTCTGTATGTATGTTAAAATTGAAAAGAGTTAATACTTAAATATCGAAATAATATATTAACTATTGAATATACTTTAAATATATCACCTAATTAAATCATTCGTACTTACGTAATATACTCGTATATGTATATAACCTAGATATTCTCATATACACATTTCCAAACCGAGCTGAATTACATATTGGCTAAAATGCATTCTACGTTTATACACTATTAAATAACTGTATGAGTAATATATAACTATGTATTATTATTTAATATAATTTAATACATATTGACTAACAGATTTGAAATAATTCATTTTTATTATATTTTACTTCAATATGTAATTAGAATATATTTAAATCTTTTATTAACAGTTCCCTTAATATGTGAAAAACTAAATCAATAATTTGATGGCTACACACCATATTATATGTGTATTATATGTGTATATAAATATATATATATATATATATATATATATATATATATATATGTAATATTACATTTTAAAATGAATAAAAAAAAATTGAAATTCTTGAATTACGTTTTACGCACTATTTTCACAATATTTGTTAACAATTATACCTAACATATGTATGTATATAAATTATTAAAAATGTCCTTTAATTATTCATCAAAAATATTATAGAAAATTCAAAATTCTTGAATTATATTATCTATAATGACAATATTCAAAATATATTTTATTTTTCTATAATTTTCCTATTACATAACTAAAAATTAAATCATTTATCTCCACCAAATGTACAATTTTACATAAATATAATTATTTTTAAATTCTGACTAAATCTCATAATTGATAAAAACATTTTATTATTTAAAAAAGTATAAATAGTTACAATTCAATTACATAATAATAAAAAAACTATTGCAAAAAATAAACTATTATTTTCACAATAATAATTATCAGTGATAATCTGTAATGTATGTATGTGTGCGTGTGTGTGTGTAAATAAAATAACTTAATTCCTAATAATGTCTATACTTGATAAGAAATTATTGTATTGCACAAAGGAGAACAGAAAATTATATTAAAAGATGCACAAGAAATAAAAAACAGTTATAACTAAAGATATTACTTTTTTCGCAATATTTATTAACGATCATAACTGGATGTATATGTATATACAAATAAATGAATAAAAATGGTCCTAATTATTCGCTATCATCAATATATACAGATTTATAATACAAATTTAATGTACACAAATCATATCAATTTCCTATAAAAGACTGTTCCACAAATAAATATTTCACGAAAAATATGTGTATATATAATATATATATATATATATATATATATATATATATATATATATATATATATATATATATGTATGTATGTATTATAGTTGGTGTATTTTGTGTTCATACAAATATTCCATTTATGTTTCATATATAAATGCAATAAAGACACAAACGCCATACAAATTACTTTGAATTTTATTCGTAGTACGAATAACATAAAACCTTATAACGACATTTCATAGCACGACCTGTTTCAAACCCAGGCCTATTCTGCGTTTCATATGAAAATTACTATTACCATTATGGTCCATACGGCATGTAAAGTACCTTTTCAAATTTAATATACGATGATAGTTATGAGAGTATTAAAGTAAAATTTTATTCACTCACCCAAAATTAAAATGAAGAAAAGTACGCTGCTACACGCGGAATAACACATTTTTGATAAAAGTATAAAACTTTATTACAGTTTTTTCACGTGTATATTATTCACATTTTGAGTTAAACGGTTCGATCACATCAACATTTATATAATTTTTTTTTATTAAATACATAAATAGCATCCTTTTGAAAGCATCGTCGCGGAAATACACTTAAAAATTATACTGGATTCTACACTAACCCACGATCTAAACACACGTGGTTTATTTGTATTCATATCACATTGTTCAACTACATAACATCACTGACAAAGTCAGACTGAAGAGTTTTTCCGGTAATACAAGTAGCGCACGTGGTACAAATTCGAAAGCTCGCTGATGGATGGCACTGCGCAAACTCGCTGAAGTTTCTCTCTTATCGTTTGATTTGATTCGTTAGGTTGATTGCAACTGACTTCAGATAAGTCGTTTCACCGTAACTGACTTACTTCATTCGAAGAAAACAGACGTTTATGGCTGTCAAAATATAGATTCCAAAAAATGGCTGTGTCTGTTAACTATGATCAAAATACCTCAAACCATGATAACATTAAATATTTACAAGACCAGTTATTGGTCGCTAGAAAGGAAATTTCAAATCTTCGGTATGATTTCATTACAAACTTTCAACAAATATCTAACCTCTATCCTCTTATCACTATATCAATGTCAAACAGCCTTTTACTTTTAAAATAACGATTATATTAAACTTGTAACTAATTTCTATTCGATGAAATCTTTTTTCTAGGCAACAAATCAAATCATTAGGATTTATTAATCAGAAAGAATACGAATCATTACGGCAGAAATTATCAGACATCAAATGTGATGAATGTCAATCGAATCATTCTGAACTTGGAGTTAATAATTCACCTTTCGAACTCTCGTCCTTAGATGATCGACTGTTACTAAAACCTATCGGTATTATCAGTACACAATTTCCTGAAAAACGATGTACACCTAGACAGGCTGGAATTTGTTCTGAATCTGTAGCGAAAATAACACTCGATAATGATATTTTTACTAATCCTGAGCATGCTTTAGAAGGATTGAATGAATTTTCACACATTTGGTTTGTAAACATGTTTTAATTTAAATAATATCTATTGTAATCATTTTTCTACTAGGATCTTGTTCTACTTCCACAAAAATGAATCTACGCATACACGAGCGAAAGTAGCTCCGCCTCGCTTAAACGGTGTCCGAACAGGGGTGTTTGCAACACGATCGCCTCACAGACCGTCACCTATCGGTCTCTCTTTAGTAAAATTAGAACGAATAGACGGTTACTCTTTATATTTTTCCGGTGTAGATATGATAGACGGAACTCCTGTGTTGGATATCAAACCGTACATACCTCAATATGATTCACCTTTACCGAATTTATCGTTATTGAGTCCTGAATTATCTTCGAGTCGTAGAATGGACGGTAGAGAAACAGTAGATGAATCGTTGTCGTCCCACGATGGGGATGGATCGGTTATTGAATCGTTTTCAACTCCTAGGTAAAGTACTCTTTTTGCATTATTACCTGTTTATTCTAATATTAGTATATTTTCAGGTCAGAAATAGTACGTCCAGAAAGTAGAATAGGTATACGTGAAGCTCCGGACGGTGAAGAATGTGAATTATCTACACCTGCTAGTAGTGCGAGTAATTTTCAGCCTGCCATGTCATCGTCTCAAGCAGATGTGAAAGTACCGTCGTGGATTAATGAACCACCCGTATCGCAATTAAACGTAAATTTCAGCGAACGTGCAATTACACAGCTGCAAGCTATTAAAAATGCAATGGTAATTGTAATAAATGATTTTCATTTACATATTTTTATTTTGAAATTTTAAAAAATACAAGTGTTTTTTAAGATAAAAGGATATATAACTTTTAAGCAATTCATTTTTAGTGGGAACAAACAAAAAAAGCAATTACAAATATTTTGAAGGAAGATCCAAGGTCAGTGTACTTAAGAACAAGATGGAGCAACCAGTTCTATACTTTTCGAATAGCGGAGGTTCATGTATCTTGTAAATTTGATGATGCCTTGCATACTGTAACAGTATTCCAAATAAGAGATGCTGACACTTTAGAAGATAATTAATAAATGTCCATTCAAAACTGTAAATTTTGTTTTTGAAGTTGTGCTTAATTACTATAATCATTTTGACACTAATCGTTTATTGATGTTCTTAATACTCAATTGTACTTAATATTTTCCTACATGTTGAGAATGAAATATAAATGTGTCAATGTATAAGTTTGTATGTAGATAATTTTAAATTCTTTTTATATATGTATGGATAAGTTTTTACATGTTTGTGTAAAATATTTGAGTTTTAATAAAAATCTATTGTTGTTTTAAAATCCTTAAGTTGTTATTTTAAAATAACACTAAACCAAAGAACAAAATTAGCCAAAAAATGTCTATTTTGAAAATTTAAAAATAGAATTTTATTCACCATTTCAGAACAGTTTTAAAAAAACATTACACAATACTATTTAGTATTCCATTTAATGAATATAAATTTCTCTACTGAAGGTCATACATAGTCAAATATCACAAAAGTAGATTTAAAAATTAACATTTATTTACTCTGTCATATTTGTAACATACTGCTCAATATCTACCTTATATTTCAATTTGTAGATGTGATATGAAATGAAAACAATATATGTAGTAATTAATGTAATTTAAAATACAATTAAAATATATATGTATATACAATAAATATAAAGTAACTATTTACATATGTGATGGAAATATATTATGAAGTAATTATATCACCATCACATTCAGCAGTCATGAATTGTAGCTCCATCATTGTTTCTACCGTTTTTTGTTTTTAATTTATCCCATAGTAATACTGAACAAAATTTAGATCCACTTAAATAAATACATCTATACATTTTATAAAACATTTCGAGTAACATTCAAAGTATTTTTACAGATATTGTCAAAAGATTTTCCATCTTCTTACACCTAATAAAATATTACCAATTAATTATATACACATTGTTAGAATACCAAAAATAACACATTAAACTAAGTTTAACATTGAGTGTTAAATAATATATATTTACATCAAAAAAAAATTAAAATGCACACTTTGAAATACTATTTATTTATATATATTCCCATAATACAATTTTGTATTATTTCAAAGCAATGCATTAAAATTGTAAAACTACTTTAGTTATTTCTTTTTTTTTAATATACATCATAATAAATTTGAAATTTTAAAAAATAGCTTTAATAATATATTAGGTCGTGCAATATGAAATGTTGGATTTTTATATTATTTCCCATATAATAATCCAACATTTCATATTACACGACCTAATAGTAATTGTTTCTTGAAAATAAGACTTTGAAAGTTTCACAATTTTGTGGACACTGAAAATACACTCTAAAAATATTTACAATTAAACTTTCAATTTACATTAACATTTGTATACAAAATTCATCAAAATAATCAACAATTTTGATTAATTACTGCCTAATATTTAATTTAATATTTTAGAACGATTTTTGACAATTAATTACTTCAAAATATCAGCACAAAAAATAACATGTTTTACATACCATTCACTTGATATATAAAATACAAAAATGAAACTACAATCTCATGTGCTAATGATTGTCATAATCATTTTAGACACGGAATGTAACAGTTTTTTTTATATTCACAGATTGATTATTAACTTTGTTATTAAAATAAATAAAAACTTACGTAATTTTCAATAAAATAGAATGGATGTGATGTGTAACTTCTTACCTTGCATGTATATGTGTACATGATATATTTATGTATGCATATATGTTACACATGTACATGTGTATAGACTAAAATACATATAAAACTTTAAGATAAATGAGTATTTCGACAAAATTATCTAATAATCAATCCATATACACATACTAAATATTAGAACATCAAAAATATAAGTAAAAGATTAATTAAATAACAAATAAATTAACATGAATCGTTATACACATAATATAAAATGTAATGAATGCGAATACATTACTTAAAACACGGATAATATTTTGATTTTAAGAACAATTCCACATTTTTAAATATTTTTCTCAAACAATGAAATTTATATTTGTTTCCTTACTTCTAAATTATTACTATATTATTATATCAAAATAATAATGTCATTAAAATCATTTCTATACAATTTCTTTTTGATGAAGCTATTTATAGAGCATAATGAAAATATCTAAGGCTCTACTTCTAATCAATTCGTATTGTTTCAAATGCATTACTTTCAAATATCATATAATAAAAATAAATAGTTAAAAGTACTAAAAGATGTACTTAATACTCTGACTATACATGTTAAAAATAAAATTACTTTTGTACTAAACAGTTTCATTATTTTACAATCAAAATAATACACTTGAAACAAAATTTAGTCATTAAAAAAATATATTCCTAGTCAAACATTGCTCGATACTACAGAATATTTTCAGTCGTTTAAAAACTTAGAAGGAATTATTGCATCATAAAGTAGTTGGAGAAGAATCACTTTCATAAAAATACTGCTGAACACGTATGGAAGAAATTTAAATAGTATTTCATTTCTTTAAGTAACCAACAGAGAGATCATATTAGAAATATTGTATATAAAAATATTATCACTCCAAACTACGAAACATGGAAAGACATAGACAGTAGGCCTTTTGTAATGTCTTTACTTTTTATCAGAACTACAAACCCTGATTAATTAGCAAAGACATAAAATGACTAAAAACATTATAAACAACACTAAAAATGCAGCTGCATAAACAAGTTATTAAGTACAATCATCAATCAACTAATCAATTCAGTTAAGATAATTATATTCAATGCAACGCTCAACTAATTTTTTTTTTAAATAAAATAGTGTTATGCTTCAAGTTTATAATAAAAACTAATAAAATTATTCGAAAATTCATACATTTTTTTATCGATTTTCAAAATGAATCGTTATTAACAAGCTATTATTATAATACTAAAAATTCTTTGACAAGTTGAAGTACACTTGTGTTTAAATTATAGAACTTTTGTTTTACACTACAATTCCAAATAATAATATACTATTATATATTTGTAAATTTATGATTTATTAGATTATTAACGGTAGGAAGCTTGAACATATCATTTTTTTAAAATCATGTGTTGTACATGTATAACATTATTTGTGCAACCACATAGATGAACTATTGCTAATCAACAATTATAACAATAGCAATAAATGGAGAGCTAATAGCTCAGGATATTTATATATATATATATATATATATATATTAAATGCATGTATAAATTTATATTTACATTTATAACATATTACCAATAATTAAGTTTTAATATATATTTGTTAGTTAAGTAGTAAGTCTCTCCATTATATACAATCTTCAATTTTAACATTGTTTATTGCAGTGCTAAATTTAACAAAAAAACACGTTTGCTAATGATATTTACATACTCAAACAAATTTTATAAAAAAAATGACACTCAAGCAAAAAATATTTAATTTAAACAATGTACACAAAATAAAGTTTTGTGATTCTTATTCTTTATATTTGTACATTACATTTTAAATATTTCAAGGGTGCATATGTTTCTAATTATTAATTATTCTTATATCATATATTCAAAATCATAACTATCAAATATATTTATGAAAAGCACTTTAACAATTCCTTAATAATTCTTATTACCTCTTCTTGTTTAAAGAGACAAACTACGAAACTAATGATATTTTCACTATAAGACTAAATTCTAGAAAGTTCAGTATTTCTTAAGATTTACTATTGTCGTATGATTGAGATTTAAGTACATTCAAATAAAGAATTGCTAACATTATATCAATGTATTTTAAAATTTAAAATATAAATATTACTAATAAACAAAATTTTATTTTTTATAATTAAAGGAACAAATAGAAAGAAATAAAAAATTGCACAATTTACTTATCAACAAATGTTTGTCACAACTTAAATAGTTTATTAAAAATCTAAAAAAACTATTTTTAGTTGTATCAAAATACCAAAATCACAAATAATTAAGCTCATAACAAAAGTATATGTTTAATTCAGTTACTATAAAATTAAATCATGGAATTCTTTTAGTTCACTGAAACAGATAATAAAAATGTAACGTCACACTTTAATAAAATATAAACCAATCATCTATACAACACTTTTTATGTACATTAATTTTTTTTAGATTTCAAAGACAAAGAATTTAAAAAAAATTGAGCATTTGTGTTAAGTATGTGTTTTATTTATGTGTATACTGAATGTATTTGTGTATAATGCAAGGATTATGTATGTACATATGTGTGTGTGTGTGTGTGTGTGTATAAATATATATATATATATATATATATATATATATATATATATATATATATATATATATATATATATACTTAGGCACACAAGAAATGAGAAAATTCCAAATCTTTCAATTATCACTTATGCATTTTCTAGCTAATAATACATCATTTTTTTATTTATAAATTAAATTAATAAAAATCAATAAAATAAATAATTATATTCGTAAAAATCGATGTATAAAATAAAAATAATTAAAAAATATTTAAACCTTCGCATTGATCAGTGAGTATAAGAAGTTTTTGGTCTTTCCAGACAATCGTCAGAAAAATATAACTTCTTCTTCAGGCGGAGGCGGTGGAGGTGACTGCGTCTGCTCTGGACTTCGAACCCTGAAACGATCTGGTAATTTCGGATATGTGTGTGTTCGTGCTGCTTTCGCACCAGATGCTATATTTTGACCACTCTGAGATGAATTACTGTCAGGCATTATTGCTGGACTTGAACCAGCTCTTGAATGATTTGCAGCTACAGGAATCTATAAAACATATACATATAAAATACCCATACAATATATACAGATATGTTCATTTATATACACACAAATATATATGAGAGTCATTTGATAAGTATGGTAAATTTATTTGTTGTTTAATTTAATTAAATTTTGCAATTTAGTTTTTCTTACTTTTTTACTATACTCATCAAACGACCCTCGTATATGTATATATATATATATATATATATAATACCTCAGATGGTGGTGGACTAAAACTTCCTGATCCAAGTCGTTGATAACCTGAACCTGAAGAAGACCGTCTACTTTTTTCATCCTGACTTAATTTCAATGGTAACATTTGTTGTGGCCCAGATTGTAATGAAGATATTGATTGTGTAGTGGTAGTTGAACTCAATCGTGAAGCCAGTTTTAAAGGTAACTGCTGTTTAATAGGAATACTTTGAGAAACTTTTACTTGATTAGTGGCACTGATCAAATTTAAAGGTAATGTTGATTTACTAGTACCTGTAATTCAAAATTATTTTTATACTTTTATACAGACTTATATATATATATATATATATACAATATATATATATTAGGTTGGCAAATATCTCCCTTCCGCCTTCTGGTCTTTTGAATTTCGCAGCTATGTACAAAAAAAAAAAAAGCGGAAGGGAGATACTTGCCAACCTAATATTTCAATAATTAATTTCTTGACAAAATAATATTTTAATTTCATAAAAAAATATATTAATAAAAATCACTAACTTTTATTCCATTTATTATTGTCAGATTTCCGTTTGTTTGTATCTATTTGTCCTATACTACCCGTTGGTGAATTATCAGCTGTTTGAGACCCTCCCATAACTAAATTTTGTGATTCCTCATGACTATTATTTTCATCATGAGGCACTGTTCCAGTTACAGCTACTGGTAAAGCCACACTAGGGGATATTAATAAACCTTGATTTGATAACATTTCCATTTTTCGATATAACTGTTCACGTTGTTGTATTATATCATTCTGTTCAGCTCTTATTTGCTCCTGTAAAATGAGAAAAAATATTTTTCAATTAAGAATTATCCAATTCATCATACAATTTTATTTAAGTCTTATTTATAAACTATAATTTATATTACTTGTAATCGTAGCAATTCTTCACGTTTTTCATCAAGTTCACGTTGTTCTGCTTCTCGCATTTGTTGCCACGCTGCCTTTTCACCACTCAATCTATCTTGTAAATTTCTTAACTCTTCTAGCTGTTGATTTGGACGATAAACAGGCTTTGTACCATCACCTCCTACTATTCCAACTGACTTACATGCTGATACCTGAGCTTGTAAACTAAAATTTACAAATAAAATGTCACTAATAATATTTGAAATACAATTCAAACAACTAAAATTAAAAATTTCAATACATCTATTGACAAAAATGTAGAAGAATACAATTTACCTATCTATACTAGTCATCTGTTGTGAAATAATACAAAGTAATGTATAAACATAATGTGTTAATTTCACTGCTGCCACTTGTTGCTCACGACCAAGAGTTAATAATGCTGGTAAATCTGGAGGAACTGGTGGATTTCCATCAGTACTTGTAGTATTATTGTTTAACAATCCTGGTGGTACAGTTGCTAACATTGCATTTCGCCATGGTATTTTTTCCTTTAAAATAATTATAAGGTTAAATTGTACTGTACAAATAACTTTCTGTATTTGTGAAATAAAATTAAATTATTTACATTCAGTGTAGGTGTAGCTTTTTCAGAAGATCTATTTTCAGAATCAGGTGTTTCTGCCGGGCTTGGAGAATTTGATGTTTGAAGTTGCTTTTTGTTTAATACTTTAATAGGTGCACCTGGTGCAGTATTATCAAATCCACCAAAGGTCTCTGCACGTTTTGGCAATGTTGGTGATACATATGCTTCACTCTGGTGTTCTCCTACTGAACTTACACTACGAGACAAATTTGTCCCAGAGGCATAAAGTGAGCTTGCAAGCTGGCTCACTTCCTACAGGAAAAAAATATTAATAATAATTGAAATAAAATTATAAATATTTCTATTATAATAACTTTAATAATTACCTGCACAGCTGAAAGAACTTCTTTCCACATTAAACCAGTGTCTGCATGTTCACTAACAAGATGCCTATATGATGGAGGTGGAGAAGGAGGTTCTAATCCAGCAGATGCTAACAATCTTAACTGTAATGCCATTTTTTCTTCAAGTAACAGAGCTTGTTCTACATCTTTTTGGCGTAATAGCCCTAAAAATCAAAAATTATGATCACGTTTTATATAAATATTTTATAAGTAATGTGACTAAAAGTATATAATTTTTTTTAATAGCAAGAAATTACTTTAAACAACAAATTAAGAAAAATAACATGATTGTGTGAAATAAATAAACTTAATAACACTGAGATCAAAGTATTAAATATATTTTAACTGATACATTAACACAGAATTACCTCATTTCAAAAAATGATTTATGAGAAATTACATTCGTATTTAATTAAATCTCCAATTTTTAATTTGTAACAAAATTCATAGATATAATACAGAGTTTAAAAGTTCAATTCATGCGAAACATATATTGTGCAAGCAAAAAATGTAAAAATAGGTAACTAAATGGATAGATTATGTTCATTAAAAAAATAAAAATCATTGTGACTCATTCTCAGAATTGTCAGTGTGGGTTTTTTACCTTCAATTCCATCTCCAACATCTGCATGGGAAAACAAAGGAATACATCCATAACATAGGTCGTTAACAAGGGTAGAAAAGGTAATAGGCAAAAAAAATACATATATTGTTGTATGGAATCAACCACTTCTAACTATAATTCTCACATAGGAAAAAAACTGGTAGGTTCAAAGTGTTAGTTATTCTTAAATGGAAGACAGTTTTAGTGAGTTTTAACATAAATATTCACATTGATTTTAGAATAATAGTTTATATTTGTTTGCAATATTAAATTACTTGGAAAAAGATAATTTTGTTTAGAAAATATATTTTAGTTTTAATTATAATTCTATTTACAATGTTAACAAAAAAGAAAATTCAAATCATATTTTGAACAAATAATTTAAAACCGATACTTATTATTAATTTAGAAAAAAAGTATTTATTTAATTAATCATAAATTATTTATAATCATAATAATAACCCAAATAAATGTTATTTTGAAATATTAAAACATTTAAAACTATTTAAATAAAAAAACAATCATTTAAAAACATATTAAACAAATATATACTAAAGTTATCTTCTTTGTAACAAAAAAATATTTTCTGTTCTAAAATTTAATTAAATATTCTATATATGTGCATTATTAAAAAAAATAGTTAATATTTATATGTCAAGGGCTTAACTACAAAATAATTTTAATTATTCAAACTTACCAACTAAATGTCTGATTTGACTCTGTTTAGCATTAAGTAACTGTTGTTTCTCATCAGATGTTAGCGCTAAGTTATCCTCTTCATCTTCAGGACAATTCTGCACTGCCGACCTGAAATTTATATTAATAATGTATTGCAATTACAACAAAGTTAAAACTATAAACTCAAACACTAAATATTATTATTCCTATAAAAATACCTTATTGCTTGAATCCAAATTTGTTTATCTTTTGGTTTATGCACTTTTAATTCAAACATCTCAGGATCTGCCGGATTTGATGAAATTAAATATATTCCACGTGACTCTTGTCCTGCTTTTTCTCGGACTAATAACTTTTGTAACGATACAACTCCAGCCTAAAAATTAAATAAACAAGAGTTAAAAATTTTGGTAAACAGTAAAATAAAATACTAAGAAAGAAAATTATTCATCAGAAGAAAATGACTAAAAAACAATGACAAACAGTTACACTTTTTTTAATAAATGACATTTTTTCATGTAGAAAAAATGTAACTGTATATACATATTTATGTATAATACTTAGTTAAATATTTTCCCTCGTTACCTTATTATCAGGCGTAAAAAAGGTATATTTATGTGAACTATCTTGTAAGAAAAATAAAACATCCGACAACACAATAACAAGAACAGCTTGCATCTTTCCACGCCCTTGCATCAACATAGCAAGTCCTTCAAATCGTAATGAACGATTCCCTTGTAATATATCAGATTTTTTAAATTTGTTTCCTCGATGTGTTGTGTATGATTTGGCATCAATACGATTGTATATCTCTAATTTTCTATCTTCCTTTTCTTTTTCAGCTACCTGTGCATCGACCTCAACAAGAATTTCCTGCAATTTTTTTTAATTAATAATACTGTCATGACATAAATAACAATATTTAAACACATTTTTTATAAATAATAGCTGATTAATTCAATAGCACTAATACAAATATATTTTTACTTTTACTAAAGCTAATGCACGTTGTAATTTTTCCTGTTCCATTTTATTCTCTTTTGATGTTTTTATAAGAGGTTCAATTAACAAAGGATATTTTGTTAATCTTTGTGTTACAAATAATATACATTCAGGAATACCCTTCTTTTTTAATAATGGATTTGTTTGACAATGTCTTACAAACTGACCGAATCTTGCATCATTTTGTAAATAATATTTATAAAGATCAACAGCATCTCTATGTCGACTGCAAAACTCACCTAAAAATGAAAAAAAGACAAAATTATTTTATGCAGCATGTAATTCATTTAGCCTAATCACTTTCAAATAAAATAGAACACAAAAGTGGATTATAAACAATAGTTTCTATTTACCATATGCTGATTTCAATTTTGAAGCATTTGTTGATGAAAACTGTTCAAGTAAAATATCTGTTATTGTATTAACTACTGGATTTTCTCTTTGCCTCTGCCTCAGTTTCATCATTAAATCTAAATGTATTTCAATTAAATCTGTTAATCTAGGAAACATTCGGTACAAACTTGGACCAAGCTGAAAATACTTCTGTAATCCTTCCACAAATATCTAAAATGTAAAATTTTAATTAATTAATAAATATCTAAAAACACAGAATATTTATAACTGCACTAAAGAATACCTTTTGCATTACTAATAAAGTCAAACAATGATGTTTTTCAGTAAGTATAAATTCATAAATGTGTTCTTGACGTTTAACTTCTTTTTCTTTTAATTTACGTGCAATTTCCTTTCCTACACAAGGAGTCCATGAATCAGGTTCTACATCTTGTAATCCTAATACTGGATCTGCACAAAGATCTGCAGCTGTTAAAGGGACGTCAGTTAGAAATTCTAATGGTACTAATGGAACATCATCTGGAAAACTGAAAAGCATAAAAATTACAATCTGTGTTTTATAATCAATTTAAATTTAATATCATTAAAAGTCAAACTTACTTTGTAGTATCGTGATGATGATGAGAATGGGAATGATCAGCTTCAGTTTCTTCATTAATTTTTTGACTGCAACATTTTTTAAACATATTAATAACATGCAATCAACAAGAAATATTAAAACATAAAGATTGAAAATATAATATATGAGAAAAAAGAATATGCTTTTTATATGAGATAATAAAAATATTTTATCAAGACTGTTTATTCACTCAATCAAATGAAGCAATCTTAATTTTATTCATATTATCATGCAGTGAGCAGAAATAAGGCCAGACGAAAGAAGCATAGCGTTGCCCAAGGCAGAAATCAAGCGGCACATATCAAAAAACTTAATGCTCGAAAATCAGAAATCTGCAAAGAACTCAAAGTGAAAAACTGCTGAAATATCTGAAGATAAGTTGCTGAAAATCAAATAATAAAATCAAAATGTGATAAATACATAATGTGAATGTATCCTGTTTAAATAACTGACCTAATACATAATCTAATTATATATACCAGCTATATAATAAATTGATATAATACTTATTATTAATCTTAATTTTTTATTTTCAAATTATATTATTCGAATTTAATAACATACGATGTTAACTTTTTGTACTACTAAAACAATTTACACAGATTACATTCGTACAAGTGTGCTTAATAAATAATACGATAGAAAATGTACAAATGAAAATGTGAAATGAATATAAAAATAAGAATACTGAAATATACAAGAAGAAAGAGACAGTGTGTGGTTTTGAGTATAAAGTGTCATCCTTTATAATGACACAGTTGTTGCGATGACCGCGGCAGGAACTTACTTCACTCCGAGCTTGGTGGCGACGCGTCGCCAAGGTGAGTAGCACAGCTGATTCCTCCTAGGGGGCGGGCGTGCGGGCAAGGACAGGCACCAAGCAACAAATTAGCCAAACGGAACCCAGAAACACTCATGTATACTAGGCTGTCACTTCATCCATTCTTTTTCTTTAATTATATACTTTTTGAATTTTCCACAAATTAAACTTATTTCTTCTTTAATTGATAAAATACACAATGTGAATACTTTTACTGAACAATTATATACATTTTATATCTTGATAAATAATAATATAATAAACACTCTATTTTGTTGTAATATACATGAATTTTAAAAATTAAAATTGCTTAATTTCAAATTAAATTATTGAGATAAAACAAAAATAAAGATTGTTTATAACATTATAATATAAATGAATAGATAATATTCTATAATTTCTAAATGTATATAAGTAAATGAAGTGCCACTCCAGTTTCATCCATTCATAACAGCGCTTGGTTATGTGACAAATAAGCTTACTGGATTGTCACAAAAATATAAAATTAAACATAAAGTGCTATAAAGCA
Source organism: Neoneuromus ignobilis (assembly GCA_029203775.1). NCBI lineage: Eukaryota > Metazoa > Arthropoda > Insecta > Megaloptera > Corydalidae > Neoneuromus > Neoneuromus ignobilis. The sequence continues at coordinate 44,721,962 of CP092089.1, read as the reverse complement.
AGCAACCGAAATAAATAACAGCGAGAGTTAAACTTACTGCCATATTTATAAAAAAATTTAATTTCCATCGTGCTACGTCAATCTATTTAGAAGAGAACAGTGTTCAAAGTGATCTCAGATCTAATTTTTTTTAAATATATTGTTAAATAAAAATTTACCTATACAGAGATTAAACTTTTGTTTATCTAAATCAATTTAATAAATTAGTATTCATTTTGAGCACAGTTGAAATATAAGACAAGTTTTGCATCACGTAATAAATAAAAAAACAGAAATAAATTTTCCTGTAACACTTTATCAAAATTTATTATTATTTTTTAAGAAATGGATATATTACTATTAGCCTTCACTTAGTAGGACTTTTTAAAAATACTTCTAGTCAAAATAAGTATGATGCAAAACTGTACTAACAATGAATAATAATAATTTAATAAATAAACAAAATACGTTGCATTTTTCAAAATACGCTATTTCCTAAGCTGATATGAAATTGTCTCAATTTATTAACAACCATAAATATTCAACCATGCTTAATAAAATAACAAGGCACAACTAAACTAAAATGAAAATAAACGCATTCTTGTAATTAGTGGCTGTATTAGTAAATAAAAAAAAAACTGATATTAAAAGCAGTTACACATATGTAAAATATAACACAGAATATATATATATATATATATATATATATATATATATATATATATATATATATATATATATATATATATATATATATATATATATATATATATATATATATATATATATATATATATATATATATATATATATATATATATATATATATATATATATATATATATATATATATATGTGGCACATCTATATTAATGGCCCACTTACAAAAATTATGATGCAAAAAAAAATACTTCAACTTGAAACTAAAAAGATTTTTTTTCATAAAAACCATTACAATTATCTTTTGACTTTAATTGATATTAAAAAATCTAATTATAGTGACCAAATAAAATATTGCAGAAAATAGCTTTAAAAAATATTTTATAATCTTTTAATACCTACTTTAAAAACTAAAAATAAGTATTATGAAAACAATAAGCCTCTCGTTTATTTACAATTATATGACTATTAAAAATGAATCAATCTAATAACAATTAATTACTCCATACACACAGAAACTGTAAAAATATTTTTTTGGCAAAATTTACAATACTCATAAAAATTATAATTATTATTAAACCTATAATAGTACATATGCAACAAATATGTTTAATATCACATACACCAAATCTGTTACAAGAATAATGTTAAAATATTCCCAGCACATAAACTCACAAACATAAAATTAAAAAAAATTAGCAACATAAATAAATATCATATATACATATATGTGAGCATATGTACATACATGCATATGTATGTACACATTTACATACACATATATACACCATACACCTCTGCTATTTAAATCAAGCGAAAATCAGTAAAACAAAAAAAACAATTTTTACCTATTTGAGGAACTATTTTGAGTATGTCCAGGTAATGATCCAGAGTTACGTTTATTTGAACCACTTTTTGAATTTGGAATTGCAAAAGGAGTTTTGGATAAATTCTATAAAATGAAATAATGATTTATTTCACATAATTTAATTATACCTAACCCAGTCGTTAATTCAAACATATTAATTTATATGAATGATATACTGATATTGGTAGTTGAAAATTATTAACATTCATAAACTATTATATTTTATTTAAATAACTATTTATAAGAAAAATATTGCAATTATTGACATATTTTCAAACAACTCAAGTTAACTTAATTTTTTTTTATTAAAAACGGAATTATTGTAACTTTTTATTTTAAATTAATTAATAATCAATTTAACAAAAATGAATTTTTATCCCCAACATCACAATGGTTATGAAGTGTTCAATAATCACTTACTGTTTACTTTTTGCTTATAACAATTGTTAGCTGATGCGCATTTCGATGCGGATCCCATCATTGTCAAAGCTTTTTTATTTCAAATTCAAGGCTCTGACAATGATGGCATCGCCATCGAAATGTGCATTAGCTGAATATTGTTATAAACAAAAAGTGGACAATAAGTAATTATTGAACACTTCATAGCCATTGTAGTGTTAGGGATAAAAATTCATTTGTGTTCAAGTGAATCCGCCACAGTTCCAAAACAAACATTTAATAATCAATGTTAAAAAATACCATAAAGACTATTTAACATACCTTGGAATTTTTTGGTTTATTGCAATCAACTATATGATCTTTACATGAATTCTGATGTACATGTGTAGTACAATCTGAAATAAAAATTCAATATTAAAAATAAAATAAAATAAAAACACACAAAACAACAAATAAATTGAAACATAAACATTTTATTAAATTAATATATTTTGATATAGCTTACTTTCACAATACAAAGATGGTTTATTTGCTAAAGGTTTTGCACACCAATCACAGATATTAGATGATGCGTACGAAGCAACCCATTGATGAGAAACTTTTTTATTTTTATCCTAAAATCAATAAAAGTTGAATATGAATAAATTTTATAACACATTTTATATAGAAGTATATACCTTCTTTTTTCTGAAAAACAAACTGCCTCTCTTTCTTCTCTTTTCTGAATGATGATCATATGCAGTACTAATAAAAATAGAATTAGTTTTAATGAATTTGCAAAAATTATTTCATGAGTATTAAAAATAACTTGGCTTAATTTTTATAAAAAAAATATTATAGCACATTAAAGCCATAATAATTTAATTCTTAACAAAAATTATAAAAAAAAAAAAAAAAAAAACATTAATTAAGAAAATATCAAACAGCTTTAAAGAATTATTATTTTTTAGAAAAATACTAAAACCAAAATTCTATAAACAACAAATATATAAATTTGAAAATAACACATGAAATATATTTTAAAACAATTATCTCTACATACACTATTAAACGAAAAAAAGAAAAAGAGAATCATTCATATCTAAAAAGGTAAAAGATTAAAAATAGCATACATATTATTAAATATATAAATCCATACCATATTCATTTAGTGATTAAATTATTGCCAAAATAATACATTATTTAATTATACATATATGTTTTTATATATACATGCACACACATTAAAGCAAAAATATACTGCAGTTTTCATACAATCAGTATATATATATATATATATATATATATATATATATATATATATATATATATATATATATATATATATAAACCGTTCACCAACTAAACTTAATAATAATAATAACTATAGTTTAAGTCATCACAAACATGTAAAGTCACACCAATGAAGGCCTTATTTAATTGCTAAAGGTAAATAAAAATAAAAACCAGCAAAATACTATAAAAGAGTAAATTGACATATATAAAATGCATACAAATAATTTATTTATATCGATAAGCAAATCTAAAGGAATATCTTGCACAAAAGAATTGAAATTTTCAGTTTAAAGTCTCAAAAAAAATTAATAAATTAGTAAATTTATGCAATTTAAATGTACTGTCATTTAAAAATTAATAATAAAAAATTTTAATTTAGGCTCAATATTGAAAGAAAAATATTATGGTCTATTACATACTTATTTAATTAGAATTAAATACATGAATACCACAAATAAATATCAAAAATGAAAACAATGTTTATATTCCCATTATATTTAATAAGGGAATAAATAATAATTAGTATTGTAAATGTGCAAACATTAAATTAACTAATTAATTATTAACAAATAAATTTTCATATCAAGCACAAACATATTAGTATAGTAGATAAATAAAGCATTCAAGCAAATCCAAACAATGGGTTCCAGATTCCTGAATTTGTCGGCTACATTTGATCATACTTACTCCTGAAGGAAGTCATGGAGTGACATCTGAATGTTGGGAATATCAAAACCACTGCGGGCAGAGCCCTGACGGCCGGTGACCAATTCTTCTTCTGTCTCGCTCTCTGTACCGCTTGGCCGACATCTGTACCCCACACAACACATACGCCCAGGTCACAAAGACAACAATCAACAACATGCAAAGCAACAATTCGTAATGGCTACAGCCTATATAACTAAACAGAGTCGCCAATTATTATTACAGTAATGTAAAACTAAAATCAATTTATTAAAAAAAACACACAAAAATAATATTAAAATTATAACATTTCAAATGTTATCAATAAATTTTGTAGATATAAAATATTTCTTTCATTGAAAGTAGAAAGATAACAGTTAGCTAAAATAACTTTTAATTTATAATCACAGTTATTTCTGATATTTAAAAATACTTCAATTTAAATGTTAATTAAAAATATACAACATTATTAAAAAATGTATATAATATACATTAATGATTTACATTATTTGGCAACTCAATAGAATCAACTCTAAAAAATATTTTTTCTATTTACATAATGAAAAAATATACGTAAACTTTGAAAGTTTAGGGTATTATTACTGTAAATTTATAATAATCGTTGAAGTATAATTGTTTATTAAAAACGTTTTAAAATATTGGTAAAATAATTATTTAAATTAAGCAATTCTAGAGCTGATTCTAACAATTTAAATTAATTAGTTTAGATTTCTTGTTCTAATCATTTATTAACAATTATTAATAGGAAAAAATACAATATACAACCTAAATTTTGAAAAAAAAAATAGTGTGCGTTATTAGATATATATTTGTGCTTTGAAAAAATTCTATTCTATAGAAATCAACATGTTTGTGCAAAAAATAAGACAGAATATTAAAAAAATGTCATTACTTTTTTAAAAAATGTTTACATGACAAAAACAAGAAATTCGCCAAAGCTGTTGTTTACAAATCAACATCAAAATGCAGTATATAACAACAAAAATACATGTATCATTCACTTACATCGGTTGTATCGGCTTCTCTCCGACCGAAACTGGTTCTGGTGCAATATCTCTCACAGCGATTATAGATGGTGTTGAAACAGATTTCTGTAATGGCAATCTTGCAGGAATAAGCCGTAATGATTCAGCTTCTCGTCTCGCTTTCAACTTGTTAAAATCATTTAAAAGGTCCGCTTCATTCAACGAATGAGTAGAAGCTCCACCTGCTGATACCCTTACACCGGCTCGTGTTCTCGGCTGGTGCGCCAATAGACGAGATGTTCCATCAACTGCATCGATTAATGAAGATTCATCTGCTTCTGATTCCATACTGCTCAGGCTCATGCTGGAACATCTTAATATTAACATTCATTATTCAAAACATATTCGTTTTCTGTTGTCTCAACATCAAAAATGAAACAGAAAACGAAAAGAAAAATATAATATAAAATAAAAATAATAACTAAATAAATATTTTCAATTCAACAATAGGAATATACACTCGTTCTAATTCAAAAAAATATATCCATACTCATGCAATTACACAATACATATATCAATTGTATTATTTAAGGGAATATGCAAATGTCGGGGGTTAAAAAAATTGTATTTTTTAAAACTTTACTATTTCATGATTATGATCCTAAAATGTTACGATAAAATTTAAAAAACTGACTAAAATATAGAATGCAAATAAGGTGAATCATAACAGAGTAAACATTAAAAAAAATTTTTCAAAAAATATTTTTCGAATTGAAGACCACAATGTCTCAAGAATATCATCCAATCATTTTGAATTTCTTGTAAATCTTCATTAAATATCTCTCTATTGTCGATAATGGATTAAATCTAAATAATTGTTAGAAAAAAAACGAAAATATACGGCTTAAAGTGATATAAAATTATCAATTTTCGAGTTTAAATATTACATCTGCCACTGAAGATAATTACACTCATACAGATTCATATAAAAAATTATCATTTTTTTTTTAATTTCAAACAAGTAGAACAAAAATGCATGGTCATTCAATGTACAGATTTCTTTAGACGTACTGTACATTATTCCATGTTAAAAAATATACATTTAAAAAATCAACAAATGTAGGTGTAAAATTTCAAAATGATATATTTAAAAAAATCATCTCAAAAATCGACTTCTAAAATAGAAATAACCTCAAAAGTAATGTACATCCCAGTTAAAAATTACAATTCCTATTTAATTATGAAAATTATTTTAATAGATAAAAAATTAATAATTACGACTAACACGAAACATTTTATTCCTAAAAAATAAAAAAAAATAGATTGTAGAATTGCAAAACTGCTTCCATCCCCAATAAATAAATAAATATATGTAATTGAAGAAAAAAAATTAAATATCAATAAATACCTTCGCTGACGACCCGTTTTTTCTTTTGTCCCTGTTAAATCTTCAAGTGCAGTCCATGATCTCCTTCGCATACTTTCAGCTTCCAATCCATGACAAAGCATCCATTCTGCGCTACCTTTCCTCGACACTGCATGATGTGATGGTGAAGACCCTAAACTACCTTGTTGTTGAGGTTCAAGTTCACAAATAGCTTCATTGAGTGAAGGGCAAGATGCGCTTAATCGTGAACATTGGCCTAGCCTATAATAAATAAAATCTAAATAAAAAAACTAAACTTATTTTTTTTATTTTATTACAGAATAGCTTATCTTGTGACTTTATGAGATAACAATTTTAAAGGGTAAAAATATTTTTTTATTTCAACACCAAATGTTTTTTTTTAAAAAAAAATATTAAATTTATATGAAAAATAACTATAAAAATAGATACATCTTGACAATTAATACAGTATTAAAAATATTTTTTTATTATTCTTAATATAGAATTATTAAACTTTTGGTCTTTGTTATTTCTGCATACGAATTAACCAGGAACTCTAGTTAATTTTTTTTCTATGTTGATCACTTCCAATATATCATTCTAAATTTGGAAATTACATATTGTATAAATTACAATCGTAAATTCATTCTAAAATTAGTTTAATTTATTTTAATTATTATTATCAAATTGATAATAAATTATTCATTGGATTAACATTTCACTAATCGATAATGTAATAATACGTCTTTTATTTATGACGAAGTACAAATTGTTATCTGTTAATCAATAAATTAATAATTAATAAATTATCAATCTATTAACAAAAATAAATACAAATATAAAGTATAGACAAATGTAAAAAAGTAGACAGACATTAAAAAATGAAATAAATGCTTCTTGAATTCAACACTTCAATAGGACAATTTTCAATATCGTCAAAAGATTATTTTTAATATCAATTGAAACGTAATATTACGTTCAATTCTCAATTTTTTATTACTTTACTGCGTCGAGACCTTTTTTTTATTTACACGAAGATGTCTGGTTTTCAAATGATATTTGTTCATAAAAAGGAACGACATCGAATACAAGAGGAATTAGTATATATGTGGCCATGAAAGTGTTAATTATATTATAGTGTGTAACACTACTTAAAATATTTATTCGAATGCAATTAGAGTTGGTGTTTACAAATAATAGATCAATATTTATACTTTTTGAATTTAAAATATCAAGGAATATTTTATTTCTTAAAATGTATATAGAAATCGGCAAATAATATCAGAATGCATGAGAGGAATATTTGGAGTGTTAAATATATATGTAATTTACAATGTATACAGGTATATATTACATTTTTTAAAAAAATACCAGCCTAAAAAATGCGTAAAAAATCCCGCACTATTCAAAAAGGGATGCTGTGACATAATTTCATACAGATATAATAAATAATCTCGTACCTGAGTATATCAGGATTGAGCGCTTGTACAGTCATATCGCGCATCTGTTGTATCGTATCATGGATCTCGTGCAGCTGACGAAGGCTGTCCTCTAAAACGGGGTAATGCTTCGCAGCCGGCGAATGTGGCGTCACGCTGATGGTCGGCACGAGCGGACCACCGCCACCACTCCCGCCGCCGACGCCACCGACGCGTTGTTGCATCGTCTGTATTCCCTGTATGCCGACGTTCGTACCACTACCACCCCCGCTACCAATACTTTCTCCCGCGCCTCCTCCGCCGCCACCAGCAGACAAATAATCGGTAATGACGTCTTCGTCGCTGTCGGCACCTCCGCACTCATCTATCAACGAAATCAAAATAAACGAAATTTAGATAGTAAACGTCTAAATATAAATATTCTAAACAAATATCTTAAGCGGTATATCCTATTGTTGGTTACATAAACCACTAATATACGTCCTTTTAAAAATATTATGAACGATATTATCTCCGAAAACGTATTTAATTTTTCCCTAATACAATCCTGTAATAATTAACAAATTTAATTAAACTAACAGCACGCTAAATACATTTATACGTTCGGCATTAACAATACCTAAATTCAAACTGAACATTTTAATACAAAAATACAACAATAATTTAATTATAAAAAAACACACACATATGCAAATTAATTATAATACATAAATACGAAATAATTTTACGATATGCATATTAAACATAAAAAACCGAATAATTTATACAACTGAAATACGTGTCATATTTTTTTACATTCATATAAATATAGCTGATAAATATTTTTTAATTATTTTTTTCGACAGAATTCTAGATGAAAACAAGAACATATTTTCAATTAAAAAAATGCAATGTTTTATAAGCACTTTCAATTTGCTCTATTTCAAAATTTTCAAATAAAAAATATTTAATTATATTCAAACCGACAGAAAAATATTATATACATACTATTTGTAATTTTAGTTAAGTAATTGTATTTTTAAGTGATTTTAAACACATACACATGTAATGTAATAACAAATATTTAATCAATATATTACATATCATTTTTTTGAAATTACTATATATATATATATATATATATATATATATATATATATATATTATATCCCAGGAATAAACTCATGGATTGATGGAACAAAAATTACCCTAAAACATATATTACCAGATTTCGTTGTTTTTTTTAAAAAAAATTTGAAACTATATTTTAGTTGAAAAAAAGTTTTTTCCACTGAAATCAATTAATATCATACGAAAATAACATGTCTATGGTGAAAAATCGTCATTTTTAACATTTTAATTTTTTGGTCAAAAAATACCACAAATAATTTTTTGATCAAAATTTGATGAAAAATTAAAATTTTCATGAAATGATTTTATGTGACTAAAAATTATTAACCCGGTATATAAACGAGATTTGTGGAGAAAAATATCATTTATTAGTCTAATAATTGATTTAAGTTTGTAAGAAAAAAAATTAAATTCACAATTTTTAGTGAAAATTTCGTAGATATTTGAATTTAAGTCATAAAGGGTAACTGACGGGTTTGAGATATTTTTTAAAAATAATGTATGTTTTTTAAGTATAAATATTCGGTATAAATCACAAAATCATATAAAATATAAAATAAAAATAATTTTGGAATTTTTAGATTTTTTAAGAAATAAACCTTTTTCTGAAAATTAATATTCATGAAAATATAATAACATTTCTCAATGTAACAACAATTTTTTAACTAAAATCAATAACTATTAATATAAATTACATGTTTATAGCCTAAAATCACTGTTTAGAAAAAAATATTTTTTGGTCAAAAAATTACTACGACCTATAGTATGCAAAATTTGATGAAAAATCAAAATGATTTTTTACAAATAAAAATCATTACTCCTGTACATTAATGAGTTTTGTAAGCAAAAATACCATTTACTGACTTAAAGTAATTTAATTAAAATAAAATTCAGTATTTATATTTAGTGAAAATTTCACAGATATTCAAATTTAACCTATTTACAAAGTATTATTAAAAAAATAAATAAAACGTATAAACGTTCACCAAGAATCCATAGATTCTCATATATTTTTTAATTAAGAGCTAAAAAATATAAAGAGGTGCGATAGGGATATTAAGGATTTTATTGAAAATTCAGGAAAAGAAAAACAATGTATGCTTCTATATATCAGTGGATTGGCAGAGGATAAAAACTATTTATATTTGTAATAAAGTTTAGATTAAAACACATTCTATCGACTACAACAACAAAGAATATAGGTGAAATAGTTTCAATTTACAGACCATAACAAGCCGTGTTTATTAACATTCAGAAAGATAACCATTACCCTATACAATTGTGACTTCATTATCGTACCATTGAACGGATGCCGGAAACAGGTGCGAGGTCAAGTCAAAAGGCGTCAAACGAAGAACAATGCACTGACACGATATGCATAAGATACTTATTTCCGACAACTCCGGTACAGCACACGTGGAGTTATTTTTTAATAGAACAATGACATTGTTGAATACATCTCGCTAAATGAATAAATGCACACTGTTCAGCAAATAACTGATTAAGTATTGTCTTAGTCAAAACGAATAAATCAGATCGCCTTGATGATATGAGAACAACTGGGTTACGGTGATTCCATTAATACATATTGTTTACTGTACCATTTCAAATGTGCTGTATTGTACAACAACAATGGACAATTATTTTATTGTGGTGTAAGTAGATCAAACTTTTAATGAATTCATTTGCTTTACAAATATTAACTTCTTTATAAACACGTTTCAAGTATTATCTTTTTAAGATGTAGTAAATATTTTCACATATTCATAATTTAAACATGTGAATTAAAACAGAAGCTCAGTTTCATGTTTTCAATAATAATAATAAAAATCATACACGCTCACTCTGAAAATCCATCTACTTTAATTTGTAATCTCGTGCAAACATTAAGTCAGTTGAATAAACAAAACATTTTTAAATATAATTACCAAAATTATTTAGTCACAAATCGTATTAATAAAATATAAATTATCATATTTATAATTTTATCTTTACAATTTATTTTGTTATTTTTTTATTCAATAACGTCTTTATTTACAATATACAGGAAATAGCTTAAAAATTGTAATACGTAATTTTATTTTAAATCATTGATATTATTTCAGTGCTGTACAATTTTCATTATATTATAAATTTAAAAATATCATAAAAATAAAAAATCTTTGCTAGAAAAAAAATATTTTAGAATGGCATAAAAAACACATCCAACGAAATATTTTAAGAGACATTATATCAATTGTGAAATAATTATGAATTTTAAAATTATTTTTTCATTTTCATGCCATTGAATAAAAAAACAGTTGTTTTTATCAAATTATTTTATTAACAGTAAAATTATTCAATATAACAGAAGAATCAAATTATAAAAAAAAACATTGGATAGATTTATGAAAAAAACTGAGAGGTTTATTAAAAAATCTCTGAATATAAAATAAAAATAAATAATTTGTTAAAACAATCTAATTAAATCTAGGACAGATTATATATTAAGATTTACATCTATTGTATGAAAAGACAGATTCTAAAATAATAAACCATAAAATTATTTCAAAAATATTTATTTTTATACAAAAACTATTATAACCACTAGTTCCCAACAGAAGTAATATTTTAACGGTCGCACATTTCTTACTGTCAGTTGTTAACAACCTTCTGTATTTTTTGCTACCAAAAATTTTTAATAAAATACGTCAACGTACAGTTTTAAACACAGTCGAAAATCCAACTGTCTCAGATTGAAACAATACAGTTATATATTAAGAAGAAATTACACGAGACTACTTTATGTTTGCATTGTACACAGTAACAGGAAATGAGAAAATAATAAGCCTCTTCATTCTAAATAAGTTTAATTAAAACAATGTGAAAAAAAATATATAATCGCCAAATAAAACCGATAAAATCTAGTTAAGTGTTCGTTCACTTAACGCACGGACATGAATTGCATTCTTTAGAATTATTAATGCAATTTTATTTTCTTATTAACTCATTCCTACAGACAAAAATAAAATAGTATGAAGATTATATAAACGAAATCTATTCGAAATAATCTTAAGTGTTAAATAAAATACAGTATATATATATATATATATATATGTATGTATGTATGTATGTATGTATATATATATATATATATATATATATATATATATATATATATATATATATATATATATATATATATATGTATGTATGTATGTATATATAACTTCTATCCTTTATTAAATTACTGTTTTTTTATGTTTCCAAAAATACAAGAGCAATAACTCAACGATAGACAATAAACTGGAAAAATACAAAAGCAGGAAAGGTTGATAATAAAATGGAAATTGACGAAAACATGAATCAAACCCTAGATATAAAAGAATGAAGAAATACAAAACAGTGACTCAACGAAAAACAGTAAAATAACAGGATTTCAAATAAGAAAATAATCATGAATGTCTCAACAAAATAGAGTTGCACTGATCAAACGACAGATAATAAAAGAAAATATTATAATAATTAAATTATAAATAAAAAATCAAATAATTTTAACAAAAGCAATAATCTCATAATGGATAATGTAAGTGCTCTCTTCGGGGCATCCTTCATGGCGACGGGATCTGGTGGTTCGCCGGTCGTTCAGCTTTTCTTCCGGAGATGTTGCTTGATCGTGTTGTTACTCGTTCGTGTTGTTATTTGTTCGTGCTGTTGTTTGTTCGTGCTGTTGTTTGTTCGTGCTGTTGTTTGTTCGTATTGTTGTTTGTTCGTATTGTTGTTTGTTCGTATTGTTGTTTGTTCGTATTGTTGTTTGTTCGTATTGTTGTTTGTTCGTATTGTTGTTTGTTCGTATTGTTGTTTGTTCGTATTGTTGCGTGTTCGTATTGTTGCTTGTTCCACCACGCTAATCACGTCGGGGAAGAAAGAGAAAAGTAAAAGCTCAACAATAGACAATAAAATGAAGAAATACAAAAATATTGACTAAATGGTGGATAGTATAGAAAAATGCTAAAGCAGTGATCCAACTATGAACAGAAGAAGATAGGACAACAAGATTCCACATAATAAAAGAAATAAATTTAAAATATATTTTAACAAAAGTACTAACCTACAAAAAGGCGATAACAGCGAAAAAAAATTTAAAAAAAAATAAGAGTACAAATAAGAAAACAAATCATTTTAACAGAATCAATGATCTAATGATGAAAAATGTGGAAAAATACAAAATTATTAATATCTATGAACAATGTTATTAAAAATATATATATACAAAAGAAGTGACTAAAGGATAAAAAAAAAAATTAAAGAAAACAATACAAACAGGGAGATAACAATTTAAAAAAGAAAAAGAAAACAAAAACAATGATCTACAATGGAAAATGTGAAGAAATATAGAAATAGTAACCTGATATTATTGGTAATCCAGAGATATTAAAAGATCCTGGAAAATATCCATGGATAGATAAAATAGAGACATGAGAAAATTCGTCAGAATGGAATGAAAGAAAAAGACATTGGATCGATCAAAGTAAAAGGTTTTGACCTTCATCCACACACACATGTGTGTTTGTGTTAAACCATGTTTTAGAATCACGCACTTTCGTAGAAAACCGAAAAATGAATGTAGGTAGAAAAACCAAATGCAAATGACTAATGATTACACCGTATTTCATAGAAGTGTTATGTTTATATACACTCATAATAATATTTACTTAATAGTTAAATTAATTATATTTAACTTTTCCAACTTAATGTGTCTATTAATTTATCTGGCATGTACTTATATTTTCATGTATATTTGTGTAAAATCGTTAATAGATATTCTTTCTTGTGTGTTTTTATAACATTCTATTCTAAAAACTGTGGTCTCTTTTTAAGCGTACGAGCTGAGAACTGAATATAAACAAAATTATTTCGAAATTGTATTCTTGTAGGTTTTGTTGAATTTTCGCGGTAACTATTTCTGTGTCTAGAATGTAATATTAATCACTTTCTCCCACTTACGAATATTATTTATATCATTTTTTTTGGAATTCTAACTGACGTCAATTTAATAAGATTATTCAATTTATTCGATGGTTTTGCGGTATCAATACCGTAATTATATTTTTTATACACGTATTTTTTTTGTTAAAATTACATGTTAATTGAAATTCAAGTTTTATAAAAAAATACGAAAAGCAATTGGATTTTTTTGAAATATTTAATATTTTAGTATTTCCCAATATAAAATTATCTGAATCGCAAAGGTTTAAAAAAATCTACATTAATAAAAGATATAAATTTTAACATGAATGAATATTTATATACAACCAGATTTTATAATCATTTATTATTTATTTTATTTTTTAACATAAAGTTTAATCATCAAAACGTTTTTATAAAACCTTGTGTTGTTAGTGTGAGTGATTTATTTTTATTAAAATAAATTTGTTATACTACAACAAATATTGAAAATATAAATTGAATAAAAACAGTGAATATCTCAAATTATAATAAAATATTTTTCTAAAATAAATATGTGAAATAAACCATTTTAAGTTGTTTTTAGTTTATTTTTTAAAACTCCTATATTCAATTTTATGTAATATTTGTACATGCATTTTTTAATTAGCAACATTAACACGTTAACCGCAGAAGCCATTTTTGGAAATTTTCTTTTTTATATGGTACTTGATACACAGGTCAAGTATAACCAAAAAACATTAAAAAATTAGTTCTTAAGGAAACTGACTCAGGCGTCAAGTATCGCAATTAGTATATCCTTAAAATTATAAAAAAATTCTGAATCCAATGCTACTCTAAATAGTTTTCTAGAGTAAAAAATGGCGTTTTTAACGTAACCATAACAGCGTGTTAAAAACATAGCTAGATATTTCTACTACACATGAATAGGTTAAATATATTTGTTAGAGTTAAGTCTTGATTCTAACGATGATAAATCATATCGTCAGACATTTTGAAGCTTCACTAATCAAATTACATAACGGTCAGTAGAAAACTACAAAACCACTCTACGCTTCAACGCATGCGACCAGCAGAACAGAAAGAAAATGTGAATTATTTGAAAACAGAAAAAAGTTTGAAATAAAATTAAAATCACCATTTATTACTGAATTCCATCCGCAGACCAATAGATTTTGTAATTTGAACTCATAAATATTAAATTTCAAATCGATTAACCAACATTTTGTTTCCTGCTCAAAATAATCAACCAACCAATAAAAAATAAAATTAAAAATTTATATTGGAGGTTAAGTAGTTTGATATATTTTTTTAAAAAAAAAACAGATAACAGTAAAACAGCAATTCATACAAATAAATAATATAAAATTAAATAATCGTTATAATGTTTCAAATCGATTGAGAATGCAGAGTACAAATTCGAAAAAATAATAGAGGTGATTAAGCAAAATATAATAAAAATTGTATAAAAAGTTAAAAAAAAGATATAACTTATGTTCTATCTTCTACTTTATATATATATATATATATATATATATATATATATATATATATATATATATATATATATAACAATGATTTCAATATGTCTTTTGTACGTATGTATGGTATATATCATTTTAATTAGATAATTAATCTTCTTTAAATTCTCGCTTAATCTACCTGAATTATTGATTAAGTATTAAATATCTAATCTGGGAAAGAAACCTTAAAATGTTGAGTTAAAACAACATGTACACAACCTTAGCTTATTGTTTACACATAAGTCTGCATTTATATATATATATATATATATATATATATATATATATATATATATATATATATATATATATCGTGAATATTTGAATCGATATATTTTATATTCGCATGTTAACGAATTGTTAGTAAACTTTGCAGGTGGTATTTAATTCTAAAAACGAAATAAAATGAGGGCATCTATAATACCAGTTTACTGAACTGGACACTATATTTCATACATTAATAGATTGTGAACAACTTTTACAAAAATACATTTTATAGACGTAATTGTAACTATACACGTATTTAATAGACAAAGAAAAGCTTTATAAAAGTATTATTTTTTAACATAATTAACAATGTCCTCGTTTTTAATGCTATTTAGTTATAAATGTAACTAATAAAATTGTTATATTTTTATGATTATGAATATTATAGTTTAAAAATAGAGAGTAGTATCGAAATGGTTAATATATAAAATTGTTATAATAGGCCATTTGTGGAAAGGTTATTAAATATTATGAACTCTTTCTGTATTTTTTAATATTTTATAAATGTCAGACTGACTGTATGAGGCGTGGCTATAGAATTATATACGGCACAGTTCATAGCTGCTATACACGTCAAAATGAAATATAAATAAATGTAAAAGTTTTACCCTGTTTAATAAATATTTTAAAATTAGAGAAAAAAATTAAATACTAAAATCAAACAAATAATTAACGTTCAATTGTAAATAAAACTAAAAAAAACCTTGATGAAACTTTTTGTTATTACAAAAAAATATCGAAATTCTTGTCTATATTTTAAAAAAGTTATTCTTTCAAATATAAAACGTAAAAATAAAATATGTGCTATTTACTATAAATATTTTTATAGGCATTGTGAAAGGTTTACGCAAGATAAAGACACTTTGAGAGAAATAAAAATAATAGGTATGAAAGAAATTTTAAAGACTAAAAATAAAATTATAATAAAAAAATGTTATGATTTATTAAAACGAATTGACATTTCAAAATAAATGATATCTGAATACAAATAATTTAAACTGTTGCATTGAAATAAATTGAAAAGAAAAAAATATTTAGTAGTTGCATTTATGTATTTTTTTAAAAAAATATTCATTATATAATAAGGATTTAAATTCACTTTTTGAAAGATTAAACTCAATATTTAAATTAAGTAACATAATTTAGAAAGCATTACATCTATTTCCTCGCTGCTATTAAATATATTCATATATATTTCAAAAGATGAATCATAAATAAGAGATTTCAATTAATCGACACTTTTTTCTACACATGTGTCAATCGTATTTAAAAAAATTAGAAAAATTTTAAAGGAAAAAGGCGTTTAGTATTTAGTAACCCAATCGCAAACCACAATCAACAAATTAAAAGGTGCTGTCGAAAAATCATCATAAGTGACGAAATAAAATTTCACTTTAGTAGTCATGCAAAGAAAAAATATCCGATAATATTGAATCACGAAAAATTCTCAAATTATTTACGAAACACCTTAAATCCATTAAAAGTTACTATGAGATACGATATTGACAATTGAGATGTCATCAGACCTTTTTTGATATCACTGGAGGTGATATCAAACTATCACCACCAGACAGTTATATCTATCGTGAGATGTTGCATGAGTTTTTGATATCCTAATTAAATCATCGAGGTTGAATGCATAGACGATTTCAATAAAACGATATTACATTTATATATGGCTGGAGAACATTTAATATTTCAAAGATAATGTTTCCAGATTGATCGCTTAATTTAACAATCCAAAATTTTTGTTAGGTTATGTACGATAGATAGATATACGAAAATCTAAAGAAAAATATTCAATAAATTATAACTAATATAACATTCATGATATCATTCACATAAATGTTATATTTAAATAATATGCCAGAAATTTTACTAAAATTTCGATAAAAAGTACATCTAAAAATGTAATTTTAAGATCTACTATAAAAAAATAAAATACATGGATGCACAGGAATGAAAACAAACAATTATTCTTAAGAAAATATACAAGATTAAATGCACTAACTGAATAAAAATCAAGGAATATGTCATTAAAATTAATTTACTGAAAATAAACTCCCAAATGAATAAAAAGTCGTTTAATAAATAAAACTTGGTTAAAAATAGTTATATTTATATGCATTTATTTTATCAAACGCCTACATCGAATAATTCACTAATCTCTAATCGATTCTGTTCAACTATTACAGTACAATCACCTCATACACTGAAAGTATTAACAATATTCAAATTTGGTTATAAATAAATACGTGTCGTGCTTCACTTTTTCACACAATTAAAAAAATATATAAACGAGGAAAGAAAAAACGGTTCGGTTTTTCGATTGGACATTTAAAAATAACACGATGTAAAACTAAACAATGAACACGGGGGATAAAACTGAAACGTATGTTGATATTTAACAACGACGAAAAAAGAGGAAAATAATTTATGTTTTAACACTTCGCTTGCTGTGAACGCTGTACGGTTTGTCTCCGATATGAGCACAATAACCATGACACTTGTTGGAGAGATACGTTCACGTTCCATTACCCATGAAATCCTTATTTAACCTATATTTGTATCATATTGATTTATACATAGGTGTGAGCCGATCATCTATTTTTAGAATACATTTGCCTCATTCAACCCTTCTGTAAAACCATGTAGTGGTTAACATCTGAAAGCTAAAACGAAATCATATGGAAGAGAGACATGGAAATTAAAATGAATTTTATACGTGTATATAAAAATAATAATAAATACATTCTAGAGATAAGAAATGCTCGTATGTGTTTTATACAAAATTAAACAATATGAGACATGCTTTGTAACATAATATTTTAAATTATTATAGAACGGTGTAGTATAAATATTCAGTGCTTTTATTGAAACAACGCACGACCACGTTTATGAAAATAAAATACATCACAACCAACGAAAATTCTCTGGAAATCAATGGCTTGTAATAACTACATTGTTGAATTTATTATTTATTTTACTTTTATGTAAAGTTTTCCAATAAGCGCTTTAGAAGTTTAAATGGAAATAAAACAAAAAGTATCTAATTAATTAGTTATTTATTTATTTTATTTGTAAGCATATTTAAATATTTAATTAAGATATTTCCTATACCTCTACAAATTAACAGAAATTGACATATTAACCCGTTCGTTACCAGGGCCTCAGGAGAAAATCTGCCACCACAGCCCAGACGTTTTATTATTTAAATATGATACCAAATTTTCATTAATTTTTTTGCGATGTATTTATAACGTTTTAAATGATTAAAAATGTAATTATCAACAAACCAATAACATCCTGTATCTATTTAAGTGTTTTTTAACATAACCCATCTATTTGCGGCACGATTTGGTACAAACAGTTATCATAAACTGATAATGAACACTCGTCACATATTTGTGACGCCGGACTCAGGTAAAAAAAAACCCAGGTCCTCACATATATGTGACGCTGGTAGCGATCGGATTAATCATAAATTATTTTTTTAAATAGCAGAAATTCACCTCTAACAAATTATTTTGGATAGATTTTTATTTAATTAAATTAAAATATTTATTATAGGTACTAGATGATATTTAAGAGAAATGACTCATTTAATAAAACATCCAATAAATTGAAAATCCTAGATTTATTATCGAAACTAGGAAGATTAGGAAATTTTAATAAAATAACTTCATCATTGTTATATAAAACTTCTATACATATTATCAGATAAATATAACAATATGATAAAAAGTATATTGTCTTATATATTGAACTTCCTACCTACTATGAATATTTCAAAAGAAATTCTCGAAATAAAATATTTATAAAATAATAACCATCTATCGCTAAAATAATATTTTAATATCATTCCTATTAATTATTTTTTAACACTTTTTATAATAAAATTATTAAAAATAATTATCATAATTAACTTAACTATTTATAGTAAATCAATAACTCTTGATATACAATAATATATAGGTGTTTTTTAAGCATGATAGACCTTTAAATTAAATCCTTATTGAAAGTTCTATCTAACCTAAAAAAACAACTTTATGTTTTTTTTTTAGGTTAAATAGAACTTTCGATAGGGATTCAATTTGAAGTTTATCTTAAAAACACTCTACATATATTTCTATTCTTTTATTATTTATATTTTAAAATAAACTAGTTCAAATAAAACTTAAATATAAATTTGAAACATGTTTTTTTATAATTCATTATTTTTGAAAGTATTATAAGTCTCATTGCGATCAATAAAACCATTATTTTTTTGGACAATATTTATAAAAACGATTGCATAATAAACTTGTATATGTCTAATATTCAAAAACCATAAAACAAATATATTAGTTTTTATTATTATTTATAATTTAAACAGGAAAAACTGACCATGTATCGGTTATAATAGAAAAAAAAATGGTCCGATTACTAAAATGTTCTATGACTTTTGTAGAACCCACTGTATATTTTAATCAAATACGTACTGAATGAATATAAATAAACTTGTTCACGTGAGAACCGAAGGTATTTTTTTTAATAGACATTTTTATTTAAGTGGATGAATATGAACAAAGCACTAGGATGATATATTTACGTGCACGTACTTCCATTTAGTCCGTACAGTTTCAACACTGATTTATATAAAATCTAATATTGCAAGTTTAGCGTTACAAAAAGTTCAACGAATCGTTAAATGCGGCAAATGTGGGCGTAACTTATATAATGTAAATGAACAGTTAACCACGTTACGATTTTGATAATGCACGGCACGTTGATGCTTATCTCCACCATAGGCAGTTGGTTCTGTGTGCTCTACTGTTGTTCCAACTCTTGGCTCACAGGTCAAACGTACATTTTGAATATTTCATATATCCGCAGAGGCACTACAACGAACAGTAAAAATATAGCGCACGCGAATATTCACTAACTTGAAATATTCTGTTTTGACGGTTTCCGTTGGGATGTACCAGAACGAACTGAATGGAATTAATATTCTTTTTTATATACGCTTTTTTTCTCTCCGATAGTGAATTTTATTTCTATCGGAAACTGGTCCGGCTAAATAAATAATACTTTTTATTGTGAATTTCGAACATGAAATATTGTTACAATCTTCCGAGAAGGCTTATAACGGAAATTAACTAGAGGATGAGACAATTTATTTCGAATTAATGCAAAAAAATATCTGTTCGGAATGCACGGATCGACTTGCAAATTTACATGGCAGATAAACATCTTTAAAAATCTCTTCCGCAAAAGTAGTTTAACCAAGAAGATATAAATAAAAATTATCTTATTCAATATTTGTATAGAAAAAAATCTTAAATATGTATATGATTGCTTTTGTAACATTTTTTTATCACAATTGGTTTAGCATAAATTTTACACAAATGGATTTACATGAATTAAGATATCTAGGAATGTAAAAGCATGTAAAACTAAAATTGCACACAATCTGAATTATAAATGAAGACCATAATTTGCACTAAAAACAAAATAAATTGTGACTAAAAATTTGAAACGACCTCCATAGTAAAAGTTAATGTTTTTAAAATATTTTAAAGACATAAATATACCTAATCACAAGTAAACAAAATGTTTTAAAATCCAACACACTAAATAATTATAACTACAAGATATTTGTTTTTTTAAATTTTTCTCAAATCGCAGCAAAAAATCAAAAAAATATATAAGACGACGAAACCAACAAATTTATTAGTTATAGAGTCAATATTAGTTTTGATTTTATAGCAAATTTTTTTTAATACAAATATATCACTAATCACAAATATTATTTACGAAACATTTTCAAAATATTTTTAATAATTACTTATTGTTCAGTTTATTCGCTGATGTGCATTTTGATAACTATCCAATTATCGTTAGAATACTATATTATTTGCATTATATTATAGCATATGGCGGTGAAGTGAGTGATTCATTCATATTAAATTGATTACAGGGATTATCATTTCTAAAAGTAATGAAGATAAAATAGAATATGTATTAAGATAAATTAGAAACAAAATCATAAAGGAACTCTTTGTAATCAATTATTATTACTCATTACTAGTAGCAATTTTGAAAAAAGAACAAGATATAAGAAGAAAAGTCAGATAAAAATATATTAAATAATTATATATATATAGTTGTCAACAAAATATGATACAATTATCAAATACTTGTTTAAAAAAAATCATATATACTTTATCATGTTTTAATAGTGAATATATCAATTATATCATCAAAATATCTTAATATTATCAAAATAATTTGTAACACAATTAATCTATAATCCATAAATATCTTTTAATTAAGTCATTTAAAATATAATCAATCTTGTATTATATTAAATATCCCACATTATTTTTTTAGTTTAAAAAAATATACTATTACTTAATTTAATCTAGAAATTGCTTTTTTTATTTTTCCCTTTTTCCTTTTGTATATAAACATACAGCTACATATGTACATATAAATATATTAAATATTATATATATATATATATATATATATATATAGAAAGAGAAAGAGAGAAATAAAGATAAAAAAATTGATAAGTACAAATAAACTTACTTCCAATTTCATCTTCATGAAAAAAACTCTTTTTCATATTCCACAAATAATTGTATAAAAATGTAGACACTTGGTTTATTTTTGTACAAATTTGCATTTGATGGAAATTACAAACGTCATTTATTCTCAACATAAAAATAGAACATAGTAGAAAATACATAAATATTATTTTAATTTATTTTCATCTTGTAATGAAATCATGTTTTACAAAACGAAAACAATAATTGCTGTCAGACATTACTTCTAAATATCACATTTTTACAATTTCGCACTTTTTAAAATACTGACTGTTAACTGAACGTAGAGCACTTTGTCAGGTATATTTTATCTACAATAAAGATTAATTGTTGTTTTTATTTCATTAGCTTATCAGATAAGAACTGTTTTGAACTTTGAAGAACCAGATAACAATTTTTACATCTAAAAATTATTTTATGATAAAAAAGTATATTTTTTAATGTATCTCAAGTGAACTTATTAATGTTTTATAATAAAATTCTGGCACAAAAAAGTTATTCTTATTTACTTATACTCTGTTTTAATAAGCAAATATTTAATTTTGCAAATATAGAAATCTATGTAAAATTATTTAATAATTTTCTAATATTGATTGTCCACATTATTTAATTTATATTTATTTATAATTAAATTTAAGCGAAATAAAATTGAATTAAATTAAATATAAGTAAAATCACATATGTGTGTATGTATGTAATTCTGTCTTAAATAAAATGTTTAAGCCAATTATTTAATTTAATTACTATAATTATCACAAAACTAAATAATTTAGCAATTTAGCAATAAATTATTATAATTTAAAAATTCATGAAGTTTTAAATTAATAAATTTACATTAATTATTATTTATATAACATCTTATAACACCAGTACATATATTGTATGAATAAATTTTCAAATGTATATGTTAACAATTCGAAAGTCAGTCACTAGAAAAACATATTCCCTTAATTTTATTTTATTTTTATTACTAAAATGTCAAAATTTTTAACTAATACATATCATATATCAACATCAACCTCTTTCTATATATTACTGGATGAAATCCTTTCATAAAACTTTCCACATCAACCGATCTAACACCTTTCTGTTCCATTCCACACTGACATTTTTTTTATATTTCTATCCCATCCCTCCGTGGATCTCTTTTTTGACCTTTTTACATTCTTGCGTTCCAAATTAATAATTTCTATTATCTATCAACGATCTTCTATTTCTGCTATATAATCTACCCATTTTCATTGAACTTTTCACTTCTATTATAATATTTATATTTTTTTCAAATCCACTTGTTTCTCTTCCTATCTCTAATTAGAAATTTATAATTTGTGTATATATATTTATTTATTGAATATTTTTTTAAAAAAAACTGAGGCAAATTCACTTTGTGGAAACGTATACCTAATTTAATTACTAGAAACATTCAATGATTGAAACTGAACAATGCATTGATTATCTTTTTCTATAAACTTTAATCTCACGATTACAAAAATACAGTAATTACATATCAAATTATAATTATCAATGTACCTACTTAAAACATATTTTAATCGATGTTCTCGAACGAACAGTGCGAGTCTGGAAACTCTTGTCTGCGATAAAAACAAAACCGAGAGCCCGGTTCAATAAGCAATTTAATCTCATATCGCTAGAACAAAAAACTAAATATGTTTAACATCGTTTACATTACACGGCCAGAGATAATACTCTTCTGTGGAGGACCGTCGTTCCACTTCAATGCGCTTCTGTCGGCGAACCAAAATAGGGATAAAAGTGGGGATCCGAATGACAATGATATAGGCATGCAGGAGTTCCCGCGCAAATGTTGCAACAGGTACTGACCGTGACCTAAAACGTAGGCGGCGGCTATACTGTCGAGAGTCGGGAGTTCTGTCCTCCCGGTTGGGTAGACAACGATCGGAAGATCTTGAATAGGGGATGACGTACCACCACAGCTGCACTGCAGCACTGGCACTACCGCGTGGCGAATGCTTACACTAGCATTTATATATATATATATATATATATATATATATATATATATATATTAAGTGAGTCGACGGTTCGTTATTTTTTATGATTATTAAAATCCTAAGTACGGTAACCAACCTTTGACTTTAGATGTACATTTTTCACACCAACGAACTTTTTAGATATTTTTTTATTAATAATAAAACTTTCAGATTTTGAGTTCCATTTTATATTTGTCTCTGTGTGAAAAAATAGTCGTTCTGGCCAAAAATAGAGTTGAGAAAAAATATCTCATTTTGTACCTTAACATTCAGTGTGTTTTTTAGAAACGTAAACAGAATTTAAAAATTCTATCATTTTAGTTGATAACATATAAACTTTTAAGTAACAGAATTTTTAAAAATCCATACAATACAAATTTAGTATTCATTAAGGTATCTTAAACAATTTATAGAATAAAGTTACAAAATATCACTATTCGTTTAGCACTGACTAATTCATTTTAACATAAATGAATCATTTACCCTATATCATAAGACATTAAAGTGATAACTGATTATTATTGTTATTTTAATTGATAACACACATTTCAATGCCCATGCCCATCATTTTAAAATAATACTGAATTTAGCTGTTTTTTAACCATTTTTAATTGAAGCTCGTCTTATCATTTTTTTATTAAATTTCGTATTTTTGTTACAATATATAGAAAATATTTATCTATATTACTTTAATGCATTTTCATGTTTTTTAATGAATATTTATACTATCTTATCCTAATATTTTCAATATTTTATTTTTTGAAAAAAAATGAGAATTTAGCTATTATCATACTATAATCCAACTAGACAAAAAAAAGACAGTACCTGAATACCAGTTCAAAAATCATGCCTTTTTCGCTCTAATTCCTTGGACGATTCTTGAATTCACATAAATTTCTCTAAACACTGAACTATATTCTACTCAGGGAAGTTTTAGAATCCCCGGAAGGCATCTACTTGAGACACTGGCCAGATTTATAAAATGACTGTTACACTTTAACAAGTCAAAGAATTTATCTTAAGAGTTAGGTTCGTTATATACTTTTAACTTGTAGGTAAATCACATTTTAACACATAGAATGAGTAACTAGTTGAGTTTATTTATTCTTTATGGACACAATAATATTTATAACATTTTTATTTTTACAAGTTTCTACATTTTTTAAAATGTCTGATTTTTAACATTACTTCATATATTTGTTATTGTCCTGGTATTTAATTTCGTAATCAATTTCATAAATATTTATATATATATATATATATATATATTACTCAATATATTTATGTATTGTTTAATCTGTTTTTCACAAATTTCAAACAAACTAAAACTGCCATAAAAATCATGTCATAAACACTTTTTAAAAATAAAAACGACTGTATGAAAACTATAAACTACGCTCAAAAGAACGGAATCTTAAGAATAACAAATAGTTTAAAAAAAGAATTTTCAAATTTAAATTTACGTAATACATGAATTTTAAACTGACGACGAATAAATGAATTCTGGCTATAAAAATATACATTCATATATTATTAATTATATACATATATTCAAATATATATATATATATATATATATATATATATATATATATATATATATATATATATATATATATATATATATATATATAGATAGATATATATAGATATATAGATATGTTTAAACATATGCTTGTCCATGTCTAAAATATTTAAAATAACCACATTAAACGTAACTAAACCATACAAGCAGTCGATTTCCGGACAGTATATATCATAATATAGTCGAATGAATCAGAATTGTGGTTAGCTTCATTTAAAACTTTCCAGAATAATTTTATGATATATATATATATATATATATATATATATATAAACATATACATATTTAAAAAATTTAGGCAGATAAAATGAAAATAAAAATTTCAAATATTTTTATGAAATATATTGTAGTTCACTTATTAAGATCAATATAGCCTAAATGTTATTTTAGACTCTCTTGGAACATTTTTTTAAGAAAAAACACATTACAGTTAATAATTTATACTTAATCATCTTATATTCATATAATTCACTTTTTTAAAATTGATAAAATATTAGGTCTTCTCTAACACCTCATATAATTAATATACACAAACGTGAAGACAATTCGATGAATTCATATTTAAAAAAAAAGAATAGATTATATTTTTTTATATAAAGGGCATTTTATCGTATAAAATGAATTTAAATGAAAAATCCTTATCTTCAAATATTGTTATAATCAATTTTTATAACTTTTATTACAAATTCTTTCAATTTCCATTACCATTACTAATTTTTCTTTCTACTACAAAACTTCTTAAATATATATAAATATGAAGGGGCCTATTTCATAGGTATAAAAAACAGTTTAATTTTGAATCATTTACGAAAATTGTATATTATTAAAAAATAGAAAAGTAAAGAAAGAAATTATACAGAAGAATAACAATTAAAAAAATGTTTATAATACACATTTTTATTTTTTATTCTAAACCTAAAAGAATTTTTGATAGGCCCAATATATACTAGAACAATTTTTTCATATGATTTCTTGTACTACACATTTACAACTGCATAAACATTGATTTTCATAACATTACATAAACATAATAATTAAACAACCAATTACCTTAATGAAAGTACATTAAAATATTAAAAATAACTATGAATAATAATGTATTATTCATACATACATAAATACATATATATATATACCACAAAAATCAAACTGAAAATAGTAGATGCATTTGTAATTATTACTGATAATAAAAAAGATACACTTGTATTTTTCTAATCCATTAACTTTTAATGCTAGATTAAAACTGATAGACAATAGTCTAGTAATTTATTCAAGAATAGCATACGACTAGTTCTAGTAGCAAATACCTCGATACCTCGAATACTAAATACAAAAATGATAAACAAAACATCTTATAACTGTATAATTCATATTTATACGTACGTGAACGCCATAATTCCCGACGATAGATCCAAAACCGATTTCATATAACTGACGTTGACATTTGACGTATAACTGTTGCGATTATTGCACAGAACTTGACACATTGTTTCAGTATTTCAATACAGAAATCAGTCATTTATTTCACCGTGAATTTAAAAATATACACACGACGCAATCCGTATTATTTATAGTAGTTTTAAAATGAATCCGCGTGATTACGATTCATAAACACATCTTTATTGATTTACTGAAAAATAAATCAGTATAAATATGTTTGTTTCGGAGAATCAGTTTAATTGTACGGATTTTATTCGCAAATAAAAGTTTTAATTTCTATATGTTTTTATTTTAGACGCGATTGAGAAACCTGTATTGTGAATAAGAACATTTTCAGAATGACATTTCGAATAAATATGAGCTTTAACTTGTTTATTAAATATTCATTCCGAATACATAACTCTTAATAACATACAAACACGCACAAATATAACAACAAATATAGCACACGAAACATTTCAACTAAAAATGTTAACAATGTAACCTAATTTTACTACAATCTGATAAGTTAAAGAAAATATCCAATTTTAGATACACAGGTCATAGTTAAATATACATTTAAATTCTCTACCTATCAACCCTGTACTGAATGAAGGCTTCTACATAAATGAACGATCCATTGCTTTTCTTTCTCACATTTTTTAATAAAATCACCGATATCCTTATCTCATATACTTATCGATCTTTTTCTTCGTTCCTAACTAAAAATTATAAACTCAAGGTTTTTTAATGAATATTTAAAATTTATAAAACTTAAATTCTTTAAAAAAATACCTCAAAATCAATTTGTAGTTCTTAACAGGTTAAATTAAATTGTCAAAAATCAAAATTAATGTAAAATTTACTTTCATGCATTCTTAACTGAACTGCAAGACCATTAAATGATATTTTACTTTCCAGTTCTAAGTTATCTATCAAAATAATGATTAACAATTTTTTTTTTACCAAATTTTACATACTACAAGCAAATTTTTGTCAAAAATGACGTTTTAAAAAAATAACGATTTTTGCAAAAA
Source organism: Neoneuromus ignobilis (assembly GCA_029203775.1). Classification (NCBI taxonomy): domain Eukaryota; kingdom Metazoa; phylum Arthropoda; class Insecta; order Megaloptera; family Corydalidae; genus Neoneuromus; species Neoneuromus ignobilis. Next base: position 44,693,795 of record CP092089.1, on the reverse strand, counting down.
AAAAACATGATATTTATTATAATTTTAACTGATTTCAGCGAAAATAGCATTTTTAAATAGAGAAATTATATTTAATATTCACCAGAATCAAAGTTCAAAAAAATAATTATTTTCCACAAAATCAAAAATTCATACATAATTTAATTTTATGTAATATATAATTAAAAGCATGTTTTAGAAAGGTTATATTCTTTTTAAAATGCACCATAATCCACCCACAACTTTATATGTTTAGTTCAGTTTTCATGAAATTTTCAGCCAAAAAAAATCCAATATCATCTTTCTATCGTCTTAATTAATTGCTTAGACCAATTAATTATATTTTTTCTTAAAAATCACATTTATATGCCAGATTAACTAATTTATTCCGTATAAAATCATTTTCTAAAAATATTACTTTTTCATCAATTTTCGATAGTATTTTTGATCAAAAAAATGAAAATTTTAAAAACAATGACTTTTCAGCACAAACGTGTTATTTCCTACAGTGCTAATTGATTTTATTAAAAAAGTAATTCTTAAATTATAAAATAGTATTAAGTATTCACAAAATCGACATTTAAGAAAAATATTTATTTTGCATAATCGAAAAATTCAAAAATATTTTTATTTCTTATTCTATATAATTTTAATGATTCTTAGTTAACTTTCTTAGTTTAAAATAAGCAGTTAAATTAAGTGTTTAATTTCCGTTTTTCTATAATTCATTTCAAGTTCTATTTTTCATTTATGTTATTATTCATCTTTCTTCTCTTTCATACTTATAAATATATATATATATATATATATATATATATATATATATATATATATATTTAATGGATGAAGAAAATTTTATATTTAACGATAAAATAAAAAATATGATATATACAAAACCGTCGCCAATAAAACACTACTTACTATTGAAAATAAAAAAATAAATATTTTTTAAATATCATGGGTAAATATTGGAATTCCCAAAAAAAAATTAATTTTTTTTTAATAATATAAATGTTATCTAATCGTATTTGTATGTACTTATTGACTATGTAAATATATATATATATATATATATATATATATATATATATATATATATATATATTTATATTACGTCTAAATAATAAATATTAAATTTTTGACCTTTTATTATTTTAAAAAAATACTAATTATTCGCATAATATTTATTAGAGTACTTTAATGTCAATTTAATTAAAAACTAACTTTATATTATCGAAACTTGGAACAATTTGCATTTTAATGTAATATAAAATAATGGTTTTTTTATTAAAAACGTTCATTTATCTACTTGTAAAATGATAAAGAGTAATTTCCATAGCGGAAAACTGCACTTAATCAGAATTAAGATTACATGCATTTACTTTATAATAACTACATACTCATAAATATTACTTAAACTCCATTGAAATTATCAAAACTTTTCTTTGTTCCAATTATTCGTTCACTTAATAACTGTATAATGAATATCACGTGTCGTTTTTATACATTTTTAGCTTACATATTGATAAATGTTTCACATGATACAAAAATAATATTTGCATAAACATGTCGTAAGAGCATTTCATCTATTGTTCGTTTTCAGGACTTTTGAATTTTGTATATGCATTTATAATACAACGAAACTTGTGTAATAGTAAAAGTATGTTAACTAAAATATATATTTTAAATGTCATAAATATATTTCATTTTATGTCTTTTCTGGCGAATGTCATCTGTGTAATTTTATCCATTTTTCATTTAACGTATCGATGATTTACTTAGTTTTTATGATGCAAGACGTAGTTTTTTAAGCATAAAAAGGAAACAGTTTTGAAATCAATATCAATTTATATTCATAGATACTTTTTTAATTAACATTAAATGTTTGTACAATATAAAATAATAACCATTAACTAGTGAAGGTTTTTGTCACAAATGTTTGTTTTATATCTGTGTATTCCTTATATCTAATTTTATATTAATATCTTTTAATTTTATTTATGTATCAAGTCACAATTAGTTCATCTGGCAACAACAGATTTTTACTATCAGATATTTTTATATTCTCGCCAGAAAATATTTTTTTTAGGTAAAAGCATTCAATTTATTCTACATAAACTTAAATTAGTCAATCTAGAAATATACGATTTATATTTAAAAAAAATATATTAAAGTTTCCAATTCTTTTGTGTTTATTATTTTTTTAAAAAAACACAATTAATTTTGAAATTAAAAAACTAAAAACTATAAAAAAGTTTTTGATATTTATTTGTATTAGATATAATCAAAAAATCATTTATCATTTTTTCCAGGAACACAGAAGATTTGTTTATATCTTTTATTAAAAATGACAGTTTTATATTCTTTTACATAAATTTTCTATTTCATTATAATATAATTAGTCTTTAAAAACCGTAATTTTTTCTATAAGTTTTTTTACCCTCTTTAAATATGCCAAGAGTCAAACTTAATAAGAAAATTAAAAAATTAAAATAAAAATAAAATGAGTATATTGCAAAAAATATATAAATTTATTGTTTATATATTTTTACTAAGAATCCCTAAAATTATATATTACTAAAAATAAATACTATTTTTGAATTATAATATTAGGTTGGCAAGTATCTCCCTTCCGCTTTTTTTTTCTTTTTTTTTGTACATTTTTGAATTATAATATTTGATGAAAAAATACTTTTTTGAAATTTGGAATTCATGAAAATCTGATACCATATTTTGATCAAAAAATGATTTTTTCGTTCAAATAAATTAATATGGTACGAAATAATATGTCTATGGTGAAAAATTGTCATTTTTAAAATTTTCATTTTTTGGTCAGAAAAATACCACGACCTATAGTATGGAAAATTTGATGAAAAATTAATTTTCTTAAAAAATTATTTCATGTGACTAAAAATGATTACTCCAGTGTATAAATGAGATTTATGGAGAAAAAATATCATTTATTAGTTTAATAATTGATATGGGCTAAGAAAATCCTATTGGCTATTTATCAATCAACAGCTATTAGCTGTTATCGACTGAAATCCTATTGGCTGTCATCGGTCTATAATATTCTATTAGCTATATATCGAACGATATTATTGGCTGTTATCGGCTGAGAACGTCCTATTAGCTATTTATCAATCATCAGCTATTGGCTGTATTGAAAAAAGTACTCTGGTGATGACAGCATTGCCATCAAAATTCACATCAGCAAACAAAGAAAATGAACAATAAATAATTATTGGCCAGTTTTTTAATATCTTGTGATGTTGGGGTGGTAGTAGATTTATATAAAAATAAATTTGCCACTAATCCAAAACAAATGGTGATCAATTTTTTAATAACACATTACATGTTTATGGCTTAAAATCACTGTTAAAAAATCATTTTTTAGTAAAAAAAAATTACCACGGTCTATAGTATGCAAAATTTGGTAAGAAATCATTTTTTTAAATTATCTTTTAAGGTTAAAAAACATTATTCTTATACATAAATAAGATTTGTCAAAAAAATTTCATTTTCTGGTTTAATAAATCAATTAAAACTGTAAAAAATTAAAATTTAAGTTTTTCGTTTTTAACAAAAAAATCATAATTATCCCCATTATTTATAACATATTTTATAATTAAGTATTATATATATATATATATATATATATATATATATATATAATATACTTAAGATAAAA
>CP092089.1:44580125-44685125 GCA_029203775.1 Neoneuromus ignobilis | reverse complement strand
TCGAATTTTATAAAATTACCTCAAAATCTTTACTCTGATTTACATTATAAATAGCAAATACAATAACATAAATATTTAATTTAAAAAAATATTTCAAAGTCAATACATAATTGTATATAAAGATTTTATAATGGAATTTTCTGATAACTGAAATGAACTTTAACGAGTACAATGAAGAGCGGGTGATTAAACATTTTTATAAAATCTTGTGATATCGAGGTAAACGACTTATTTGTATAAACTGAATTAGCCGCAGTGTCACACTGAACATGTGAACATATTTTCTTAAAACGTGTACAACTAAAAAACACACATTTAAAATCGTGTATTTGAAAATCGTTACTCTACATAAATAAACGTCGTTTATTTTTAAATCGTTAATACACATCCCTGTCTTCCAAAATGTTCCAGTAGTAAAGGAACAGAGACACAAAGAGCATAGTGAACACTAAACATGTAAAGCATCTAGCAGGAATAGCATCTAACAATACCAACACAGCAGCCGCATCACAAGCAGGAGCAACGAGGTCACTGGTCGACGAGGAGAAAATAAACGACAAGGTGGGGCCTGATATAGACTGAGGGGTTCATATCAAGTAATATGGTAGGGGAGTAAAAGCTGGATTTGTCGACGGCTAGCAAACTTGTACAATGACGGTTGGCGTCGGTTTTCACTGTTGCCAGTTGAACGTAAGGTCGAACGCTGTCAACAGATTTTCAACTGATTTCTATACATTCATGTTAATTCTAAATCGATCTGATCAAGTAGATTTGACATATTAAAAGTAATCGAGAGATTACCATTTTATTTTCAAATATATTTACAATCATAATTTACTTACTAAAAAAATATTAACAAAAAAAACAAGATTTTTATTACAATTGATGTTCTATTTAATATTACTTTTATATAAGGTTTTTTTAAGCATGATAGGATTTTAAATTAAATCGCTATTGAAAGTTCTATCTAATGTAAAAAAAAAAACACCTTTACATAAATACACCTGTGTGTGTTTATGTATATATAAAAGTATGATAAAGGTGTTTTTTAAGTTAAACAGAACTTTCAATAGGGATTCAATTTGAAGTTCTATCACGCTTAAAAAACACCTATACGTGCATTTAATAATCACTTACTGTTCATCTTATTCATTTATGAACAATTCGGTGATGTCATTATTATAAAAACGAAAAATGTATAAAGTTGGATGATGAAATACCTAGATAAGAACTGAACAAAAAAATGTAAAAAATATTGATATAAAATCGTTCAAAGAAATTATGTATCTAATACAATGAGCATTTATAAAAAAATGTGTCTGACAAATTTTATGAAATATTTTAAATACAATGATATAGATTGATATTATTTTAAATAATCAAATAAATATTCTTAAACAATTACTTTATTTGCCTCATGATTTTTATCTATTTCACAAAATGAAAATCGGATTCAAAAGAATTAATGTTGAGAGAATTATAAGTAAAGGGCTTAAAAGTCATCAAAAAAAGAAACTCTTTTATATTCGTGTCATTAATAAAATGAAATAAATTAATATACATATAAACACAGTATTTAAAAAAATCCAAAAATTGTTTTTAAGATTCAGTCTATTTTATTAGAAAAAAATAAAATCAAAAAATACTTTGATGTCTAACTAAAATTTATAACTCGCCTTCTGAATCTAAGTTTTTTCGATTTATATATGATTTTGAGAGAGAACGAAGTATTTTTAATGAAAATAATGTAGAGCCACTTATTATTATTTATTTATTTAGTAATTTATTTCTGTCTTTATAAATTTCAATATTTTGTATATATATATATATATATATATATATATATATATATATATATATATATATATATATATATATATTGACTTTTCATTATTTCCATTGTATAATTATTATAATCTTTACATTTATCTTAAATTATATTTTATTTTAAACATATTTTTATTTATTGATTTTATTAAAAGAAAATAAATATTTTACAAGCAATACCAAAGAATATTTTAAGTCATATTTTCTTTCTTATTTTAAATAATATTTTAGAACACAAATATATAGTATTTTTTATTAAAATATTTTTTTTCTAACAAATACAATTTTTTCTTTTTTATGTTCGTATATATTTAAATTTCTTTCGAAAACTTCTTTTTAAGTTTAATGATACAAACATCCTTTTTCAAAATATTGATCAATAAAATTAATTTCATTGATAGAAATTATTTTTCAAGTTAAAAACAATTCTCACGACTATAAATCATAAAGAAGATAAAAAGAAACAATCAAAAATTTAATATATTTTTTTTATATAAATAAATTTCTCATTTTAACATCACAAAAATTTTGTAAGCGTTTAATAATTACCTACTACTCATTTTATTGTCTAATAGGCATGCCATAATCAATATATTTGTTTCTCATTAATTTCAATTTAATTTTTTAAATATTTACAAATATTTTTACAATTTCAAAAAAAATAATAGGAAATATAATTTAATTCATTACTTAATAAATAACATGCATAAAAATTTAGACTTTTTACTGCTATATTTTTGACAATATGACTAATTCACTCTTACATAAATAAGACACTCATCGCACTACTACAATATTTTATAAAAGTTTTCAATGATAATTTATTGTTTTCTTTACTCATTAATACATATTTCGATGACCATGCCATCAAAACGCAACATTTGAAATTTCATAATGATGATATAGCTGTAGAAATTCACATCAGCGAAAAAGAAATATTAAATAACTATTGAATATATAAAAAAAAGTATTGAAGCGAATTTGTTACAGTACTAAGTCATATCTGAAGATGACTTTAAAGCTGGAAACGATCATGGAAAAATTTTGAAACGGTAAGTCAACAATGAACAATAGAGTACAGTAGGAAAACGGGGTCAGGGATAAGAAAACAAAGAATTTTAACCGGAATAAAATTCAATTTTACTGAATGAACATCTGCTATTCTAGTAAACAATTACCATGGGCATTCTCGAGATAAAAGCCTATAATTTATAACATTAAACGTTTGTAAATGTTAAAACAACAGTTCTACTAATGGAAACCAACACGAATTTAGATACGTACTTATGACACGCTTTAACAGAACGAAATGTTGGCCACAGACGACTCCAACCGCCATATTATATTCTATTTTTATATCTATTTTCAACACAAACAGAGCATTGTTTTGATGACACGACGTCCCTTTGAAGTTCGCACATTTTTCCCCTATTTATTTACATTATCGTTTGGCAACACTGTAACGGTTAACGGTGACGTTGGTTGGTTGCCGTCAGTGCTTGTAAGTTCGTTCGTACAGGTGGTCACGCATACTAGGCATTGGCGGACGAATATGAGGGCCGACGTGAGGGGGCGTCAAGCGACGCGTCGCTTGCGCAACGGTACTACACGCACAGCATAACGTTTTACGTCACACAATCGAGATTGGTGTGTCGTTGGTCGTACTTAGTTGTTGATAAGATTACCTATTAATTTCGGATTGTTTACATTTTTATTGGCATTTCGTTATCGCGTTCAGATAAAAGGGACCGTCTATAAATGAAATGAATAGTGGACTCTGAACTGACTATAGTCTATAAATTATTTTAAAAATTCAATATATTTATATCCACTTTTTTTAAAAAACAATCATATCAGTTTATATCAGCCCACTACTGAGCGGAAGTATCAATGAATGTTATCAATCGCAGTACTTGTTCATCTTCACCATGCTAAACAGGCGGGTTGGTAAAGATTTTTTATTCAGGGTTTATTCCCTTAGGCAAGTTGATTTCACTAAGGCTAAAGAGTCCCGCATGCCCTATATATCTGACCGAAATTCAAACATTCTCCCGCATGACAGACTGGAACGCTAACCACAAACCGCCAATCATTATATATATATATATATATATATATATATATATATATATATATATATATATATATATATATATATAAACAAAGAAAATATTAATACACTACAATTCCCAAAAAAAATTATGGTAGTGACCACAAAAGACGTTGCTTAAATAATAGAGGGTTGGAAAATTTACTTAACAAAATAATGATCACCAATGATTACTAAACTGGTATAATACAAGAAAATCTATCCTAAAATATTTATTTACTGAACAAGCAGAATTTTTCTAAATTCATTTTATTTTGTATTTTTATTGTCGAATATAAGTTTCATACATTCAAAAGCAACGATTTCACTAAAAACAGTAAGCTTTTTTAAGAACGACAATTCATCCCCTTGCCCCAATTGTTCTTTTTACAAAATTTAGATTTTATGGATTTTACTTAAAATATTAAAAAGTGATAATCTGCAAAGAAAATTGGGTGTAGTTTTTAAATTTCTGGACATTAAAATCAAATAAAAAATGTGTATCAGCTTTAGTAAAAGTTAACTAAATCTCTGTTATAACATTTTGTTTAGAATAGAAAACTAGTGAATACTATTTTATATCCTATGGTATTTGAAGATGAAAATGTGTTGAATAATTCACAAGATTCAGTGAGGATAAAAAACCATTGAATGGTAATAAATGCTCTAATGCATTCATCATATCAAAATGGACGACAATGTGGATAAAGTTTACAAATATATTCTATTAAATCGATTCTTTATCTGTCCAAAAATCTGAAAAAGATTTACAAGATAAGAGATTTAATCTCAGAGAAGAAATCAAAAAACAAAGAAGTCAACTATCGAAATCAATGTTATAAACAAAACTTTTATTTTTTTTCGATACAAAATAATAGTATGGAAGATGTAAAAATAGTATTATAGTAGATGTAAATTATATTGAAAAATAAAAAAAAAATATAACACTATAAATATGTCAATAATACCATTAGAATTCTTATTAGTCAGATAAACCTTGTAAAAATGACACATATTTGAACACTATTTTTTAATTATTTATTATAGTAATAATAATACACCTATTAAAAGGCTGCCAATCCAGTAGCAAGGATTCAGTTAAATAACAATCTTTACTTATTATTACTTTTTTAAAAGCCATTTCTAAAAATAATTTGAAAATATTAAAATACGTTTAATTTGTGGATTAATTTGTTTACGATTTTTTTGTGTTACGATTAATTTGTGGCTGTTGATTTAATAAAAGTGTTTGCAAATCTATTTCGATAGTCAAATTTTCATTATCAAGAAGCAGCATTATAAAATTAATGAATTATGAAAATAAATACTTATGAAATAGCATTATGAAAATAAATACTTAATTCTTATATTAATATCATTATCAACGTTTGCACAAAATACCTGCATAATTTCTATGCGTATAATTGTTCCATTTTTCTTATAAACTTTGTAAATAATTGACAATTAACGGGGTTAATGTGAAACATAATAATGAGATAATAAATAGCAATACTAAAAATTGAACGAATAGCACAAGATAATAATTACATTACCTTATAATCTCAATATTCTAATAAAAACAAGCTATGTTAGTATTACTAATTAATTTATATATATATATATATATATATATATATATATATAAATAATTAAACGTTTAATGAGTACTGACCTTCATACCAAAAAACACGATGATATTTTATATATATATTAGCAATTACGGTTATTTTTGTAAGACCATAGCGAGTTAAAAAACGCACACAACCGTATGAAAAAAAGTGACATTAAAACAGTATTTAGATGAACACGAAATATATGCAGATGAAATTTATGATCTTATATGCGAACAAATTAACCGAACATGGTATGATGACTTTCACTATTACCTATTTAAATATATCTAGAATTAATAAATCTGATGATATCATGTATTCACCTTATCTGGAAAGTCCCATACATATTGACATTATTACAGTGCATTTTAATAAAATATGTACGCTTTGTTGCCATGTTTATAGGCACACAACGCGTTCTGTTGTATGGAATATATTTTTCGTATACGTGTGTATATTTCAGAACAGTTTACATAAAAGATCATATCGATGTCAGTTTTTATGACATGTTGAAATGTATACTGGCCGATCTTTACGCACACAATACTCGGTTATCTTGCAGATTTCATGAAACGGAGTTAAGTACATGTTTAGTGGAATATTTCGTCTTGGTGCTGTTTGAACAGAAATCGATAAGTACTGAAAAAAATTATAAATAAAAGTACAGTTACTCCGAAACATATTCCTACACTACAACGTGTATAAAATTGGCCCTATTTTTGATTATAATTTTAAAGTTTTCAAACTTGGTTAAAAAACAATTTTATTATTCAAATCAAGCACTACTAGAACATAATACACTTTTATCGACGAGATACAAGAATATATACGCCTTTTTTTAAAAAAATGAACTCGTGGATTCTCCTTGAAGTAACTTTTAATTGAAGTTTTATTGATGAAAGTCTTCTCCTATAAAAAGTTGTAAAAAATCTTGAAAAAGAAAATACCAGCAGGTAATAGGTCATGTAAATTAAATACACTGAGTGTAATTTAATAATCAAACAGGAAAAGTTGTTGGCCAAAGTATTATAACGAGAATTTCTAATCGATACATTTTTAATAAGAAACCAGATACGTTGCGTATGTATCATTATTTTTAAATATAATTTATAGCAAAACATTAACAAGGAAAATCTAGAATTCATCGATATACATCATAAAAAAGATCTTCGTTCAAATCATACAAGAGAACTTAAACATAAATTACAATATAAGACAAATTATGGAGCAGCCTTTTTTTATTTCTTAGAAAAACTGTCAAATCTTTCCTAGTAACTTAGAAATAGATAATTCGATATAAAATGTTTACTGATGGATAATGTACGATTTTAAGTAAAATTTACTGTGATAAAAAATATAGATCAACTTTTATCAAGAAATCAAAGATTTTTTTAAAAAAAGATCACTGTTTATAAGAGTAGAATATCATTGAGCATGACAAAGATAAGAATTCAACAGAATTGACAAAAGAACAAAAAGTTATAAAATTAAAGAAAGTAATTTCAAGAATAATAATATAAATTATAAAATTAAAAAGAGTAATTTGAGGGAAAAATAATAAAAGGGTAATTTACAGAGACGAAAAGGAAAGAGAATACGGATAGAACATAAAATCACTTATTTGTACGAAATACAAAAGTTATATTCACAGGGCTTTTACGTCATTTGGGAAACTCGAAAGAAGAAGTGTTAAGAAACTTTTTAGTAATTCAAATTAATTCGATTTTGTAACTCATTTGGTAGTTTCAGAAATATTCTGGCATTATAAGAAAAAGGAACAAATTTCTAATGAATTTAGTTATTTGTTATTATTACTCACTGTCATGGGAAATATTTTTCAGAACAAATAAAACAGTTAGTGAAAAGTATCTTTCGTTCAATGTGCAATTAAAATATTACAAAAGTAATAAATGGAAAAAAATATCGATAGAAAATTATTAAATAAAAATAAAGGGAAAAAGATAAAAGAAATAAAAAAGGATTTCAAAAATAGAAAAACGAACGACAGAATAAAGTCCATAACTAAATAAAAATTATTGTAATTAATTCATTAAAAAGGTAATCTAGGTTAATAGTCCTTTTTTCTTTTTATTTTATGAAAGTAAATAGCTTCAGGATATACACCTAAAATTTTACGTTAAAATTCATAATAATAATAAAGTACAGTTTTATAAATAAAACAGTATTAAGTTTAAACGCGTTTTTCTCACAATTAAATTTTTCCAGTTAGTAAACATGTTATCTCGCGAACCAATTGTCTAATGGACTTTATTTTTTTAAAACCTTCAATAAATACCTTTCTATCGTTGGTGACAAAACTAAATCTAAATAATATTTTTTCAACATGTTAAAAGGATTAAAAAATATATTTCATAATCGATATAATTTTTTTAATCGCCGTCATTTTGTTGATTTTAATTTTTAAATCAGATGCTTACAATAACTACAATAGAGGTTAAGAAAATGATTCATTTTTCAATTTCATAAAAGTTGAATGGCTGGATTCATGGTCACCAATTGCACGAGAATTTTTACATATGTAACTCCTTGTTACTTGTAAAATATATGGTTCTTTACGTTACAAAAAATTAATATAACATCTTAGAACGTCAATAAATATTCATTTAAAATTTCAAAATGATGTATTTAATAGTTTTTTAAAAACTACCCTTATTTGAAATTAATAGAAGAAAAAATATGCAATGAAATACTATTAATAATTACAGATTCTATTGACTAATTTTTAATTAATTATTTGTTTTATACAATTCAAAATTTCGTTTTTTATTTCTATAAGTAATCAGCAATATTATAAAATCTAAATTTATAAATTATCATATTTATTATTTATATAAAAAAATAATTTAATTTTTTTTAACTACAAAAAATACAGATACACAAATATGACTGGAAGTAAATATGTGTATTAACGTTGTAACAAAATTTAAATTTTTTATCTGAAGTATAGAAAAATAACATTTTAAGTGTGTTAATATGACAAATAAATACTGTAAACAGATGTACGTGTTATTTCTGTAAGTTTCGTAATTACTTTAATGTTTATTGTTAATTTTTCGTTCACAATGTATACATAAATATATATATCAAGTTAACATTTTCACAACTAAACCCACATTTAGATACACAATTCATACTTGACTTTTATCAGTTTATTTATTTACTTAAATACAAATATCACCTGGGTTTCGATAAAGTCGCAAATATGTTCGAAAAGAATAAACATGACTTTTATAGTTAAGTTATTGAATACAAATACAACAGAAATTTTACTTTTATGAAATTTTGTAGTATTAACAGAATTGATTCATTTATATAAAAATAATGTTTTGAAATAATTACTTGTATTTCTATCAAAACACAATTTAAAATAAATGCTTCTAAGATCGATTACTAACTCAATTATGTTTATGGTTAGTATAACATTTAGCTTTTTTGAATAAAAAATATTATAAATGTAATATCCTATAACTTTGAATTGATTATAATGATTCTAAACTCGTTTTTAACTTTTTTGTATCAATTTTATTCAGCTTTTACATAATATAAATACATTCTCATATAACATTTGATAACTAAATAAGAAGTTTTTAAACATCTATTGATTTTTGTGCCTTATATACAGAGTTCTATATTGTTTTACGTTCGTTTTAATTAAATAATTTAAAGTGATGCTATTTCAATTTCCAATGTTAAAATAGATCTATCAAGTAAGTACTTTTGATAAATAAACTTTTATCCTCAACTTAGTAACAAAAACAGCAATAACTTAAAAATTATAGAGATTAAAAAAATTCGAATACTTTTTGTTGTCCATTATAAATATATATATATATATATATATATATATATATATATATATAAATTTTAAAAATTCCAAAAAACCTTACCTTTATAAATTTCTAATAATTTCAAAAATATTTTTTTTTAGTTGTATGTAGATATAAAAATTTTGATCAATAAATATTTCAATTATATGTAACAATTCAAAAAGAATGACGATTATTTAAACACACATCAATATTTGATATTTTCTCATACAAGAAAAATCTCGCAGACAGAAAATACTCATTCGAATAAAGGTCAACGAAATGGCCGAGAACAACTTAAAGCCATACAGATGGGAAACTTAGAAGACTTCTTGTGGGCGCGTTTGACAACTTCATTATTACAGTAGACAAAGTTGTCTGAAGCTTGAAGTAGAATCATGTATACACACAACATACAAACTAATAAATACCTTCACCTATTTCATTGTAATTTAAATTGCATACATTTAAAACTAGTATATATATATATATATACATAATTTAAGAAAGTCGTCGTCATCATTACTAATCCATCTTCATAAGATTTTCAACGAGTTAAAACCTGTCCAAATATTTATAAATTTAATCAAGTCCATAATTTATGCAGAAATGCATTTAATAATAAAAATATTTTTGTTATACTTACTTCAATTTAGGTCTGATAAAGTCGAAACATTTTTCTTTTAAAAAATAGAAAAAACAGCCAAGTATTTTTTTATATAAGTAATACAGAACTGATAAACGCAAAATAATAAATTATATCTTATGAATTATTACTTCATTCTCTGAAGGTGATGACCACAATCACCTTCAGTCTATAAAGGTGAGGTAGTTATATGAAGGTTATATATATATATATATATATATATATATATATATATATATATATATATATATATATATATTACAAATACACATAAACAAAATAATCATGAGATTTTTCTCAATTTCTATAAAAAATAATCTAACGATGTTGGCGGTGTTTTACGATCTGTGAAAGTAAATTTAATCACAATATCAAAACATTTTTAGATCTAAAATTATATCTTAATACAAAACAGATTATTTTATTAATTTTAAGTTATTTTGTTTAATTCTGTAACTTTTATTATCTATTTTTTATGTCTCAAATAATTTTCTTAGTTTAATACAATTTTCTCTATGTATGGAAAAATAATAAAAATAAATATATTGTCATAATAAATAAATAACAAATATATTCAATGAAAAATATTTAATGTTTGCAGTGAAATATACAAAATTCAAAAAAATAATAATATATAATTATAAGCTTAAGTCACTGTGTGTATATATGTAAATTTATATATATATATATTTATATATATATATATATATATATATATATATATATATAACTCAATGTCAATTTAAAAAACATTTTTATTCAAAAAGACTACATTACCTTTTTACATGACGCACTGCTTATTTGAAACATTTAATATAAAAGAAAATACACAACTGGTCATAACAACTGTTAGAATTTAAAAGTACAATTCTGGGTATTGTATTTTTCATTTCAGTTGTAATTTAAAATTTGAACGTTGACAGTAAAAAGGCAATAACGGTTTTTTTTGAATTTAAAATAAATGAAAAAATATAAAGACTAAGAAACAAAAAATAGTTTTCAAATAAAAATAGTTGTTTTGGAACTGTGGCTGATTCACTTTACACAAATGAATTTTCACCCCTACACCACAATATTTTTAAGTGTTCAATAATCACTTATTATTCACTTATTATTTATAATTATATAATTTATAATTATATCGGCTGATGCATTTCGATGGCGACGCCATTATCGTCAAAGCCTTTCTGTATAACAGATTCTGTATAACAGAAAGGCTTTGACAATGATGGCATCGCCATCGAAATGCATCAGCCGATATAATTATGTAATTATAAATTATATAATTATAAAAAACAAGTGAACAATAAGTGATTATTGAACACTTAAAAATATTGTGGTATAGGGGTGAAAATTCATTTGTGTAAAATAAAAATAGTTTAATATAAAATATTTATTTATTTTTATGGTGTATAAAATTAATAACATTTTACTTACAATAATTTTTAGCTACTGTAAAATCATAAAAGTTTAGTCAAAATAGTTGTTTTTTATAAATACTGAATTATTAAATATTTATTTTTCAGAAAAATAAATGTTTTTATTAATATCTCATTGTTCTAAAAAAAATATAAATCGCTTCGAGCAAACAGGAACCATTAATAATTTATTTATTAAAAAATAAATGCAAGTCTAACTCGAAATAGTGAAGTAATTATTGCAAACATTAATTGACAATTTGGAATATTTCGCTAGTTTGAACATAATTTTTTTTGTTTGTATTTTTTTTTTAAACAAAAGTAACAAAATGATTAATTATAAATATAATTAATTACTTTCTTACATACAATATTGTAAAAATATTTGAAAAAAATAAATTCCTTTTTAATGGCAGACTTAACAATCTGATTGGATTATTTATAATAAATATTCAATAGCATTTGATCCATTGTATCAAATAATTTATTATATCATAAATTATTTAGGGCTTCGTCTGTACTTCACTAAAATATTTTTAAATAATTAATTATGTAAAAATTACAGAAAAAAAGCTGAAATCTCGTATTCAATTACGATTATTAAACCATAATCGATTAATTTCTACACATTAACTATTTCATCAAATAACATTCAATATAAGAAACTTACAAATGTTTGAATAAAAAACACAAAATTGATTTTTTTTAAAAAAATATTTAATTATTAAATATTTTTTTATAATTTTTAGAGATGATTTGTCTTACAAAGAACATAAGATTGTTTAATTAAACAAACCATTTCAGCTCAACACAACAGTAAATTTATTAAAATAAAATACATTTTTCATTTAAACACAGTTTTAATGTAATAATTTCGTGACAAACCTATATCTTTAGTCAACTTATTTAGTACTTAGTAATATCTTTTCCTAATAACACACATTCAACTCGACAAAAAAATAATGTAATTTTTTTCACTTATACATTAGTGTAAGTTAAATGACGTCTTCTTATTTTTATAAAAAAATAAAAATATTTTTTACCAAAAAGTTGTATAGAACATGTTTTTCATAAATTAAATTAATTATATTTATAAATTCGAACTTTTTAAATACACTCACACTTTAATTATATGAAAAATATATTTCATACCTTATATTAATAATTTATTTAATATAAATATATTTACTTTATTTTTGCAAGTAAAATACACAAACATCCACATGTATATATATATATATATATATATATATATATATATATATATATATATATATATATATATATATATATATATGAATGTATAAATAAAAAAAATATTATTCTATATTTATTAATCCATAAATAACATGAAAAAAACACAATAACTTTCATAATTACACAAATAAAAATATTCAAGTATTTAAAGGTAAATATAAATATTTTTAAATATTACATGCATTATAATCTTCAATGTAATCATTTCAATAATAAATTTTGATATGATAAATTAACAATGTATATTGCTATAATTATTATTTGTTATTATCATAACTAATATATTATTTAATATTAAACTTGATAATTTGTTTATATTAAAATGCTAAACTAAATTTAACACACGTTCTTATTTTTTCATATGTTTACAATGTTTTAAAAAAAACTAAACTTTTAATATAATATTTATGAAACGATAAAACAATAAAAATATGAACAGACTTACCAGATGATATAGGTATCAAAAGTTCTTCTGGGTGTTTTTCCATTTCGAAAAGTGCAATATAAGCTTACATCGACCACCATTCCCTACATAAAAAATGATATTACTGAACGAGTTCCAAATAAATCAAAAATTGAGTACAATTCAAATCGAATTTAAAACAGGATAAATTCACTCATGAAGGGGTTGTATTTTTCGTCAATTCATTAAAAATACAAAACATGATAACTTTTTTTTCGAATATCTCAAACAAGACTACATACATATATTACTACAAAATTAGTACTAAGTACTGTGTCTTAATCTGTACCTTATTGCAATAGAATTCCCATAGAGCAGCCACCTACACTTCCTTCTATACCTGTGGCTCTTGCAATCTACCAACGCGTCACTCAATATTTACACATTGCACAAAAACAGTCAGGAATGCACTGTTCCACTATGCAGCCACCTGCCTAATTTACAAAAACAGACCTGTACACGCAAAAAAGCGACTCTTCAAAACGTTACTATTAAGCGAAAAACATTAAACGTGTCGCCCGAAATGCATATCATAGTTACAAATAAAATACAATGACCTGCGAAAATTATTTAGCAAAACACAAACAACACGGCATATTTTGACACTTGTTACTTCACTACTGCCATTTTAAAGAGGAGATGACGTCAGATACAGTTGCAAACACTGATGTCTTGTGCGGCACATAGGTAACATACCTTCATGTATTGTTATGCAAAATTGTAAGTCTGATCAGAAAATTAACGCTATGTGCCTGTACATTTCTTCAAATTTGCAATGATTCGTTCTAGTCATATTTTTGTACAATGCTTGCAACAAAACCATTCAAATCATTCTTCAGCGAGTGTAAAATAAAAATACGTACCATTAAAACAAATTCAATTAAATCTAAACCCCCAGCATCATTGGTACTGACATGTTATTTACAACAATGTAATGAACCTCCGTGGACATCGTATTTTGTAAAAGTGCGTATCTTATAGAGCTTTTTATATTATTAGCATTAATATGAGGTTATATCTTTGTTTCTCTAGCAAAGCTGCGTTGAAAATGATCAATGGGGTAAAAGTCATTTTAACTGGAAAGTAGGAAACTCCAATTATCATATTTTAAGAACTGGATGTTACCCCTATCTAAAATATCATTGTTCAAGAAGACCTTACCATAATTTAGCACTAGAAAATGCTTTTTTTAATTTTTTAAAAATTACAAACTTAGGTAAACTATTTAAAAAGTAATTCATTAAATTAACTCATCTAGTCACACATATACATATATACATTGTATATATATATATATATATATATATATATATATATATATATATATATATATATATATAATTTACTAATGTCTACATGTTTTTCAATATTTCAAAAAAATTGAATACTGGAAAACATCAACATAAATATACCAAAAAACATACATTATATATATAACAATAAATCATGTTATATAAATTTATCATGACAGCTATTTAATAAAAAACACATTTAATATATAAATTTTGTAAAATACTTTTAGGAATGCCTTTATTAGCATATGGTATAGCAGCAACTTTTTTAATTACCCATAAAGAACTAGTTGAAACTCCTCATGGACCTGTAGAAATATTCTTTTTATATCCTGAAGATAAAGGATCATTAAATTAATTTTTAAATTTTATTATCAATATAGATAAATGCTTATATACATATACAATTTTATTTGTATACAAATAAAAAATATAATAAATACTTTATTTATAAATCTAAAAATTATTTTGTTCATATTTTTTTTATTGAATATCAAAATAAGTTATTTACCAATTATAGAAAATTATTTATAAACAAGTAACATCTTTTTTATTCTTCTAGAAATAAAAACACCATTGTTCTTTTAAAAACAATATCAAATAACTTATTATTCTACCAATACAATATAGTTTGTATTGAATTTGATTCTAACTTTACATTTATATATCCACGTTGAGAATCATGTACACTTATAGAAGCTGGCTGGAATTTATTACTGAAATTAAAATATATAAATAAATATATCTATTGCAATATAATGAAAAGTCATTTTCAAACTTTATATCCAATGAAAACAAAATTTGTCAAATTATTAAAATAAAAGCAAATTTAACATATTCAGTTTTATCATTACTATCTATATATAAGAAAAGAATTGCAATAATGTTATATATTAATCATTTTAAAAATATTTACCAATAAATAAATTTACATACTTATTATACAACACTACAACTGTTCCACCATCTGGTCGTTGTGCTGCAATTGCTGACACTTGACTATTTTCTGGTGAAATTCCAATTCTAATTGAATCTATTGGTATAAACTTGGAAAAATGTCCGAGAGCATAAAACATTGGTTGCTTATAAAATTCATCGGATGTGGTATTTACAAGTATGGGTGCGTCAACAAAATTATCAATCCATGTTGGCCCTCCTTGTAAATCAAGTGCTAAATTCCAATCAATCCAACCAGAAACTCCATGTTGAAGATTCTGCAATGTTGTAAATGCAATAGTTCTTTTAAAAATCATTCATCCAAATATTTGTTGATTAAACGTTTATTTCACTTTTATATAGTTACTCTCATGAAGTAATTATTTTTTACCTCTATTATATCATCAATATAATATTCAGCACGTTTCCAAGATCCTAAAATAACATGTTGTTGCCAAGGTCTATCACCTAAAAATTAAATGCATTTATAATTTATTTATATACATTACAATCTATATAAATATATTTTCCTACCATTACATGCTTCAGTAAGCAACAGAAACTTCTCTGGAAAATTTTTTTTTGTTAAACGTAAAACTGAAGCTGGTGTTGTAGAATCAAAATACCAATGAACAGCAATTCCATCAACATAATCTCGAGTAACTTTATTTTTTAACAACTAAAATTATTATTGTTCATTTTAACAACACTGTGATAATAATAATTTTGTATTAACAAATTACTTACTATATTAACCCACCAAGGGAGAAAAAAACGTTGATCGTCTAATACCATTAACTTAATTTTGGAAAATTCTGAATTCCGTAATGTAGGCCCTAAATTTTCTGATATCCATTTACTCTAAAAATAAAATTTCACAAATATACATCATATTTTTACTTGTTAACTGATTAATGTTTTTTAATATTCAAAAATTACTTGTGAAAACGGTGTCCAGCCCATAGAATTTAAATCTCTTAATGGAATGATTCCGTTAACTGGTTCATTTCCTGTAGTCAAACCCCAGAACTGAATCCCTTCTTTCTTATATTCTTCTAAAAATTTTATGTGGTAATTTGCCCACACTTGATAATATTGTTCATCGAGAAAACCAAATCCATATAAATTTTTATTTGTTTTCATCCAAGCAGGAGCGCTCCAAGCTGTTCCTATGAGTCGAAATGATCCATTTGTTAATTGAAGTGCTTCTTTTATTATAGGAATCTACAATATTTATTAAATGACTTCAGTAAATTTCATTTATTTTTTTGTTACATATATATTGAAATCTTTTTTATCAATAATGAGATGAACTATAAAAAATTCTTATTTAACACTTTTCAAATACTATTTAATACAACACCTTTAACTCATAATCTTCTTTAGCTAATGCAAATTTTGTTAAATTAACATCACCAGGTTCTTCATTATATGCATAAGGATGTGTTGAAAAATCTGTTCCAGCGATAGGCACCCTACATGTACTGTATTGGATACCATCTTCAGAAAAATATGATCTGCAAATTTTTACATTTAAAGAAATTTCAGTATTTAAATTGATATTTATTTTATTGATAACAGATAAAAAAAATATATCTTGTTACTAATTTAACTTTTTATAAGTACATTTGATTTTGATCTAGTTTTATTTTAATATAAATATCTTATTATAAAATTATCTCAAAATAATTAAGATAGTAATATGTTATTATGTCAAAAATACATTAAAAAATAATATATTCTTGATTAATTATATTGAAATATTCATAAAATCAATATTATCTCATAATGATTAGCTATAAATTAATCTATTATGTAAAAATATATTTAATGTAACATTTTATTATTATTTCTTTTTAAATTTTTTATCTTTTTCATTTATGAACTTGAAATTCAGAACAATTGATTACATTATACAAATCATATATCTATTATAGGAGGATCATTTGACAAGTATGGTAAATTTATTTATTGTTTAATTTAATTAATTAAATTATTTTTTTTAATTTAGTTTTTCTTACTTTTTTACCATACTTATCAAACGATCCTCGTATATATAATATTTTTTTTTTAAGAAATCAAATTGATATTTATATTCTTTATATTAATTAATTTATATTTTTCAAATCTTACCTTAAAAAATGTTCTTTCGTTTTGTTACTTAGCAAATTAAAATTAATTCCTGTTGAATCAGTCAGTGCTCCACCCCATCCATTTATAGTTTGATATTTCTCACTTTCATTTACAGTTAACTTAGTAGCTTTTTCAAATAGTATTTAAATTTAAAAAATATACATTAATATAATTACTTAACAATTATATTAAACTGTTTACAGAATAGCTTAAAATAAAAGTAAAATCAAAATTTACACACCATCAATAGCAGCTTCTTGTTGGAATAAACCTTTCGAGTACTGTAAACGAAGTCCATTTTTGCTTGATTCATATACAATATATTGTCCTTTTGCAACCTGAGATACAGGTTTTACTGTATCACAATGGTTTGAATTACAAACACAAACAGTGCCCCCATTGCCATAATCTCGTGGTAAGCAGTCATCAGATTTACCTTCAAAAAAAATTCAAATAATATATATATATATATTGCCATATATGAAAAAATAAAAAAATAATGGAATAGCAAGAAGTATGTAAATTTAATTAATAGGCTTATATTAATTAGTATGAAATATTCAAGTATTCTTAATCTATAATTTTAAAAATATATATATACATATATATATATATATATATATATATATATATATATATATATATATATATATATATATATGTTACATATATTGAATTTATTTAAATTAATGCATGTATTTAAGTAAAATAAAATATTTACTAAATTTTTTTTCGAATGTTGAATGAAATCAGATTTAAATTTTTTTAGGTATATTTATTAAATTATTATTATTTATTGAGTAAATTAATATTAAAAAAATTAAATATAAATATTAATTAAAATACAAAACAATAATAAATTAAAAAAATCATGAAAAATATATAAAATACAATTCTTTTTTAGAATCTAAATCAATAATTTTTAATAAAAGAAATAAATTATATTATATATTTTTAGTTAAAAAATATTTAAGTTATTTATAGTTAATATTAAGAGATTACCCTTTACAATGAGAAATTTTAAAAAAGAGCAGCAAATTAAATCTATTAAAATCCACTTCTAGGTGCAAATTCATTTTTAAAAAATGTTCATGCCTTAAAATAATACTAAGAATCAGTTGTATACAAAAGTATTTTTATTTTATATTTCATTTTAATCGTATTAAATGTAATATATAAAGAAATTTCAAAAGACTTTGAATTACTAGAATTTATATATACAATTATTAAAATAATATATATATATATATATATATATATATATATATATATATATATATATATATCAAATTAAACAGAAAATTATAAAAATATTGGGATTTAAAATTGAATCTTTGAAAATATATTAATGACGCGCGCAAATTTAAAACTGAATTCTTCTTAATATGAAAATTCGTTATTAAAAAAATATTTTTTATATGTATTTATGATTATTGTTTAATATATATTTTTATATAAGTTTTACTTCAAATTCATTTTAAAAAATCAATATTTGTATGTATTTAAAGCTAATATACTTTTACTCACTTAATATTTATAAAAAAACTTACCTAAGCAAACAAATAATAACAATAATGAAGAAATTCTCAGTAACATATTTGCAAACTTTTACACCGCGACGAATTTCTACACTACATAAAAATATAATATTAAATCACTGAAACAAATTTATTGGTAGAAAAATGAAAACTGATTTTATAACAGTGAAAGTGGGATTTTATATTAAATATTACCATCAACACTTTAAATATTAAATTTAATATATTCACTTGATGCGAGTAAGACAGCAAATACAGATAACATTTGTACATATATTTCTATCTTTTAAAATAGTGTATTTATGATAATTGATCAAATACAATGTAATCAAATATGATAAATATATAAAATTAAAAACGAAAACAATTTTTTGTATCTTAAAAATTATCTTTTGAATAAAACTATTCACTTGTATTTTTTCTTACTACTAATGAAAGTTTTAGAGGTTACAATGTATATGGACTAATAAAAGTAAATACAATTAACTATTCTTCTTTCAAGTACTATTGTCCATTCATCTTTAATTTGCATAAAATATATATGCTGTCTGTTTATGATAGTTCTACTTTATATTTTTCTTTCGGCAGTTTATTATTACAAAGTACTTGTTATAAAAAGTACAAAATTTAATTAAAATAATGTAATAAAAGACATTTTTCCCTAATAATAATATGCGCAGTTTTATTAAATATGATACTATTAGTAATATTATATTTATAAAACAAGATTGTAATTATCACATATGTACTTATTTTGATTCGAAATTATATTAGGAACTGTATTAACTATATGCAAACCTAATAATAACATAACATTACAAACTATGTTAAAAATAGAAACGTATGTTAAAACTTTAAATAAAGACATAATTAGAAATTGTCCTATATAACTATATATATATATATATATATATATATATATATATATATATATATATATATATATATATATATATATATATATATACTATAATACTCTATACTATTTTATTTTATAATACAGAATATTTGTGTAAATAATATATATGATAACATATTTTAGTTTCCAGTCAATAAAATATATTTACTTTAAATTCTACATTAAATATTAACATTTGATAATTAACAGTGAATTCTATTTTTATTCTTCTAGAAAAAAATACCCAAAAACCTTTTGAATACAATATGCAAACAAATTCAAACAATGTATTTTTTACCAATATAAAATAGTCTGAATTGAATTTGTTTCTAATTTTACATTTAAATATCCATGATGAGGATCATGTAAACTGACAGAAACTGGTTGGAATGCATCTCTGAAATTAAAATTTATATATGAAAAAAATCTGTTCACTATTTTAATAAATGTAGACTTTTTCAAGTTTCACAGATAACGGAAGTCAATCTGTTGGCTTAGAAAAATCAAACCAAATATTCGATTTTTTCACTGTTATGTCACTAGAAATAAATTCGAAGAATTTGCGGTTGTTTTCCAGTTTATACATATGAATAATTTATATATATATATATATATATATATATATATATATATATATATATATATATTAAAAATGCAGAATCGTTGTTTAAAATAATAATATCTAATTTTATATCATAGCACATGCACACATCAAAACACATCCATATTATCATTTTTTCAAGATATTAAAATACCAAAATTTTATCAATTAAATAAATAAATTTATGTACCTGTTATGCAACACTATAACTGTTCCACCATCTGGTCGTTCTGCTGCAATTGCTGACACTGAACTATTTTCTGATGAAATCCCAATTCTAACTGAATCTATTGGTATGAATTTGGAAAAGTGTCCAAGAGCATAAAACATTGGCTGTTTATAAAATTCATCAGATGTGGCGTTTACAATTATCGGTGCATCTACAAAATTATCAACCCAAGTTGGACCTCCTTGTAAATCAACTGCTAAATTCCAATCAATCCAACCAGAAACTCCGTGTTGAACATTCTAAAAATATTCATATAGAATTATTTAAATAAATATTATGTAAATATTCATTAATTACAAACGTTTATTTTATTTTTATAAAATTATCATGAAAAGCTTATGATTTTTATACCTCCATAATATTACTAATATATCTTTCGGCACGTTCCCAAGACCCTAAAATAACGTGTTCTTCCCAAGGTTTATCGCCTAAAAATTAAATAGACATACTAATCAAAAAATAAATGTTTTTATAACCGAAAATGCATATACCATTGCAAGCTTCAGTAAGCAACATAAATTTTTCTGGGAAATTCGTTTCTGTTGTATCTAAAACTGAAGCCGATGTAATAGAATCAAAATACCAATGAACAGCAATTCCATCTACATAATCTCGAGTAGCTTGATTAGCTAACAACTAAAATGTTTACTATTTATTTTAACAATATTACTACAACAATAACTTTTTATTAAATTAATTACAATGTCAATCCACCAAGGAAGTAAAAACCGTTGATCGTCTAACGCTATTAATTTAATTTTGTAAAATTCAGATTCACGTAGCACAGGTCCTAAATTTTCTGATATCCATTTACTCTAAAAATTAAATTTCATAATTAAATATAATATTCGTAATTGTTAATAAATTAAATAAAGTCGAAGATAATTATCTGAAAATCACTTGTGTAGCAGGTGTCCATCCCATAGAATTTATTTCTTTTATTGGAATAATACCAATAATTGGTTCATTACCAGTAGTCAAACCCCAAAATTCAATTCCGTTCCTCTTGTATTCTTCTAAAAACCTTATATGATAATCTGCCCATGTTTGATAATACGTTTCTTCCAGAAAACCGAATCCTGTAAATTTTTTATTCGTTTTCATCCAAACAGGAGCCGTCCAAGCTGTTCCTATGAGTCGAAGTGTACGATTTGTTAATCTAATAGCTTCTTGTAACAAAGGAATCTAAAATGTTTGCGGGTTGATTTTATTTTATTACATTTAAATTTCACCTTGGATTTATATTTTTTTTCTTTGCAGAAAAAATCAGTTTTAAGAAATTTAAAATACAAAACCTTCAAATTATAATCTTCTTCTGTTAAACTAAATTGCGTTAACATTTCATCATCAGGAATGTCATCATATGTATAAGGATGTGTTGAAAAGTCTGTTCCAGCAATCGGTACTCTACAGTTACTATATTCAATTCCATTTTCAGAAAAATATGATCTACAAATTTTTATATTTGAATAAATTCAGTTCATAAACTGTTACTTGTTTTATTGGTAATATTTAATAATTAATATAAAATATTTTTTGTAGTAATGTAAAATTTTCGCAAATTTCTGACTACCGTTTTGTAAGTATTTTGCAAATCCTTTTTCATGTTTACAAGTAAAATCGTATTAACAATTTCCATAAAATATTAATTAATATCATTTAAATCTCACCTTATAAAATATTCTTTTGTTTTGTTGCTTAACGAATTAAAATTAATTCCTGTTGAGTCAGTTATTGCTCCACCCCATCCATTTATATTTTGATATTTATCATATTTGTTTACAGTAAATTTGGTAGCTATTTCAAAAAAGATTAACTTTTTTTAAAAAAATACGATAATTGTTTAACAATCAAATTAAATTACAGTCAAAACAAATTAAAAACTAAAATATAATCAAACTTCACACACCGTTAATAACGGCTTCTTGTTGGAATGAACCTTTCGAGTACTGTAAACGAAGTCCTTTCTTACTTGATTCATACACAATGTACTCTCCTGTTGAAGGCTGATATACAGGTTTTACAGAATCACAATAGTCAGCATTACAAACACAAACAACAGCTCCATTGCCAAAATCTCGTGGTAGACAATCATCCGATTTGCCTTCAGAAACCATTTTGAAACAGTATTAATATTTAAAAAAATTCTGTAGATGAAATTTTCAATACAATTTTAGTTTGTTATTTTTTATAAACTATTTTTAAATAATTAGAAAATATATTAATACTAATATATAAATTGAAATAATGATTTTCATATTAATTAGTTTATTTATTGACTTCACTGTTAATATAAACTTTAATTAAAATTTGTGTAATAAATTCTTATTCTATACTACATTATATTAATTAGACTAAAGATTCAATTATAATTAATCTGGGATTATTTTTTGTACATATATTTTTGATTTTGTATTCTAATTTATTCAAACTAATTTCAAATATTTAAATGGATAAACAAAAACTCTAATTGTATTTTTTAGAGAATTAAGTTATTTTAAAAATTAGGTTCTAAATATTCAATTAAACAAATAAATATATTTTTTAAAATAAAAACTGGTTATTGAATTACATAAAATAATTATTAAATAGGAATTTAAGTAAATAATAATAGTTAATTATTTTAATTAAAAAATGTCTGATATAAACATAATTAAAAATGAAACGTAGTAATCTAAAATAAGCCACTCCGATAAAGAGATAGGGTTTTAATATTCTTACAACTTTATTTTCGGCTTGAGTTTAATTTTTTTAAAAAAGAATTATGCTTTAAAATAATGCGAAACAATTTTTAGTACAAGAATATTCTCATTTTACACGGTATTTTAATTCTTTTAATTTATGAAAAAAATAAACTACAATAACATTTCGTTTCAGTTACAACTATATATCGACAACTAGGCTTTCTTTCAATTTTAGAAAAATATTTATATGTTTTAAAATTTTTTTTATATAAAATTATTTTTATTTTACACTTCATTCTATTAATTCTAAAAACGCAAATACTCAATGTTGATATAACTACAAATTTTATTAGTTAAATATTGAAATTAATAACTAAATTATTTAAAAATTATAGAATGCATAACATACCTATGTGCTTTTATATATATATATAAAAAAAATTAGTGTGCACATGCAAATATAAACAAATTTATATTCAAAATTGAATTTTAAAAACATTATTTCATTACACAGGCAAATTTGAAATACATTGTTTATAAAATAAAAAAATATTTGTTTTGAATACAATTCTTTATTTCATTTTTCAATTAAATTTAGTTTAAGACAAATATTACAACTTATTATAGTTAATAAATTTGTATTTAAATTTTGTCTTTATATTTTAAAAATAAAATAAAACATACTTAAATTAATGAATAATAATGTTAAACAAAACCGTACAAACATATTTACACTGTAAAGACTTAATATACTACATAGAAATATGAATGTAAATGAAACAATTTTAGTAGTAGAAAATGGAAAACTAATTCTAAATGGATGAACTTGGGTATTTATATTAAACGTTACTCCCAATACTAAAAATATCATATTTAATATTTACTATAAGTGAGTAAGATAGCAAATATAGGTAACATATTTATATATGTTTGTTTTTATAATATTGTGGTATTTATGATCATTAACAACAATGTAGTTTAAAATAATAAATATTGTATTTTAAAATAAAAAGTGTTTTTTATGATTTTAAAATTATCTTGTTGAATAAAACAATTTATTTAATAATTTTCTTAACATTAACTAATTTTTTTAAATTGTAATATTACAATATGGTAAACGAATAAAAATATATTTAATTTTTTTCTTCCAAAAACAGTTAATAATCCATTACTAATTTACATTAAAATATATTATTTTTCTTTTGAAAAGTATTTTTTATGAAAAATGTACGAGATTTTTTTTCAAATAATACATTTAATAGATAATTATTTAGTATTAATTAACTGGACAGTCATATTTTATTGTGATAATAATATAGCATTGAAATATGATTTTATAATTAACAATTATAAATATTCGGTCATGTAATATGAAATGTTCGATTTCTCATCAGTTTCTCTTTAAATAATCCGACATTTAACATTACACGACTAAATAGATAAAAACTAAATTATGATAAATATATTCAATTTAATATGTATATTACATTTCAAAACTATCCTAAAGAAATATCATTTTTTGTTAATTTTATAAACTGAATATAAATTTTAATACATAAGTTGGCAGGTGTCATTAGTAATGAAAAATATTTTTTTATACTAATTTTACCATAAGAACTTATACACGCTTGACCTTAAAACTTATTTGAAATACAAAAATACAATATTATATTTTATAAATGTTTAGAAGTTAAGATGTTCATAATATTTTACTTGGCATTTTATATATTTTGGCTATGCAGACTTGGGGAAGACCTGGAATAACTGGACCTATCAGTTAATAACGATTCTAATGTCGATGAAGCAAGCAAACGATGTGTCTTATCAGCGATACGGGAAAGCCGTTTTTTTGTCGGTATTGGCATTTCTCTAGAAAATGTAAGAGGTTTCAAATCCCATAATGTTAATGCTAAATGCGGTGCACATTGAGAAACTGGAAGCTGCATCTATTTTAAAAAAATACCCAAATATTTAAAAATATTATATATTTATAAAATGTTCCTTATAAATATACTTACATTTTTTTTCATGCTATCAATTTGAGTTAAACGATTATGGATATTCGATTTTTTATCAGAAGGTATGAATGTTTTATTGACTATATGACTCAAGTCATGTTTTTTAATAGCGTCGTCAAAATGTTCATTTAATATACTGGTTTCTAATGGAAACATATTTTGTTCGTATTTTTTCAATTTTAATTCTTTATCGGATTCTCGCCAAGAATTTGGAACTAATAATTCATTTTGGAATGGTGGAGGGCTTAGTATTTTCATGTCACTTATTTTATAAATATTTTCAAGACTTTTCGTTTGAGGTTCAATAAATATACATGCAACTTCGTTACAACAGATTATGTTAATTGTTGTAGAAGACCATGGATTAGGACTGAAATTATATATATATAATTAGATATAGATACATAGATGAAGATATATTTTTAAAAAAAAATATTAAAAACCAATTACATATTTTTAATATATAAAGTGGCCTAAATGCAACTGAAGGATGTAACCTTCAATCCTGATTTACATCTTTCAGTCTTATTTTGACCATTCTATATATTTTATATTCAATAACCACATGTATACACATTGAAAAAAAACTTTATTTCGTCTATTCTTGTAAAATGTTTTGATACTTGGTTGAAAATTCCAAAATTAAATTATTAAAATATTAAAAAATTAAATTAAATATTTCACCTTCTAATTAATGAATTATATTTAGGACTAGAAAATTCAATATTATCTTCTTCTTCTAAATAAATAGACGGAACGTCTGTATTATAATTTTCAAACGAACGTTTTGTTTGAATATTTTGCACGCCACTTGCACGTGTCGGCCCTGGATAGATTGAATCAACGCCCCATTCAATAACTTTTCCCAATACGGAAAGTACTGGAAATTTTATTTTAATTGTCTGAAGACAATTGTGTTCTATGATATCCCATGTTTTTACAACCTGGAATATTATTCATTGATTAACATTTTTTAATAGAATTTATCTGTATTGAAACAGTAATAATATAAATACCGCATCTCTTGAAAAACT
Organism: Neoneuromus ignobilis; assembly: GCA_029203775.1. Taxonomy (NCBI): domain Eukaryota; kingdom Metazoa; phylum Arthropoda; class Insecta; order Megaloptera; family Corydalidae; genus Neoneuromus; species Neoneuromus ignobilis. The sequence goes on along the minus strand of CP092089.1, from coordinate 44,658,622 downwards.
AATAATCATATCTTTGTCTATTAACATATAAAGATCAATTATGCCTGCTTTATGTCCTCTGAAACAAACAGTGGGCTGTTTTATTACAACAGGATTCCATATACGTAAAATATGATCTTCACTTCCAGTTACGATCATGGAATATTTTTCATCCACTTTAAAACAGTTGATTCCCTTAAAAAAATATGTAAGTTTTTATTTACAGGATATTAATTATTTTCATATTTTTTTAAAATAAAGTTCATTTTCAAGTTAGAGGTTTCTAATGATTCATTCATATTAGCAATAATAAAATGTAAAATTACTTTTTTCTGAATATAATTTATGAACGTAAATGAGAAAAAAACAAGCAATTAAATTCTTATTACTTCTACTAAGCATACATTAAATTATTTTTTCTTGGAATTTATTAAACGCTATAATAATTAAAACTCATTAAATATTTAAAATAATTGCCATTATAATGACAGAAAACAAAACAAATTAAAATTTAAAAAAACCGCATGCATTAATTATTTTCTAGTCATTTTATTGATCGTTGTTCATAGATATTTATAATTTTAACCATAATTAATTTTCAATGTCAGTTTGTAGTAATATAAAAGTTGTTAAAAAATCTGTACGAGTTAAATATAGAAATGTTATTCAGAAAAAAATTCATATCAAGTAACATAATTTACCCATAACATATTATTATTACTTTTTAATATAGTTTCAATTTTTTAAGATATCTTTTACTACAGATAAGGAAATAATTTTGTTAAAAAAAATGTCTGCTATCTTGAATACTCTTCAACTTAATACGCTAATTGGTTATTAACTTAATACGCTAAACAATAATACTTAACAATTAAACAATAAACAATAGTAACATCCCACTGACCTGTTTTTATTAAATAATAAAATAATTTTGAAAAAGGCTAATCATAAAGAGAAGTAACTATCTTAAAAACTAATTTTTTTATATATTTATAGATACAAAACAAATATTGTAATTAAAAAATAATAAATCTAATTTGATCTTGAACGACAAATTTTTCACTGAACATTATTTATTTGAAAGGAATTTTCTATAGTTAAAAATATTTTATTTTTAATTTCAAAAATATATGTACTCACATTTTAAACTTCCATTAGAAATTTTTAATCTCATTTATGTAAGAGGCCTAAATTAAATTCAATGTTCAATCTCATTTATACGATACTTTCATATAAATACATAAAAAAATTACTATAATATCTAATCATTATTTATTTGCACCAGTTAAATAATTTATTTACTAATAATGTCAATAATGAAATACTTACTACTCTCTCCACTTTAAAAATATATGGTATTCGCCTACCATTTAAATGGTACACGACTAACGATGTATTTGGATCCTTACTACATGAAATTACTGTTTCATTGTCTGGTCGGTAGTGAAGACTTTCTATTTTATCGTAATGTATTTTTACTGGTGTACTAATAATTACGTGAGATGTGAAATTAATTACTTCCTTCAGCGATGAAAAGAATATAACTGTTCAATTATCGATTATCACATGAATGTGTTTAATTACTAACCATCCAATAATAGCAACTTAATTTATCCGAATACTTTTTTGGAAACAGACCGACTTTCGGTTGAAGAAAATTCATATACGTAAAAAGACCTTCGCTGTCTCCTATTAATAAAAATGATGTTTTGTCGGCATGATACACTAAACGCTAAAATAAATCAGTTTTAAGACAGATACATATTCGTTATTAAAACACAATAATAATTGTATGAAAAATTAATAATTTTTAAAATATATTTTTTTAATAATAATGTATTTTTAATTTAAAAGAGTCGTTGTTTATATTATTTACTGAAATTAAAAATCAATATATATATATAGGGTGGCCCAAATAAGACTGAAGAATTTAGATACACATTTATTTGCCTACTTTAATTTATTACTCTTCACTATTCTTCAGTCTTACTTAAGCCATCCTATACATACTTATAAGAAGACTCAGAAAGAGCTCCATTATTAGATAGGATAAAAATATAAAGCAATTTATAAGAATGGAAAAGGAAGTTATTGGATCAGTCGAAGTGGAATATGTTAGAAGAGACCTTTATCCATCAATGGTTGAAAGGGGTTGATATTAATGATGATAAAACTACCTCTTCTGGATTTTATAAAACTATAATTCACTTTTATAAACGAAATACTTTTTAACAATACAAGATTTTATAAGTGTTTAATAATCATTTATTCTTCAATTTTTTCTCATGCATTTTTCAATAACCACATTGTCTATTTAATAATTTTGACTGTTTAAATTATGGCTATTGAAAAAATATATTAAAAACAAAAGTAACAACAGGGTAGTAAGTAATCAAAGGTAATTATCATTCTCGATGCTATATTTCTTATAGGACCTTAACCTCTATGACAATACTAGCCCAGTATGACTTTTTCTTATTAAAGTTTCATGACAATTATGTTTTTCATGAGATAAAATTGTCAGCCTCATCCTGTCTCAACTAACTTAGGAAATTCCCCGACCAGGGATCAAACACAATCTTCCACATGATAGGTGGTAATGCAATTACTACTCCATCAATCGACTAAATAACTATTAAACATTTTTATAAAGTCTAGTAATTTTAGAATTAATTTCATAAATATTTGTCTGCACTTTGATTTTTTATATTTTAAAAATTTAATAGTATTTTTTGTTAAAATCATAGCATGCAAAACTTATTTAAATTTCAAATTGAAATCTATAACAAACCGTACATACTTCTGGTGCATTCGGTATTCCAGATATAAACCAAACTGGATTATGCAACAACCGCGACGCATCATACAAAATTAAACATCTTGCCGATGTAGCAATTGCTAGTATTTTACAATCAGGTAAATATACAGCGTCTGTTATCCATTTGGATCGCGACCGTTTTGGAAGAGCAAGATCTTTTGCTCTGATCTCGTCTAACATCGCATCATATTGAAATAGAAGGGACATATTACCATCATAAATACCAATTCGACCATAATACGTCATTACAACATAACAGAACGATTTGTTCGTTTCAATAATTACGATTTTTTTAATTGATTGTCGCTAGAAAAAACAGTGTGGAATAATCCAAGATTCTAGTATAAAACAGCGGTACAACAACCTATTTTAATTATAATACATAAAATATATTTTATAATTGCTCTTAACTTACTTTAGTGTGTTCAATTAATCTGTATTTGTAAACAGAACACTCGTATCTATCTTTTACATGGCCGGTATGTTTTAAAATAAATTCAAGAAATTGTTTCCATGTAATCTTGTCTTCCTTCGCTACATCAATTTCGTTAAATAATGAAACAGCTTCGAATGAAAATTTTCCAATCCCTGGATATAAATAGATGGATAGAAAGTGTTTATTAAAATTGTATTATTTTTAATAAAAGTCTATAAGAAAAATTATTTCTAAAATTTTGGAACAAAAAAAATGTCAGCATTTAAATAAAACAATTTTTTTAATATATATTTATTTTACAGAATATTCTGTGTCATTTATATATTTTTTATAATTTTAAATATTTATTATATAAAATAACCTAAGTGAGATTAAAGGATTTAGATATACATTTACTTCCTTAATATCATTTACTATCCTTCAGTCTTATTTGGGTTACTCTATATATAAATATTTTTTAGTTTTAATTATAAGTAACCATATTTTTTTAAAATTAAATATATAAATTCTAATGTAAACTTTATTTATATTTAGAAGTAACTGTCACGATTTGTAGATTTAATTTATAAAGACGTGTTAGAAAATTAAATAAACATCAATTTAACAAATCACGTTTATTATTGAATTTGTTTTTTCTAACACTTTCTAAAGAAATAAACTAATATTTGTCAATATGAAACTGATAATGACTCAAGTGTTTTTTTTCAATAATTCCAATCTTTAAAAAAATGATATGATTTTTTTTCCAGGTCACTCACCGAGAGTGTCATCGATTGCAGTCACGAACTCTTCTCTTTTAATAGTTTCAACGTCAATGTATTTCAATCCTGACGACTGTTTTTCAGCCACGAAATAATTATGTAAAGTATTTAAATGTATACAAGTTAAATGGTTCAGTAAAGATTTCCATAATTCTTGTATAGGGTCATCTATAGATTCAAGACTAAAAAGAATTCATGTTAATGTTATTTATTGTAAATTTGACTTCTATTACTTTCATTTTCAAAATAGGTTAAAAAATTAACTGATAAATTATTAATATAGACATGTACTTAACGTTTATAAAGAATATTAATTGTATAAAAAAAATACAGACATCAATATATGTAACAGATTGAAAATATTTTTATGCAAATGACCTCTATAACCAATTAACTTGACCAGTACATTCTTTAAAAAATAAAAAATACTTTAAACAAAATCACTTTAAAAATCATTGAAGTAAATAATATTACTTAACTCTTTTAAATATTTTTTTATATTATTTGCCTCGAAAAATTTTTAAAGGTATATGCAAAAAGGTTTATTATTTTTTTTAATAAATAATGCAAATTATACAAAATATAATAAAAAAAATATTTGTAATAGAATTTTACAAATATAAATAACAACAAACTATAAAATGCAGCGCCGATATTTCGATGCTATGAGTCTTTTAACGTACAATAAACAAGCCGATATACCGACACGTGAGATTAAAAAGGTTAATTTCTCTTGGATATATAATCCTTAAAAATTGTTAAATATGAACCTAAATAATAGCAACAGCCATTTACAAAGTTAGTAAAAAATTTATATGAAAATAAAAATATATGTTTGAGAGACAAAATATCTAATATTTTTTAATAAATTTGAAATAATTAACCAGCACTTCATTCGTACTTAATGGAACAATTAAACTTTCTGAATAAATAATATGTAATTTTTTTTAATATCAATTATGAATCTTATAATAAGTATTATTTAATTTGATGTCTTTTCTCAATACAGTTAGATTAGTGTAAAACTGTTAAAAATTAATTTATTTTTTATTTGGCTTAAGAAATAATTACTATATTAAATGAATAAATAATTCCAAAATCAACTGTCAACAAACTTTTTTTCTAGAACTACAATAAATAAATAAAAATGTATAACATGTAATAAATACACACTTTGCATGGTTTATACATTCATAAATATTTATAAAATTCTATTGTAGAAAAATATATTAAAGAGAAAATTATAATATTAAAAATTATAACTGTAATTTATAAGCATAATGGAATAGTTCAAAAAAATAAAGGATATATGTTTTATTCTAGTAAATATTTATAAATAAATATTATATAAAATTGAATAAAATTACATAAAATAAACTGATTAAAATAAATATCAGTGAATTTGAAATTGGCTGAATTCCTGTAGATTATTTTAGTAATTGAAATGTATTTAACTTAGAAATCGTGTGGATATATATTAAAAGCATACCTTAAATTTAATATACTTTCAGCTATGTCCATTTCAAACACAATAAAAATTAAATTTATAATCAGATCGTTTATTTCAATATATAATATAAACATGAACTGAATTTATTCTAATCTAAATATATATTTCTATTTAGAAAGTTTCACTTTTATTTTAAAAAAACAATTTCACAATGTACATAAAATATACATAAAATATGTTTTACTGGTAAAAACTACAAACTAATACGAATAAAATGTAATCAAACAGGACTAATAGTACGTATAAAATATAACCAAACAACAATGCTATTGATCAAACTGAAGATACTGAGTTGTGTTACTATAGCATCACTAATAATGGATAGAAAATAAGATCGCAACAAAAATCGTATAAATAATCAAAAATAGTCGATCAATTACAATTCCTAAAGCAGTCCACATATCTTGTATTTCCGCTATCGATTCTATTGAAGAATTTAATTTTCCGTAATCGTTACAACCCTAGAATGAATAAAAAAATTCAAGTAAAAATTATATCTTAAATAAATATGATCGAAATATGTTTAACACAATTTCAATGTAAATTTTATTTCTTACAAGAATAATCTTATTTTATAAATAAAATTCATAGTATATTAAAAAGTATTTTCTATATAAATACATATAATTACAAAAAAAAATAATCAAACACTAATGATATTCATGAGCTGTGAAATGTGTATTAGCGAATAAAGTGAACAATAAATAATTATTGAACATTAAAAAATCTTATATTGTTGACGAGAATGATTCATTATGGGATGTTTTTTTTACTAGAGACACCAGACATGTTAAATTTAATTTAAAATAGACATATAAGGAATAACTTACCTTCGATTTGGGTAGAAACATAATCGTTTGAATACTAGGATATGATAATATTTTACATATAATGGACGGTAATGGCTTACTGTGCGAATTTCGAGACAATCGAATTACAACAACAGATATGATTAAAGCAATAGTCGATGCTATAATCATTTGTTGACATGTCCATACTGAAAATATTATATATATATATATATATATATATATAAACAGTTAACGTTTTTATACATTTAAATGTAATTAAATATTAAATTGAAAACATACCTAAGCCTGGTATATAAATAGGATGTGACGGTGCATGATTTAATAAAGTTAATAATGAACCAGTTAACAGTACGATTATGAGACAAGACAAAGTAATTTTTAAATTACTCATAGGTGAGACACAGAATATTAAAAGTAGCAAAAAAGATATAACTGAAAATATAAATTAATTACATACAATTATGCATCAAAAAATATACTTACTATTAATTCTGTTAAAGTATTTATCAGTAATATTTAAAATTAATTAATTAAATTTTATAAGAATAATTGTTCATGTACACTTACTAAATTGTATTGAAAAGCAAACATTAGTATAAACAGAATGTCTTCTTGTTAATTTCATATATATTTTAAGAGCCGAAGTATAATTAGTCAACTCTTCACTGTTATCTAAACTATCTTCACTGTAATCTAAACTATCACTAAACCACGGCAAATAAAATCCAGAATATTCAGTTGCGTAATGAGAAATATCCCAGCCAGACGAAACAACATTCGTCTTCTACGAAATGAAATCGATAAAAAAATCATTTAAAATCTTAGTAAAGAAAACATACAACTTTTGCGCCCGTGTCTGGAAATAATCGAATTAAATTCTGTTGTGTCCAAAATCCGAGCAAAATCTCACAATTGTAATCGTTATATGGCCAGTAACGTATATTTGTCGTCGAACACCACACCTTTAGGTTTGTTTTCGGTATCCAAGTTGCATAACCGCTTTGGTCGATTTTCATTGAAGATGGTCGAAGGATATTAGCGCCATCATTCACTGAACTGAATAAGCGTATGAACGATTTATTTTTGTTACATATATTCAATATTTTTAACATACTTGAAAAGAAAAAGATCGGTTGGCATCCATATTTCTCGGTGTGATAATACTAATGATGTGATGTTCTCAAATTCATCAGACTTCCATACCATTTTTTCATCTTGCCAGTGCTAAAATTATGATAAAATATATTGACTTATTAAAATCTAATTTTTCTCGTTTCAAAATATTTACAAAAATATTATTAAACGATAAAACACTAGTTTTTTTATTTTTAAAATCTTAAATATATACATTTTATTACCCTATCATTTTTATCAACATTGCCTAAATAAATTAATGTTTTTTATTGACCATAAGTATATTTATACCATATTAAAAACCTTTAATTTTATTATAACCAATTTTTCATAAAAAATATCAACAATTATAACACAATATTTATAAAAAATATATTAAAAACATACCAAATTAAATTTTCCATTAATAGACAGTATAGTTTTTTTCTCATCCTGTTTATAAAAAAGTATTTAAATATAAATCCATTAAATAACAATCATTAAATGTACTTACAAAATCAATATGTTCGCATGAAAATGACAGAAATACAAATGTAAATCCATCTGAATTTTCAGGAACTATATATGGATCGTAATCGTTTAGAAGTTGTTTTCTTAATTTGTCAATTTGAGATAATGGTTTTTCAACTTTACTTAGATACGATTCTGTCACATTATCTTTAGATTCACTTAAAGGTTTACAATTGAATAACCATTTTGCTTCGACACCTGTCCAAGACGAAAAACTAATAAAACGTATCGGTAGTGGACTAACATCTCTCCAAACAATAAACGCTATATCTTCTCCTTCACGACCAACTTCTATCAAGCCTTCTGTTAAAGAAATTAAAATATGTATCAAAATATTTTTTTAAAATAAATCTTATATATTTTACCTGTTGATATGTGGAGCCAAAATGATCTCATTTCGAATATTGATAAAAGACCAGCTGTACGAGATGTAACTTTAGTACCTTTACTACGCATTCGTCTTATATCTGAGAAGGTATTTCTGCCAGCACCTAATACAATTTCATACACTGGTTCTTTCTTATCAAGGTCTGTAGCCGGTGTTAACAAAATATGAGCGTCGTGCGATGATTGCACAGAAAAATGCAAATCTAATATATAGCCAGGACTATGAGATAAATCGTCGATTTCAAAATATTGTTTATACATATATCCTTTCGATATATATTCTCTACATGTTGAAAAATCTATAAAATATAACAAACAATTATTTAATGTCCAAGTTGAGATTGGAAAATATTTAATTATATATTTACCTGATTTGGTTGTATTTTTAATTGCGTTAGTAGTCGTTAACATAAATACAAATAATAAAATTAAATATTCCATTATTCACTTCGTTTAATTATTTATTGTATAAACATCGCCACTTAAAACTATTCAATGTGCAGCACGCAAGACATTTTATCTGCTTTGTCTAGGATAGTTTTATCATTATTTCCTGTTAATGGATAAATGATTTTAAAAATGTATATCGGTGAACGATTCAGAATCAACACGATAAAATACAAAATATGAGAATTATATAAAATATGTTATTCTTATTTTCAAAAGAAATCATTAATTAATAATAATCAGAGTTATTTATTATGGTAAAAATATGTTATATACTAAAATAACTTTCTCTTACAAGTAAAACATCAATTCTGAAAAAACAACGAAGTATTTTAATTTAATTAATTTAAAATAACAATTTTATTAAAAACAAATAATATTAGAATGACCGATGAACTTGTAAGGAAAACTACATATTTTTTTTGAAAAAGTAAATAATAATTTTGATAATTTTTTAAATATAAAACTATGTTTTATTTATATTTCTCAAAATGTTATGATACTTATATTTCATTTTATTTATATTTCTGTTCTAAACATATTTCTTATACTAAATTAAATTATAAAATTAAATAAAAATCATGAAAAATAAATCTTATACTAGATTTTTAGCAAGTACACATTTGAAATCAATATATGAATTTTTATAAAATCATATACAAAATAATTAGTTTTTTATTTAGTTTACGTTCAAAATGTTTAAATAAGTAATATATAAAAAATTTTCTAAACGTGGTCAGAAAACATGTAAGTAGACACAAGGAAAATCAAAAATATCTGATACAATAAATAAAATTAATAAAACGAGCATGGGCAGGACACACAACAAGAAGAAAAGGTAATAAATGGATAAAAATCATTATTGATTAGCGATTAAAAAATAAAGAGGTCAAATAAGAGACCATATCAAAAATTGAGGAATGAAATTGTGATTTATAGAGAAAGTGAAAATTGTCTGAGACTAGCGGAGAGCATATATATATATATATATATATATATATATATATATATATATATATATATATATATATATATATATCGCAGATAGAAAAAGGATCGAGTGTATCAAAAAGAATACAAAAGTAATGAAAGTTATAATAAAAGCAAGAAGTTTAAAATATAAATTATCTGATAGTATAGTAACAAAATACCAGCAGTGAACAAAAGAAATTAATTGTGAACCCAGAAATGTAAAATTAGACCCAGAAGAAAACTTATGAATTAAGAGAACAAAGATATAAGAAAATTCATTCGACTGGAATGAGAAGGAAAAATATTGGATCGCTCAAAGTTTTAAAAGAAACCTTTATCAAGTAGTAAACAAAAAACTCCTAATGGTATTAAATAAGTATGTATGTGTGCGTTTGTTTGTACTTTTTGTCAATCAAGCAAATCAAAAAGACGTACACATATGTTAAGAATAACAAAAAAGGAAAAAATAATAAGAAAACAAATATAATTTACGGTTGTAGTAAGATTATAATCTGAAATATAATAGAACAGGATATATAATTATTTGTATGTTTTTAGTTTATAAATATTCATTAATGTACTTAGATATTTTTTGAATTATATACACTGTACGAAAATAAATTTCGATTTCTCTAGAGCAATAAATACTCTTTCTAATTATTTAATATGTTAACTTTCTTAAAAAAAATGTAAACACATTTATAATACGAGTATATAATAAATTGATATATACAATGAAAATAAGAAAGGAAAAATCATTAGGATTTCAAAAAAGTAACCTGTAAAAATTATTCGAAAATTAATGATTAAGACGTTATAAAAGGTTTAATATTTTTAAATAGCATTATATATATATATATATATATATATATATATATATATATATATATATATATAATTCAATTTTAGTATCAAACATTTTTCATCACATTCGAAAACATATCTAATTCTTATTGCCATATCACATATAAAAATAAAATAAATTTATATACATACGCTTCTCACGTTACACTCTTCACAGTTGTACACAAACTTTTTTGATAGAAGCTTAGTAACTGATCTCTGTCCTGTTATTTTATAGTCCCCTCATATATAACAGACGCGTAGTAATAAATATAATGAAATATAACTAATGTACATGTATTTAAAACACGAATGTATATACATTGAATTAAACTACTTTCGAACTAAACATTTGATATTTATTTAAAAATATTTTAGTGTAAATCATTAAAATCGAAAAATTAATACTACAAATGGATTAATGATAAATAAACATAAAATAAATGATAAAGAAACTTTATAGAAAGGAAAACATAACAAGGATGAAATAATGTATAATATTAATTGAAATGATTTATTCTTGTAAAAGGCAGTGAGCTCTCTCAATAACAAAAAGTTTAACAATTCATTAAATAAGCGATATACATAATATATATATTTTACAACAATCTTATTCATATTAAGTATAACTTTAATATTATGTTATTTAAATATTTCTTTTATATATACATATTTGCAAACAAGTATAGTCAGAGTTTAAACAATGACACGACATCTAATAGATACACATAATGTTTACTCATCATTCGTAAATTAATTATAAAAATATACAAAATATTTTACATGATTTTTTTAATTAATATGACATCAGTCATGTTAATATATAATATGGCACCAGTTAATCTACAAAGAATGTTTTTATTTTTGTTTTTTGCTTTTTTAAAATCACTATTTCGACACATATACACAGAAGACTAGTCTTTAATATTATTTATTTTCAGTCAGTTACGTATTCTGGAATTTTATAATGGTAATTACAATTATTAACCCTTTAACTGAACAAACGTGAGGTTAAATTAGATTATATCACTGTGTGTCAATTTTTAGTTTATATTTAATTAAAAAATGATCGATGAACATTCGTGGAAGTGTTATTATATATTACTGAATATGTGTTTTAAAATGAAAATATAATTTATATACATGAAAAACAGTTAAAGGGTTATAAGACGCTTTGAAGATAATACTATCACATGCAAGGAAAAGAAATACATAATTATCTAATTTAAATATAGAGCTGCTCGACAGCTAAATTCTTTTCTGTTAGTCGCTAAAGACTAAAAGAACAAAGAGTATCATTAAATTTGGTCTTACTGTCTGTAAAGTACATTACAAAAAAGACAGCTATAATTTAGTTGTAGCTTGTAGCTTAACATATCTCGAATGTTGCTGCTCGTCTATATTTGGTGGTAGGAAATACTGATGCGTTTGTATTTTAGGTTTTGTAAGAAACCTTTTTATCGTAAAAACTAATCCGATGACAATTATTAATAAGGTTATACAAATAGCCAATAAAATAACATTCGTCTGATTGACAGCCTGTGTTGACCAATTTTGTGCCGTGACGCAATGAGGTCTTGAAACAGAATCATAGTTTTTCTTAGCTACTGAAACACACACTCGGTACGGTTTTTCATTGAACCCTTGGAAAATATACTGAGATTCTGAACAATTGATCTGTCTCTGAGTAATTAAAGAACCCCTGTCTAAAATCGCCACGTCTAACATACAAAGATTCGAACCAGTAATGTTAACATTTACCAAAATGTTACCTCGAGAAGAAATATTTGCAGTTACACTATTAATAAACGAATAAACGGGTGGAGGATACTCAATATGTTCAACGGGAGGTGTGAATTCCAAAGATAGAATATCAGTACAACCCAACACAAGCATCACTTCGTCTGTATTAGATTTTCCTTCGAACAAAGCGACACAGTATCGATACTGGTGTCCATATTTGAGTTTAGGTGGCGTTTGTACTGATATATTAAACCTATGAGGATCGGGGAAATCGTTCGAGCTGCATACAATCTTATTAGAATAGATACGAACTTCGCCGAACCCTTGATCTTCGTAAATGAAGAGCGTGTCGCACGTATACGGAATGGCATCAGAATCTACAAACCAATCAAGAGACACTGTTTTATTATCGTAAGAAAATGCAACCATTTTCGCACGTATATTGGAAATAGGATTATCGGGCGGTGCCATCAATGGTTCGTGCTCGTCTTCGCCGCAGAGAAACTGATCGAGCGGAATTTCAATTAGGAGACCGTTTTCCAAAAACGGTGGTGTTGTACAGACAGCCGTTGCTTTGTCCTCCGATGATAGGGTGGTCGAGTTGAGTAGCCATGTGACAAATTCAATGAGACTACAGTCGCAATTTAATGGATTATCTGAAAAAGGTTAAAGTTTCAATAAGAATTTGTAATTGTTGTGACCTGATTTTTGTACTGGATGGACAAGTACATTTTTATATTAATATTTGTAAATGCTATGCTTTAATTTTTTAAATAAAAAAAAATTTTCTAATACTATAAGATTTTTCTAACAAAATTCTTCAGCAACAATTTATTGTTTACTTTTTTTCAATGCGCTATGCTGTTTATAACATAATTAAAATCCTATAATATTTCGCCATCTAAAAATAATTCCATGAATATTGAAATTAATGTAAACAAAAAAATGTAATTTAATTTATATTACATAAATTTCAAATGTATAGGTATTTTTCCAAAAAATAAGTAACTAAATAACTAACTACTTAAGTTTTGTTGATTTTTTTGTATTTTTTTCATTATATAATCTAACAAATTAATGAAGAACCATTTATTACATTATCATGCTAATAAATGCTTATGCGTGTTCATAAAAATATCGAAATGAACATCAGAATATAAAATGAATAATAGATAATTATTAAATATCTATATAACATATTTTAATGTAGAGTTAAATGATTTATTTGTGTAAAAATGAATTAGCAGCAGGATCAAAACAATAACTCCAAAATATATCATTTTAAGTACGTTTAATTGTTAAAATAATGTTAATTTTAAGAAAAATATCACCTTAATTTTTTTTTTATTAACTTTATTTTTAACTTTAATATCTCACGATAATATTTATTAAAAATATAAATAAAATCATATAAAACTACTGTAAAATCAACTTTACTACTGTTATAACTAAGAGGTTGCCTATAAAATGTAGAGATAATGAATAAAATATATTTTATCAAACATTTTATTTTTTTAAGAAAATATAAAAAACCTGATATAATAAAAAATCCTCTTTAAAATAACATCCATCTTTTTTCATTTTCTCCAGAATATTTTTTTAATAGAAAATACAATATTTAATTATTGCATAAAAAATATTTTACATTTAAAAAATAAATCATATTTTTATTGCAAATTGTTCGATGACAAAAATTATAATTATTATATTTTTTAATGTTTAGTTATCAACATCATTTTAATAACGTTGAAAATAATTTATTTAAATATATATATATAAACTTTTTCTCGTAATTAGTTATAAGAACAATATTAAATTAAATATAATTAATAATTTAGTTAAAATAAAATATGTAATTACAATTATTCTACATTACACTATTTTAAAATTGTTTGCCGTAATAAAAATGCTCTGAATAAAGGCAAGATTGTATCTTACTACACATTTCACGAAATCACATACGCAATCTGAATTCATCACAGTGACATATAAAACAAATATAAACTACCTCTATTTTTTCAAATAAAGAATTTGAAATGGACAACTTCACAAAATCGTCAGTAGACAAACGATTTTATTAAAAGAATTTATCTCTTAACATATAATGCTCTTTTTTTGTACAAATATCAAAGAATAAATCAAAACTGTCAAAAGGTATTGTCTTTTCAATTAAAAATTTAAAAATTAGCATTAATATCAGAAAGAGTGAATATTTTTCAATTAAAACATACAACATTTTTAAATATAAAAATAATATTTGTTAATGAAGTAAATAAACTATTTGTAAACGGGTATATATTTTTTATGTAGATTTTAATTAATACGATCTTTATTTCTATGAATCTATAAATATGTATATATATTTATTTAAAAAATTACTTACCTAACAGTGTTAACCTTCGTAGGTGAACGTCTGGTTTCAAAGCATCACTCGCCACAATAGAAATATCATTTTCGTCCAATTTCAAATCTTTTAAATTTGTTAACGGCAGAATCAAATCGGCTGTCAATGCTCGTAAAAAATTATGTCCTAAATCCAATTCAATTAACTTTGTTAGGTGAGCCAAAGAAGCACCCGAAACAGCAACGATCCTATTATGCGATAAGTCGAGTTGTATTAACGTCGATAAATGTTCGAACGCATGATCTTCCAATACATCGATTTGGTTATGATGCAATAACAATGTTGTTAAATTAGAAAATCCTTTTAACGCACCACATCTCACACTACTCAGTGCATTGTGAGAGAGTTGTAAAATGGTCAGTGTTGGCATTGGCAACAATGTGTCCGGACTTAATGGTCCGATCAGATTGTTCGAACTTAGATCTAAATCTAATATTCCTGTAGGTAGATTCAATATTGCGATCGATGACATTTTTAATGCGTTTCCTCGCAGTCTTAAAATTCTTAACTGAGGTAATGTATTGAAAGCATTTGTTGTGAAATTAGTCAACTTGTTGTCGCTCAAATCCAGGAAAGATAAATTTGTAAGACCCTATAAAAATAATAACATTGACTTAACTAAAGACCTGTATACTGTATTTTTATGTAAAAATATTTTTTGAAATACATACATATATACATTTAAATAATTCAATATTTTTAAAACTATTAAATTACGTATCTAATAATTACATTAGAAATTAATGTGGTTTTAGAAAAATGGTTCATAAAAATCTGAAAAATGAAACAGAAGAAATTTTTATTTTTATTTTCATTCCTGCATGGGCGTTTTATGAATTTTATCAGTTCTATTCTTGGAATAAACAATAAAAATTCATAAAACAATATTTCATACAATTCTTTAGAGCATTTGATACTGATTTCGATTTGAAAACCTTTTGTTGTAATTTTAAATTATTCGGATAATAATAGAACTTCATTTGATGAAATTTCATTATTAATAATGGAACAACTTCATCAAATACAATTAGTTTTATATTGTAAGTAATTTATTATTTCCACAAAAAATATTTTCCGGTAATAAAAGATTTTTTTAATTACATTTCATAATCTTTTATTGATTGCTTTTTTATTTGTATGTATTTCGATGGCCAGGCTATATGATTTTCAGAATTAAAAATTAACAATATGTGATTACTGTACTGTCGAGGAATAGTAAAATAATGAGGAAAATACAAAACATATTTATAACCAATAAAAATTAACAAATATAAACAATAAATTAGAAAAAATAAAAATCGTTTATCAAATACAATTAACAAAACAAATAGAAAAATATATAAACAAATACAAAAATAATAAGTTATTACTTCATCTACTAAAGTTTATATTTAGAAATCATTTAATCAAAAAATAATTTAATTGAATATCATAAAAACACAAAAACTCAATGGAAACGCCAATTCAATGAAACAATTTGAAGTAATATTAATAAATATATCTACCTAAAAATAATTTTTAGACAATAATTAATCTAGTACTAAACAATATGTATTTTTTCACATCTAAAAATCAAATAAAATTTTTACAATCAGTTAATACAAAATAATTTATATCAGTATTTGTTGAATTTTCTAGATAAAAAGTGGAGAAGAAAATGATATACGAAAAAACGATTTTTATATTTAAATAGTAAAAAAAAATTTTGTATTAAATGTGAGAAAAAATACATCTTGTTTAGTATTAAATTACAATTAATACATATACATACATAACCATTGAAGAAAATAATTGTTACTATCTTTCATGTAGTCATAAAAATGCAATAAAAGTATTTCAAATAAACTGTAGAATAACATAATTAAAAAAAAGCAGATTTACTTACGAAAAAAGATGCATCATCAATAATTTCTAACATATTATGAGATAAATCTAATCTATCTAGTGCTGGTAATGCTGCAAGTGCTTCCGTTGGCACAACATTGAGTTGATTATTAGGTAATCCTAACGCTTGGAGAGGTCCTGCAAGTCCAGTGAAAGCTCTTTTATGTACATTCTTGATTTCTCCTGACGAAACGACGAGCCCGTGCAACGTGACACCTTCCAAAAGTGGTTCGGATAATGTACTGACATTTTGGACAGTGCAGTCGAGCAGTGACACTGATGCAGGCGATGGTAAAGATCGTAACTTCCTTCCAATTATTTGCATCGCATATTTATTGCCAGTACATCGTAAAGTGTGTGGCATATCACAAGAACATTCGACTGTTGGCTGTTGATCTATTTCAGGACATCGCCATGTGGATAATATTGGTAATTCTGTTCTGACGATGTTCATTATGATGGAAAATATTATGCACGTGAAGAACATGTGTTTTTTCGTCCGCATATTGATTTCTGTGGAAGAAAGAATAGAATTAAAAAAATGAATTTCACACAAAAGTATGTAATTTAATTACAATATATACATATAATACTTTTTTATATTTATTATTAAACATTAAAACTAGTTACAGTTTATAATTTATTTACTATGTCTAAAAGAGATGAATATTCTTTATTTATTCTGTTATTCTCATTTAATCTTTTTTTAGTATACAAAACTTTTTAATATTTTTTTTAGTTTTATTCATATTTAAAATTATTTTTCTAATAGTTGTCGTTACTTTACTCATTATGACTTATTAAAAAAATTTAAATGTGTAATATATATATATATATATATATATATATATATACATTTTGTTACATTACTTTGTACATACAACTCAAATTCAAATTTAAAAAAAGTTTAAATAATAAGTCAATCATTAAAATAATTATATTAATCTTAATACTTGAAATTTTGCTCAAAAATTTAGAATCTCTTATACACTTTTATTCGTCATTCTTTCTAAAAAAAAATGGAAATTTAATCGTGGTTAATTAATTTAGAATTTTAAATCTTAATACTAAAATGTTTAACTGTTTAAATACAGTCATCAAAAATAATTAAAAATATTTTGTTCATCCAAAAAAATATCACAAATTTCACATTTTTAACAAAAAAAAAATGGCTAGATAATTGAGAATATATATGTATATAAAAAATTCAATGATTTTCATAGTGACTCACTTAAATGTAAACAAGGTATAAATAAAATACAATACGGTCTCATGTGTGAAAATTAAGTCAGGGGGAAAGGATGAGATAATTAAAGCTAATGCATCACTTTTATTTATAACTATTATTCAAAAATGACAATACCGCATTAGAAACATTATCCTAGTTGATCTAGCATAATGAAGTAGTAGAGTAAATTTTATAAAATATGTAAGAAAAATTTTCAAAGAACACGTTTTGTGCCAGTTGTTATTTCATTTACTCCGATAGTTGAATTTCAACAATCGTTTTCAAATAGAGCATATCACTTAACATTTTAGTAGTGTATGTATATTTACAAGAACACAACTAAAAAAATCGCAATATCTACATCGCCAAAACAATCGTTACATGAATTTAGTCGGTCCATTACAAAAAAATATGTCATGATGACAATCAGGTTCCGAAACTTGAAGAACGCTGCAAACGGATAAGATAGCTAAATAAACAGCATAGTCAAGTGGACAGCCAATGTTGTTGTCCAACAAGTGAATCAAACACGCCGTCATCGGTTTTTACCATATTTCCAAAGCCGGACTGGCAAGCTAAGTCAGTGCATGATCGCAATTTATAATGATCTGCTTTGTCCGAGTATTTGCAGTCCGTTTATATGGAATGGCACATATATGTTTAGATGGGAACAAAAAGTATACGGTCACTGTGAAGTCGCGATGGTATTTGAGAAGACTGAAGCTGCTGCTTTTCTATAAAAATTGAATTTATATAAAAAATTGTAGCGAAGTAAAACAAGCCTCACAAACAAACTTCAATTTTCAACTCGAGAAAAGTCGAGATGTAAAACTGACAAATAATACAAAAGAAAAATAACATTTATTTGTACATACTTGTCATTAGACTGTCTGTAAATTAAGTAACACCAAATCTAATATTTACTAATATTTTTTTTAACAATTACTGAACAGACTATTCAAAAGTTATATATTTATAAACCATAAATTAAATATGTCCTAACTAATATTCAATTAGAAAATAATAATAAAAAATATTTCTAGAAAATTAATTACCGAACAGTAAAAAATACTTAGACATAACAAACACTTAATGATTTTTAAAAATATCCCACCTTCAACACATATATATATGTCTGTATGTAATCAGAGAAATAATCGATATTAATAGGACAATCACCACAATACCTTAAATACATTAAGCGCAACTTTTTTTCATATAATATAAAGGTCAACTCTAATTTGAAATATGAGTTTCCCAATCACAGCGTAACGTTCATGAGGTCACAAAGTAAACTAAGCGAAGCGGTATTTTTCTCACGGCAATTAAATATCACCTTTAGAATCAATTGTATGTTTACTTAAAGATAGATATTTTAACACATAATTGTATGCAAAATTTAAAATAAATTGTAAATATTAGTATATCCATTAGCCAGTAATATATGAAATGTTACTTCACATGTATATATATATATATATATATATATATATATATATATATATATATAAACTCATTAGCTCATTAGGCCGACAACCTCATCTGTAAAAATTTCAAAAGAAATATTTAAGCATAAACTAATAATATATATATATATATATATATATATATATATATATAAACTAATAATATATATATATATATATATATATATATACAGAGGGGTATTTATACATATAATTTAAAATAACTGAATATACCGTTAACAAAATAAAATAAACTATTACTAATAGAAATGATTTTTAAAAGATATTTTAATAAAAAAACATATTAAAAGCAATGTTTGAATTGTTAATTTCAAATATACTAAAAACAAATTGAAATTTTCTGTATCGATTTGATTTTATTAAAAGCTATTTATAAGAACAAATAAATAATATATTTCTCCCTGTACGGTATTCTATGGAATACAAAATATTTTATAATCTGAAACGCAAATTCTTTATAAAGATTTAAAGCAATTATTTTCATTTAAATATCATTATTTTAATAATACCCAATATATTCCAATTAATTGAAAATAATTCATAAACTCATTATATAAATATATATAAATGAATTATCCTGACTTAATTGATAAAAATGTATTAAATAAATACTATTAGATAATTACTTTTTATTTGTTGTTTTGGAAATGTGGCTGTTTCACTTTACACAAATGAATTTTAACCCCAACACCACAATAATTTCAAGTGTTCAATAATCACTTATTGTTCACTTATTATTTATAATTATATAATCTATAATTATATCGGCTGATGCATTTCGATGGGGACGCCATCATCGTCAGAACCATTCTCTAATTTGAGTAACAAACAAATCACAGTATTTTTTTGGAATTTTTCGTTAATGAATCACTGTTGTAAAAATGGAACATTTCTTTCTACCTTGTATAATTTAGCTAGCTTATTTTATATAACCAAAAAGGGTATCTTTTTACTACCTAATTATTATTATTATATTGAGTATAAAAAAAATAGAAAATTATAATGTATAAGTATGCAATGATTCATAGATTGAATAGCAATTTTTTTACTGATATATCAGTTTAAAAAAAACAATTAACTGAAATAATCTATAAAATTTCTATTAAAGATGCAGACATTTCATAAATATTACCATAATTTATTTTATTTACATCACCTATAAATAAATACTTAAATTATCTAATTTAATTATATGATAAAAAATAGACAAGTTTTTTTACTACAGTATGTATTTATTTATTTATAATTTTTAGGAAAAATGAGATATCTTAAATAAATATTTTAACAGGTAAAATAATTATCATATTTGAAATAATCGATATAATGTACATGGAACAGATTTAATGCTCGGAATTGAACACACTATTACCAAGCGATGGTGGTGTAATGGTCAGCATAGTTGCCTTCCAAGCAGTTGATCCGGGTTCGATTCCCGGCCATCGCACTTCCTTTTTAGTTTTTAATTCAATCATTAATATATATTCGAAATATACATTTTATTTCTCCATGCAACAAATTAATTCCGAAACGATGATTGAAATATCATTGAAATAACGAAATGAATAATATATATTTATATAAAGATATAACTTACATTACATAACTGAATTATTTTTGAATAAAAATTTTAACAGCCATTATTTTTGAATGTCATATCGACATTAAATGAAAAATTAAAATGCATTTAAAAACAAACATTTGAATGTTATGTTTAAACTTATTTTTTCCAAAATTTTTTTGAAAAGAATAACTTATTTGTATCTAAAAAAACAAGTTCACTATTGATAAATATTTATTATATTTTGTGAATGACGCTGCAAATATAAAAAATAAACGATTTTGACTCCTTCTTATTATTGGTGAACAATATACATTATCTTTAAACACGCTTTCAAAGATAAATAACGTTATATATTTTAACAAAGATCTTCTTCATTCATACGAATCTAGATAAAATCCATATTTTACATACAGTGAGATGATTTCACCGAATATTGCATATCTATATATATATATATATATATATATATATATATATATATATATATATATAATTTTCAATCTTTTCCACATGTCGAACAACTAACCGATAAATATTCATGGAGAAATAACAAATAATGCAGAGGCGCGGACAATGTTGCTGAACGTTGGCGACTAACTTCGATTCAATACAAGAACAACGCACATCATTATGCTAAGTTATTCGGCGTGCAAATAAATATATACTACATACATATATATATATATATATATATATATACATATATATGTATGTATGTATGTATGTATGTATTGCATGTAAGGTTTTATTTATGCGCATTTGAAAAAATAATTCGGTTTCAACGTTCGCCGTTGCAGAATAAATCAACAGTTTTTCTACAGTAATAGACAGTATATTTTTTTCTGGCACGTACACAAATTTAATAAAGGTTTTCATCTTTTCACATAGGTATTCACAAAGACAACAATATATTATGTTAGAATGATATATTCTCGAAATTAAAATATTTCGCTAGGGTATTTTACATTTTGTTAGAAAATGTTATTCCCTAACATAATTTTTTGCTACTAATGTATAAATGTATTTCAATATTATGCTAAAAGTTGTTTACGTGTATATGTATATATATATGTATATATATATATATATATATATATATATTTGTGCATGTGTGTGTGTACGATATCTATAAATCTCGAACAGTCACCATGTGTGTGCAACCTATTGAAGATATATTAATAACGAAATCGATTTTCCTCATGTGAAAAAATTATGAATAATGCAAAAATATCTCTGTACAAATAAATATTTTTTTTTTAAAAAAATAAACAACATTTTTTAAATATTGAAAAAATGTATTTAGATGAATGAAAAAGGGGAAATAGGTTTTAATTATTATTATTTATTTTTTTTTGACGACACGAAACAATATATAGTATTTTGCATACTAGTATAAAATCAAATTTCTATTATTATCCCCTAAAAATAATTACTAGGGTCTATACGATTTATTTTTAATCGATATATAATGATGTAATATAGATAAATATTTTTTTCGATTTTTTCATTTCAAAGAAAAAACGAAAATTATAAAAAATCGATTTTTGACTACAGAAATTATATTTTTTAATATTGAATGTAATTTTTGGTGAAAGTCTGTTATTTTTTACTTACTTAATCAATTATTAATAAAAGGAACGACTTGTAGTGATTTTTAAAATTTTCAATTTTTGACCTCAAAAAAACCACGACCTATAGTATGGAAAATTTCATGAAAAATCAGCATTCTCAAAAAACGATTTTTTTTATTTAATATCAAAACTCGGGTATAAAATTTAATAAATCAATAATTAAAATCTCTTTTTTTAACGTAGGACAAATTTTATTTCGAAAAAACCTTGAAGTATACTCATTCCATGTTAATAATGTCTCAATCGAATGAAAATTAATAATTTTCATTTTAGAGCATTAATATAGAATCAAGTTTTTGTTATTGTTCATTAATATTATTTCCTAGGGTCTATACGATTAATTTTTAATGGAAATATGATAATGTAATGCAGAAAAATATTTTTTTTGTATTTTTTGAATTTCGATAAAAAAACGAAAATGATCAAAAATTGATTTTTGGCCACTAAAATTGTATTTCTTAATAATGAATGTTATTTTTACCAGAAAACGATTACTTTCTACTAATATAATCGATTCTTAATAAAAAATATCAACTAAATGCGATTTTTAAAATTTTCAATTTTTTGCCTCAAAAAAACCACGACCTATAGTATGGAAAATTTCATGAAAAATCAACATTTTCGAAAAACGATTTTTTTTATTTAATATCAAAGCTCGGCTATAAAATATGATGAATCAATGATTAAAATCTCAATTTTAAACATAAAACGAATTTTATTCGGAAAAACCTTAAATTATGCTCATTCCAAGTCATTTATATTTCAATCTAATGAAAATTATTAATTTTGATTTAAGATCATTACTACTGAATAAATTTCTATTATTGTTTACTAAAATTATTTTCTATGGTCTATACGATTAATTTTTAACCAAAATATGATGATGTAATGCAGAAAAATATTTTTTTTCTTCTTTGAATTTCTATAAAAAAATGAAAATGATCAAAAATTGATTTTCGGCCACTAAAATTGTATTTCTTACTAATGAATGTTATTTTTGCCAGAAAACGATTATTTTCTACTGATGTAATTGAGTTTTAATAAAAAATATCGATTTGAAGCGATTTTTAAAATTTTCAATTTTTTGCCTCAAAAAAACCACGACCTATAGTATGGAAAATTTCATGAAAAATCAACATTTTCGAAAAACGATTTTTTTCATTTAATATCAAAGCTCCCCTATACAATATGTTAGGTCAATGATTAAAATCTCATTTTTGAACATAGAACGAAGTTTATTCAGAAAAAACCTTAAATTATGCTCATTCCAAAGTTCGAAAACGAAATTTTTACATCAATGCAGAGGCGAATCCCATTTTTTTAAAATAGAAAGATATACATCATTACTTCTGTATTACAAACAAGTTAGGAAATGGAATTATTAAAATTAAAAATTTATTTTTGGAACTCTCTACCAAATTTAAGGTTGTAAACGAATGTATTACAATTATTGTTTTGAGTATGATTTATTTATTTATTTATTTATTTATTTATTTATATATATATATATATATATATATATATATATATATAAAATCATATCGATCCACTGCAATGAAAAAGTCACGTATTTTATAATAAATATTTTTTAACAATTGTTTTTATGTACGATTAAGAATGAATTAAATTTAAAAATTAATTGGCAATATCATTATATTGTAGTATAGCAAATTAAAACAAATAAATTATTCTATTTTTAGTGTAATATTTAACCTAATAACTTAGTAATAAGGAATATATTTCAAATATAAAAAACATTACGTCGACTGCAAAACATGTGTGATAAATGGAAGTCATTTGAAAGTAATGAAATTGTAGGTACACCGTTGTTGAAACATTGTTTCGAAACGTTATCTATATTTCAAAATAAATTATTTGTTAACACATATACAAATAGAAATTATTAATCTCGTGCTGACATAAAATATTTTATAATAGTGTAGGTGTTTAGTTTGTTCACATTGTTTTTTAATAATTTTATAACAATATCATTTGAGAATTACTTTTTATCAGTCACTCTTCTTAATAAAATAATCATTTTATGTGTTATAAAGCCACATATTAATTAAATTCAATTATATATCAACATTATAAAAACCTATATCAGCCCACTGCTGGGTGAAAGCCTTATCAAATGTCATAAGGTCCTCTTAAATGCTTTTTCGAATGAAAAACTATTTTACCTGCAGAATATTTTACTCCAGAAGAAGCCATACCATTCAATGGTAATTGGTCATACTTACCACTTTATACATATATATATATATATATATATATATATATATATATATAAAGAGAGAGAGATTATTACATAAATAAATCATTTTTATACTTTTTTATTAATTATAAAAAAATATGTATTATAAGTTTTTTTAAAAAATCGTTATTTGTTCTTGAACGCTTTAATTATGTATAAATAGAAAAGACATATAAACAGTTAACAAAAATCATTATATAAACTGTTTTGATAAATCAAATAAATCTACTAATTTAATATTTATTTTTATTAAAAAAAATAGAAACAATCATTAGGATTTTTTAATGTACAAAATATTAAATCTATAGATATTAATAATTTATCAAAAAAAAAAAACACAAAACAATTATATATTTTTTTATAAATAGTAATAAATCAAGTTGTAATCAGTTGGTTTTTCCTACTTTTGATCTTAATTCTAAGAAAAAATGCATTACAACAAAATAACTATATCTGGTATGTGAGATAATCTATGTACTTACTATTAGTTATTTAATATTTATATACAAATAAACATTATTAAAAAAATTTAAAAAAATATTATAACACACTCAAAATTAAATTAACTATTTGTTGAATTAAAACAAGCTAAACAGTACAATTTCAAACTTTTTTGTTTGTTTTATTATTGTATTGTAATTTGGTGATATTTTTGATAACCTTTTTGTTATCTTTACCGATTATTCAATAACTTTGTATATTTTGATTTACTTATATTTGTAAATAACAATGTTTTACGTATTAAATAAACAATCTTGTTTATTTAAAAAACAACTACAGAAAATACTAGGAAGTATTGTTTTTCAATTATATTTTATTTAAGAATAAGAGTTTAATACCTTCTTAAATTTATGTATACATTTATTGTATTTTTTAATTTTGCGATTCACAACCAATTTATAAATTAATTTTGATCCTTTTAAAAAATTGTTCATACACCCCTGAAATAAATAATCACTATATTATATTAAAATCTGTTTAAATAATAATTATTATTATTTTATTTTGAATGAACTTTTTAATATCATATATATATATATATATATATATATATATATATATATATATATATATATATATATATGCAATATATAATTATTGCAAATATTATGATAATATATTCAATAAAAAATTCACAATGTTATTAGACAGTAAAAATCATATGACGTCTACATTTTTCAATACGTCAGTGTAGTATAATCTAAAAATAGATACGACGTTTGTGCACAAATAGATCGATTTAAAAATAGAACAAGTAAGTAGATCGAGTAAAACAATAAGTATTTATTTAATCAACAAACAATTATCGAAATAATTTCGGAGGTTCAAGAGTGTAACCACTCAATTAAGTTTCAATGTCAACAAGTACCAACAACCCACTACAGTCAAACCGCTGGAGCGTGATATGTTGATTATAATAAACATAGAAACATAGTAAAGTCAGACGGACTTTAGATATGTGTTTGTACATTCAAATTACACACAATTTATGTAAAGTGGTATATAAAGTGTTCGCTCTTCGAATTATTGATGCGAATGAAATTGGCAGAATTGAATAAATAATACATAATTGATTGGTGATACAAACAAATTTATTTCAGTAGCAGACACGTGCTTTCAATCAACGCTAATAAAAAGTTTATTTTGTTAAATGTGCATTTAATACAGAACGCGCAACGTTATCCGCTTAATTTAAAAATAATGGGTGTTAAATATAATAAACTTGTTGTTATTGTTCTGTTACTATCATTTTTTGTCTATATCGGTGACTCAAAGGTGTTTACCAGATGTGGATTCAGGGACGAATTGATTCGTAGGAAGTTTCCAAGAAGTTTTATTCCGAACTGTAAGTTATATACGTATTTTATTTACACATACAAATATATATATATATATATATATATTAATTTAACAAATAATCAATAGGAACAAAAATATAATTTAATTTTATAAAAAATCGGAAGTTCACGAGATATGGTTCAAGGATAACTGTACAAACTATTTTAATTATTTTTATCATCGAAAAATTAAATTTTCGCCGATTAAAGCAAATTAATCTTTTCCATTATATATTAATTATGTTGAAATCTCGCATAAGAAATCAAACAGAAATTAACTGAATGAAATGTAGTATTTTTTATATAGTATAATCAAATTTACATTTGCATGTTTAAAGAGTATTTTAATTAATTATTGACTATCGACAAATGATTACGAATTTAATATTACTTCTCTTTCACTAACAATTCATAATAATATTTTTATAGTTATTACTTTTCATTTGTATTTTCACAGAGTAGCAATTACTTCAACGCCACTAATTTTATTAAATTGTACAGTAATTAACGTAATAATTTACTGTTCACTTTTATTGCTTTTGCGCATTTTAATAGTAAAATCGTTGCTATCTTCGAAGTTCAAGTACATAAAATCTTATGTGTTTACATTAGATTTTACATATCAGCGATCTAAACATAATTACATAGCCATCGAAATGCACTTAAGTAAGAAATAATAGATAATAAATAATTATTAAGTATTTAAATAAAACTTTATAACTGGAGTCAAGTACTTTTTATACAAATCGAATCAGCCACAATTTGAAATCATACTAGAAATCCTTATTTATTTTCGTAATCAATATTTTTGTATCAATTTATGTATTTATTTTAAATAACATATTCAAGTTTCCAACAACACGACTTTAAAAATATTTCATCTACTAAAAAAATACATATCATTCATTATAAAACATCTGTAATATTTTGTGAAAGCAAAAAATTTACAGAAGAACAAAAATTAATCATTTGACTCATTCCACATACACAATTACATTTTGTTGAAATCAATCGAAATTTGATTTTTTAAAAAACACATTATTATTAAAAATTTTCTTAGTTTTTTTAAAAATATATAATATATATACGATAACATTTTCAGGGGTTTGCCTTGTAGATAGTGAAAGTGCCAGAAATACTAGCAGAGTCACTGTAGGTACAGGAGGAAGTCATAAATTCGGTGTATTTCAGGTAAATTGACATGTCTGTTTTATATAAATACCGTTATACATAAATATCAATTTAAATCCAACCAATATATGGTATCATGTAAATATCAGTTTTAAAATCAAACATACATATATTAATGGCCATTGAAATTCAAATCAAGGCAAAGAAGGGTTAAAATAAATGAATAAAAAGAATCCATACCTTAAGATAATAAAATATTTAATTTTTTGGAAGATTTCATTTATTAGGAATCTATTTTTTAATACCATGTTTTGATAGTGAGAAATCCATTCAAATATAATACATATATATGGAACGATAAAGAAAACAATAATTGATTGTTGTACACTTTATATTTTTTTTAATGTTGATGTGAATGATTTATTTTTGCAATATTGAAAAAATAGATAAAATTTGATATATATATATATATATATATATATATATATATATATGTCATCTTTTTATTTTTGATAGTCTTTTCTTGGTCTCTTTTTGTCTCTTAATCGCCATTCTATAATGATGTTTGCCCATCTATTACTTCTCTTTTTAATATATATCCTGCCTATATTCATTCCATAGTAAATTTTCATAACTATATAATAAATGTATATATCAATATAAACTTAAATATTTTATTTATTTTTTAAAAAATACTATTTATATAATTTTGTTACACGAATATTAATATAGTTGAATGTTAACGTTAAACTCATTTAATAATGAAAGTTAAATATTAATGTTGAACTCGTTTAATATTTCTTTAGACAATGCTATATAACTTTTTAATAATTATTTGTTCATTTTAGATCAGTAGTAAAGATTATTGTAAGAAAGGTTCCCCCGGAGGTATTTGTCACGTTAAATGCGAAGGTAATTTTTTATATTATTGTAATTATTAAATATCCATTCATGAAATATTCTAATTCTTATTAAAACGAAATAAACTGCTTATAAAATAAAAATCAATTTCTTAACATATTCACTAATAAAAATATACCAAACGAAAACTGAAAATATAAACAACTTTACAAATACATAAAATCGCATAACATTTTTTTGGAAAGTGTTATCGAACGAATAACTTACCTGTTTAATATTGAAAATTCAAATTTCGAAATGTTATGTTTTGCATTTAAATCAATTCTGAATATATGCAAAAGTGTATCTATCGAAATTCAAAGTATTTCAAAAACATTTCGTGTTTTTGAATATAAATACGTGCTCGAACTTTATCGAATATTATTTTCGAATTAAAAATGTTTACATGTATATAGATTTATTGAGCGACGATATTTCCAAGGATGCGGATTGTGCGAAACTGATGTATGATCGAGAAGGGTTTAAAGGTTGGAGTGGATGGGAACGTGCTTGCAAGAACCGTAATCTGGACACGTATGTCGCACATTGCAGACCATGATGGAGATTAACTTGCAAAAGGATTTTCTTTACTATTATTAAATTCAATACGAAAATTCAATTATATCGTTTATATACATACAAATCAGTGACCGAATGTATTCTATACATTATATTATATTCATGCATAAAGGAAATAATATATTTTTGTTTAAAAAGTATTTTGTTGTTTTAAATTTATAGTAAAATCTACATTAACATCAATCATTCTATTCAACGATTTTGAAATAATAGTTACTCAATGGGGTTTCCATTATTTCAATGCCAACATGTTTTCTAATTAACGCTCACGTTTTATTTGTATCTGATATACTTTTAATAATTTAACATAAATAAATAAAAAATGTTTATTCTATATACATTAATTTCTCTATACATATACACATGTAAAAATTGTTGAGTAAATAAAAATATATAGAAAAAAAAGTTTTTATTAAAAAATTGTTAATTTTTTGCATCAAACGTTACAAATTATCGCTACCAAAATAAAATAAATAAAAATTTTCTAAATTCATCTTATTCACTAAAAAACTCAGAAAACAATAAAAATTGAGTTACATAGATTTTTTGGAAATAAAAAAATCTAAAATCAAGCAATTACAGTCGATGGTAAATTAGTCGATTTTATAGTCGATGGTAAATTATAAAAATATAAAGTTTTGATTTTGTGTATTTTATATTTTTTATTTGAAAATTATTAAAATAAAAAAAAATATTTTTTGTTTTTTCTAATATATATATATATATATATATATATATATATATATATATATATATATATATATAGAGAGAGAGAGAGAGAGAGAGAGAGAGAGAGAAAATTAATTTTAGCTTACAAAAAAAGTTATTTTTATATCATTTCTAAAAATAAAATTTATGTATATGTACTAAAATATATCAGTATTCTAAAAATCACAATTATTATTTAAAATTACAAGTTAATGAAGAAAAGATCTGAAAAATAAAAAAGGAAGAATAAACAGATCTTCGTGGCAATGTAAATATAAATTATTTATTCAACAAATCTCATCGAATAAATATAATTTACAAGATAACATTAAATATTTAAATTATGCATTTATTTCAGTTTATAATATGTGTAAACCTAACCAAGAAAATTTTAAATCATTTAAAAAAAAATCTTGTTCCATCAAATTTTAAATCTGAATAATTTTAGAAAAATTTATAAAGAAATACCAATGAAGAATCTTTCAGCAACGTTTATTTAAAAATATATATATTCAAAGAATACAGAAAATTAATAAATAAGCAAAAACAGATCTTTATAATTTCATAAAAAAAATATTATTTTAAAAAATATGTAATAGGTTTTCAAAAGATTTGTTAATGTAAACATGTCTTTAAAATAATTTTAATACAAGATGAAAATCCATATAATTAATAATTGCAAAGTCATTTATTAAAATATTATGAAAAAAATATTTTTTCTGTGCATTTTATCAATAAAAAAGTTGAAACTTTTTAAATAAATCTATTCAAAAATGCAATATATATATATATATATAAATATAAATATATATATATATATATATATATATAATTGTTTAAAGAAACTGAAAGAGACATTAAATATATAATTTTTTTCAATTACATTTTTTAATCTACAGCCCGTACAAAAACTACACAATTGAAAATATAACTAAAGTGGACATTTAACAAGATGATATATCATAGCATTACATTTATTTTCATTCATTTTAACCACATACTCATTTTTTACGTAATTATCCATTAAAATAATTCCCGTCATTCTATAGAAAATAGGCGACAATAAAATAAAGTACCAACCATCTCTGTGTAAATTTCGTCAATGAAAGACCTAGTGCGCTTTTTGTACTACATTTGTTAATATAAAGTAACTTAATAGTTCACTATTAATCGTTTTAATTTCTTTCTCTTTTTCCATACATTTTCTTGTATGTTTTATAACTTATAATAAATGATTATCGTTTGAAGTTTTTTCTCCATTGCATTATACAAACTTGATGTAACATTAAAAATATTCGTTTTCCGGTTCTTTCCTTATAATACTATTTATAAACAATATTTCCTTTAAGATTATTCACGTAAATTGATAATAAATGATAAGATTATAATTACATCATCTTAATTGTCAAAAATTAAAAAAAAATGTATATTAATCAAAGGAAGTGGTTATTTCCATTAAAAAAATGGTTTAGATTAGATATCTTTCCATCTCTACAAATATTTTACAGAGATAACAAATGTATAAATAAAAGGATAACCCTGAATATATTCTAATCATAAAATGCCATCGTTTATAAATCTCCAGTAATAAGTTTTAAATATCTCATAGGCACGAAATAAAAGTGTGTTTTAATAACTGTACACATTTACTAATATATCTCAATCCGATTTAAAACATTAGAAACTGGGGTAAGTATGTTTTATTTATGTAAATTTTATATATATATATATATATATATATATATATATATATATATATATATATATATATATATCCAAATTGAAATCAACTAGCAAATTTAATGAATTATTCAAAATAGTTAATATTTTTTGTTAAAAATTTGTTGAAGATATTCACATGTGTCGATTTAATAAACACAAATGGAGAATTGTATAGAAATAGAACTTGTTTTTGTTGTAAATATTCGATAATTATTAAAATAAATGCATCTGGATAATAAAAATCTCGTTTTATTTATTTATTTCGCAGATTATTCGAAAAACACGACGTATAAAACTTATCATAAATATTTAATTATGCAAATATATAAAATTTAAATTCACATGTATAAAAAATAAGTACAATCAGTTATAAAATTATAAACCAATGTTTATAATTGATGTTGAATTTTAGGTGCATTTGTAAAAAATAAAACGCAGAAAGTTGATTGTTAAAAATGAAGAAAGGACAAGCAAGTACGGTTTTATTATCCATTTTAGTTTTTATATCCATTTGTGAAGGAAAAGTGTTCTCTAGATGTGGGTTTCACGATGAATTGATAAAAAGAGAGTTTCAACGGACATTCATACCACACTGTATGTATTAAATTATTTTTTTTTTATTTAAAAAATAATCTTTCGATAAGCAATTACGTTATGATATATAAATTTAATTATAAAAGTGCATTTCTATTATTTTTATACAGTTTATATTTCTATAAATATACATAAAAATATAAACCATAAATATTTATATAATCTACATTTTTCAATTTTACATAATATAACATTATATATATATTTTATAAAACATAAAAAAACAACAATAATTTCATACTAATACTAAATTTACTTTTAGAAATAAATTTGTGTCAAATATAAAAAAAACTGTTTAATTTTCCAAATTTTACAACATAATTTGGCATTATGACTAATTTATTTGCCCATAAAAATACTACATCAACACTACAAGATTTTTAAAAGTTCAATAATCACTGCGCATTTCTTTAATATTAAATCCTGATCTTAGAAGTTCTGAAACGTATCTAATCTTTTTCACATGCCACAACAACATCAAATTATCGATCCATCAATCTCTTAGTAATCTCTTCAATCAATATCACTCAATTTGTCCCTAGCAAATTTCAAATAAGATTTTTATTAAACCTTATTAGGATAAAGAGATCATGGTTTATCAGTCAAATCAAAATCAATACACTGGAATTATACAAACCGTTATCTGACAGTTCTAATCAATTAAACATGATCTTCTCTATACGTACTTTACAAATTGTTTTATAGTTTCTGAAACAGCAAATTTTTCCAAAATTTAAATGAAATGATATAAAAAAAATACAAATTATCTGCACTCATACTCGATATTTTATTCGAAAAGAAAAATGGATAAAATAATTTTATACATAAACAAGATTTTTCAGTACAGTATTCAAACGATTTAAAATACTAATGTATGTTTACTCGAAAAAGTTACTCAAATACCAAAAGAATTTATAAAAATATTTATTAATCAATTATTGGTCATTTTATTCACTAATTCACACTTTTATCAAATATTTGTAATAATGTTAATGTAATTAAATAACTAATCTCATTGAAAATTAGATAGTGCCTTTTTATTATGTCATTGCGTTGAACAGTTTCTTATATGCATGTATAAGAAACTTTTTTTATATACATTTATATTTTCATTTACAAATTTCTTTATTGGTTGATAGCACTTTCTACTTTTCAACATGCAATATTTCAGTGCTATTCTCTACTATTAAAATTAATGCCTAAATAAATAAAATCGTGTGTTTCTTTTCTATTTATTTTTTATCTCATCATTTTTTTAAAAAAAAAGATTTATTTCATATGTTTGCATGAAAATAAATATTGTTATTTGTTATATAATTCATAGAAATAAAAAATATTACAATCTTTTCTGTTTGAATACATGAAATGACATTTCGAATATATAAAAGTTCAATGTAGGGAAAAAAAACGAAAAATTACCATGTCTGATTTTTGAAAGAAAAGTTCGTGCATTCCATCGATTCGATTACGGGCTGAATTTATATCAGATACGCTAACAAAACCTGCGACCAGTTGATCGCATTTTTATGAATTTCTGTCAAAAGGTGAAAGGTGCAGGAGAGGCATCATCTGATTTCAGAAACCCATATAACTTTCAAATTGAAAAAAAGAACATATTCAAATGTGCGCCGCGGCTGTATCGCCGCAATACATTTTCTCCCTATACATATTTTTCCCATATCGTCAGTACTAAAGAGAGATTCGCGCAGCAACTGCGAATATATGAATATGTCGAAATTTATGCGTACAAAGAAAAAAACTAAATATAACGAAATGTTACACGCTATCCGTATTTTATAAGATTTTTTTATAACGGAACATATTTCTGAATAAAAAAATTGATGTTTTTTTTGTAATTACGTTATGTTATTGATTTTATTAGGGGCCTGTCTCGTAGATAGTGAAAGCGGACGTAATACGACGAAAATTGGAGTAGGACCGGTAGGAAGTAAAAAGTTTGGTATTTTTCAGGTTAGTTACTTAAATTATTAGTAATGATTACATTATTTTCAATAGTTTCAACGCATTGTAATTTTTGAAGTACAACATTTGAAGGATTACTTTTCTATAAAATGAAAAATAATTTATTTCCTTTCATAATCTTATTTTTTTCAAAAAAAAAAAAGTTTTTAACTATGTAATTCGTAAACTTTTTTGAATTAAATTTACGATGGCAAATAAAAATACATTTAAAATTCATATATATAATAGTTTATGTTAAAAAAAATAAAATTATATTCATAATTCAAAATTTCATTGACTAATCCAAAATGCAATAATCTGTTATAAATTTATACTTCCAAATTTTCCTATTGACAAATTAATAAATTAACAAAATTTTTGTATGAAATTCTAGAAACCAACTTATATTTTTCACAAATTTTTATGCAAAATGAAAAATATCAACTCAAAACAATGCCATTTTTAAGCAAATATTTTATAGTTGTATTCCCTCATTCTAAAAATAACTACACAAATACCTTCTATCTATCTATTATATATAAATATGAATGAATATAAAAAAACAGGAAATAAAAATCTCAATATGAGTCATGCATTAGTAACCGAAACAACAACTATTTATTATTTTCGTTCATATTTATTCTCCTTGCATTCAATAACAGTAATTTTGAAAGTTACAAAAATGATATTCATCTATATTACATTCTTTACTGTTTTTTTAAAAAAAAATATAATAATTTGTTTATAAAAAAATATTTTTCAGTACATGACAAGATTTTATATTTGCATGCCTATGTGAAAGATTTTGATTTTTTGATTTTCAAAAAATATTTTTAAATCAACTGTCAAAAATTTGTAGTTTACATGCACTTTCAATATTTTATGCACAAACAAAAAATGGCATTTTTATTCACATATTTAATTATTACATCAACATTTTACACAAATGAATTTGTGTTAAAATTCATTTGTGTAAAGTGAATCAGCCACAGTTCCAAAAATAACCAATAATTACATCAACATATTATACGTTGTAATTTTTTTTTAAATTTCCTGCATTAAAATGAAAATCTTGAATATTGAATTTAAATAAATGTATGTTCAATTTTATTATATACGTATTTTTTGTTGTAATAAATACAAGACAAACAAATTTATTTTAAAGTATTAACTTTTTTATATAGTCACAATTTACTATTTTATACATTTTTCATAGAAAATTAATTTACATTTTCAAATAATTTAGTATCATGTTAAGAGTATAAAATATTTTTTTAAAATATATATAAGATTTTAAAATCAAATTATAAAAAATATATAATTTAATTAAATAAAAATCATGCCAAAATTGGATTCTCTGCCACCAAACTTGCAGTCTTAAATAAAATTATTAATATTATTACTTTTAGTAATTCTATGAATTTTTCAGATTAACAGTAAAGATTGGTGTAAAATAGGTAAAAAGGGTGGAAAATGTAATATTAAATGCGAAGGTACGTAAAATATTCAAATTAATTAATATTAAAAAAAAATCAGTATATCATAACATATCATTTTAGTTTTTTAAATTTTAAGTTTGAATTTAACACGTCATATATTTATTCTTTATATAAAACATGTTAAAAATAAAAACACTTTATTATTTTGTCACTAATTAATCTTTATTTTATTTGTATAAAATTTGCGTTTAAAAAAATATATTTTGTGATACTGAACAATTAAAAAATCACAAATATACTATTTTACATATACATGTTTGTATAAATAATTTGTTTATAAATATTATGAGACGTGTGCTTTACGTATATTTTATTAAATAATAAAAAAATTTATCGTCAAGAGTAAAAATTTAAATGGATTCTATTTTTATTAACAGACCTGCTTGACGATGATATCACTAACGATGTGGCATGTGCGAAATTTATTCATAAAATTGAAGGTTTTAAAGCATGGTCACGTTGGACACAACTATGTAAAAAACGAGATCTCACTACTTATGTAGCTCACTGTCCAGCTCTACTGATTCGACCAAGTCCCTCACCGGAACAACAACGCAGATATTTCCAAACACTTGGAAGGCCCAATTCGCCCAAATGGCATTAGACTATTCAGAAATAAAGATTCTATACTCAACATAATTATATTGTTGATGAAATTAAATAATATATTGTAAATATTGAATACATTTATTATATTTTAAAAATACTTATATTTCGTTTAAATTGTGTTAATAATTATTTTTGTATTTTTTTACTTGAATAAAAATTAAATATAACAATTATTACAAAAATTAATTTATCTCTATATATAAAAAAAATTCATTGCGAAATTAATGTCATTAATACTCATGCTGGGGAGGGTACCAGCGAAGGTAGTGCAAGGGGTAGAGCCCCCTGGTTTACTAAAAAATGAAAAATTATTATCTGATACAAGAACAATTTTAAAATACTTTTTATTGGTATTTAATAAAAAATACCAATTTTAAAACAAAATCAATTCCAAAAAAATATGAATAAATTAAATAAGAACCTTAAATACATATTATTACACAATATATATTTTTTAAAATGACAGTCCTTTTATTTAAATTGTTAGAAATATTAATTATTCTTTTAAATTTATTTACCTCCTCTATGATTATTTTAATTTCTGTATCATAGTTTTAATTTTATTTATCTTAAAAATAGACTCAAATCAACAAACATAATTTAAGTAAATACGATTTCAGTGCAATAATATTTGTTTTATTTTATTTAAAACCTGTTAAATAAGAATACCACCATTGTAAGCAAATGTATTGTTACGCTATAGCGGTTCCTATTTATAAGAGTTTTATTTCATTTTATCACGATGTACAACATAAAACTACACAATAAGATTATATTGTATCCTAGTGCAAATTGTAATAAATCCATGTTGGATTAAATTTCATTAATGTAGCAAAATAATAAATATCGTTTTAATATTTAAATTCTATTTTGTCTTGCCAATCCTTGTTTATATTTTCCATGACGCTTTTCCATATTGTTTAAAATACTGAATTATTTTGATATTCAAGACTCGTATTTCCTTTTCATATACATATATATATATATATATATATATATATATATATATATATATATATATATATATATATATGTTAAAAAAACTTATTTAAATATTTATCATTGTTTGAGAAAAAACACAGTATATTTCATTATAATCAATATGACGACAGTATATTTATATTCCTGATAATTGAAACCGGTTATGTTGTCCTATCAATCACAAACGTTTAACTAATTTAATTCTAATATAATCAGAGGACACTAACTAAATATCCAAATATAGTAATATCGCATTCCTGTCTCGGAAAAAATCGACAATACATCTGCTTCTTTGAATGAAATTTATGTTAATACTACAAGCAGATGAATGCGTTTTTATTCATGTTACGAACGAAAAAGAGCTATAGAAATGCATATAAGTCATTGAAATGCTATGAATCGAAACCGTGGCTATAAAGTAGATCACTAGTGGTTTGACAAGTGACTCACTGCGTACACCGGAGAATACAAACGTACAAAAAAACAACTTAAGTGGTCCAGAATACATTTAAATTATTCTATTAGCCTGTTTATGTTCACCGAAAATTTGAAAAGATCTATTGAGTATTGTGTTTTAAAAGATCTAGTTAAGGTGGTATTTTAAATCTAATTTTTCAATATACACACACATGTGAAATAAATATTACATTTGAATTTTAAAAATATTTTTATTGAAACGTTTATAATTATTAAAAATGTATTATTGCAGAATTTGCAAATAATTTTGCTATATTTTTAAATAAATGTTGCAGTATTATTTTTTTTATAAAAAATATCGTGGTTTTCAGTACAAATTAATAAACCATCTATTTTGTTTCCCAAAAACTATATATATATATATATATATATATATATATATATATATATATATATATATATATATACACACGTTTAATAAATATTTATTTTTTAAAGAGAACTTTTGTAAATATCGAATTAAAAAATAAATTGAATATTAAAATATAATGATTCAAACATATTATGAAGATAACAAAAAATATAAAATTTAAAAGAATAACATTTTGCATAAGGAAATATTAAGGGAAAACTTAGAACCTGTATTTTGGACATAATTTTAATTGTTACTAAGTTTGCTAGAAATATAAAAAAATATACACAATATCCAAGTCTCCAAGTCTCTAAAATCACATTAATATAAAACAGGTTAATACAAAAACCGATGTCTAAAAAAAACTCGACTTATTCATTAGCACAAAACAAGGAATTTTTGCAGTTGGTTATTGCAAATTTAAGATTAAAATGAGAAGTTGTAAATAACAATGGAAAATATATTTTGGATTAAAATTAAAATGTCATTTTTTGGTTCATTTAAAAAAATCACATTATTTAGAGGATAATCAATATTTTTGCACGATATTTCAGCAATGTTTGGAAAATCGGTATAATTTAAAAAAAACAATAAACACTTTTTTATACACATATTTATAAAAATATATTTATTTTTAAATAACTTTATACTCTTTTTGAATCAAACTTGTTTTACAAAATTTAATATAAATTTATTGAATAGAATTCCATTTAAAAATAAATATATTTTTATTATTTTAATAATTGTCCAATATTACAAATACATTAATTTTTAAAAATATTGCAAATTATATTCAGTGACTGAAAATACAAACGTGTGTATGCATGTTCGTACGTTAAAAACCAGTTTGTGTGTTATATAAAATAAACAATCGGAATATAAATATAAAAACAAACCCGATTTTCGTCCCATACGAAATACAATAGGCAATATTAACTCTTCAAACACGCGTGAGCGAACATTACAGCTTTTCGGTTCTTTAATCTGAAACGTTCGTACTGCGAATGGACAACGATAATAAAATTTTACTACAATCAAGTCCAATGAATGTGTGTACGTATATATCTATGTATCAATTAGATTTTATTGAGGGGAGAAAAATTTATACAACGTACAAAATCCTATCAAAATCGAAATCGACGCGGTATCATAAATTAAAGTTTTTCTTTTTTTATTTTTCAACAATACACCCTACGTGTTATATTCTCATGAGGATATATATACATATACATACAAACACACGACATACATATCCTATACTGTTATATTTTCATTATTTCACATACATATAATAAACTTTTTTGTCCCATTATATTTGAAATTAGTATCATTTGTATTATATAAAATTAGTTTGCACATAAAATTTCGAATTTATGGAATAAAATAAAAAAAATTACAATATGTAAAAAAAAATATTTAAGATATATGTAAAGACCCATTCAAATTAATTATCTATTATATTTCAGCTGTACAATAATTTCTTCAGTCAACTTTTATTCCTTAAATATAGATTTACAAACCTTTACATTTTCGCATAACCGAAACAATTATCTTTTTAATTTTTTTAAGAAATAAGGGATTTTTTTAAAGAAACATTTTCATGACCTTTTACTACTAGTTGTAATGAATATTCAATAAGATGAATATTTAATTCAATAAAAATGAAATTGTAAAAGTTCCATTATTACACACAAAGGGCCGATATAACGACCCCTCACTACGACAATACAGTATGTAAATGTTTATCATTTTACTGATGCTAGCTGTGTTTTAAAAAATTTTTAACACTCTTTCGTATAACATGAAAGGGCTATGGTTTATATGGTTTCGTTAAGCCAAAAAAAATCGTCAAACATTTTAAAATTTTTCATAGAATTCAAAAACTGTATTCAAATACTTATCACTAATTTTGTATTTAATTATTTATCACTAGTAATTATTTTAATAAAGTTGATTAATATAAATATCTGATTCTATATAACAATTGAATATAATATACTACTTAACAAAAGAGTAAAAATATTTTAAAAAAATTCACATAAAAATATAATCAAAAATTACAAAATTAATCGAATGAAATTTTTGTAATTTTAAAAACGATGTATACAAAATATTACTGTACATAAAAATACAGTTTCATTTTCAAAAACATTGAATTCGAATAGAACGACATTATTGCTTCTGTCTGAATCAATATTATAGAAAATACATTGCTGAAATTGAAACTGATTACATGTTCCGTAGGGATAAAAAAAATGTCATCGAACAAAAAATCGATATCTTTCTCAGCAATAAATAATGAAGTATATAATTAAATTCATTAGAACGTCTAAACATCGAGGAAACAACAACAAATAAACCGAATACGTTCAACAAACTGGAAAATATTGTTTTTACATGATATTTATGTTCTACACGTACTGTAAACACAAGTTATAAAAGCATAATGTTAGATCAAATGAAAAAAGATATTTTCAGATTGACAACATCGAGAAGCAGTCAGGTAAGTTCTTATCACAAATCTACAACGTAATTCTATTATTGATATAACTGACTCAATTTGATAATTAAACTTTTTTCATTTTCTGATACCTGTTTTCGTATATAAATTATTATCAAATTAAAAGATTTAACTTTAGTCAACAATTCACAATAAAAACAATTAATTGATAAAAAAATATATCTAAAACTCAATATAAATAATAAAATTAAAATAAAACACGCATAGAACTGTTTAAGAACGTATGATGATTTTAATCATTCCAATTATCTCCATTTAAAAATAAATTTCTGCGAAAAAATTATAAAGAAACATTTATAATAATCCATTGATTAATTATGAAAAATTAATCTGTATAACAAACATAAATATTGACAATCGAAATAATAACATAAATAAAAATTAATAATAGAATGTAATTTT
Source organism: Neoneuromus ignobilis (assembly GCA_029203775.1). Classification (NCBI taxonomy): domain Eukaryota; kingdom Metazoa; phylum Arthropoda; class Insecta; order Megaloptera; family Corydalidae; genus Neoneuromus; species Neoneuromus ignobilis. Next base: position 44,617,543 of record CP092089.1, on the reverse strand, counting down.
ATGTATTGTCATAAACAACGTAGAGGATAATAAAAATATGAAATATTTTCTCGTTATTTTTTTTATTAAAAATATATTGAATTTTTAGTATGTCGATTTGTTTATATTAAGTAATGAAAATTCGATAATAAAAAAATACAATATTTTTTATATGAAAAAAACAAATAGCTTTTTTATATTCTGGTATAAAACTATAATAAAAATAATTCACGCTTAATACGGAAATAAAATTGTTTGAGTGTTAGTTTTAGTACTAAATTAAATTTTATAGAGAATACTAACATCGAGAAAATAAAATCTAATAATACCGTTAAGAGATAGAAACTTTTCATTACTACACCTGCTCCTCTATAATTACAATACAGTTTTATTAAAAACTATATAGGAAATTGAAATCGATATTGGATATTAAAAAATATAAAGAAATACGTTTATAAAATCATCAATATCAAATATTTTTTCTATATAATCATATCCTATTGTTGTTTAAAATAACAATTTATTTATTTATTTAACCGAGATACATCATTCAATTTCAAAATTCATATTGTTTACTTTTCGCAACTATCGAAAAATACATTTTAAAACATGTACATCACGTAGACATAATAAAAAAATGTTAACCGTTACTTACGTTATCACACTATGTGTCCATTATTTGCAACATTTATAAATGAACAACGAAACTGTTGCACGTTAAATAGATCAATCCTCGACTCGAGAATCCGCGTGACACAACAGAATGTAAAACGGTCTGTTAAGATCATTAATAAGCCGGTCATCGCGACGCAAAGCACACAAAATATATCCATATTTATTATGTTACAAAAACGAACGCGCAACGAATTCGACGATTGCGAAATCACAACAAAATATTCAGGTCACATCTTCACATATTGGGTCAACGTGGGGTTCTGTAAAATTCCATCTAGATTCGTTAGTATATAATTAGATTTCGGCAAGAAATGTATTCCGGTCGATCCAATTATAAAGATCTAAAACATAACGACGAAGTAAATCAATCAGATGTTCGAGTTAATCACTCTTGCCCTTTTATTCACTCTAACATATTTATATATATACATATATATATGAATTCATTTGAAAATAAAATATTGTAGCATTTATCATTTCCACACAATATTTATTAAACAAATCATTCATCAACTGAAATATTTTACTTTAAAATAATAAATTTTAACTTTAATTATTTTCTTACTAAATTGAATTCTACAAGAATACATTTTTTTATAAAAATATAGTAGTTTTTTTATTTATTTTTTTTATTCCAAAATATAGGGTTTTCCAATAAGCACTTAAGAAGTATAAATGGAAATGAAATAAAAAGTATTTAATTAATTAGTTATTTATTTTTAAGCATATTCTATGGCAAACATTTTCAAAAATTTCAAAAATTTTCAGATTTTCCAAAATTTTCAAAAAATTTTGAAATTTTCAAAAATTTTCAAAATTTTCCCTGGTTGGCCGAAAAATATCCCTGGTTGACCGAAAAATATCCCTCGTTGGCCATAAAATATCCCTCGTTGGCCGAAAAATATCCCTCGTTGGCCGAAAAATATCCCTCGTTGGCCGAAAAATATCCCTCGTTGGCCGAAAAATATCCCTCGTTGGCCGAAAAATATCCCACGTTGGCCGAAAATTATCCCACGTTGGCCGAAAAATATCCCACGTTGGCCGAAAAATATCCCTCGTTGGCCGAAAATTATCCCACGTTGGCCGAAAATTATCCCTCGTTGGCCGCCGTTGGCCGAAATATATCCACGTTGGCCGAAAAATATCCCTCGTTTACCGAAAAATATCCCCCGTTGGCCGAAAAATATCCCACGTTGGCCGAAAATTATCCCACGTTGGCCGAAAAAAACGTTGGCCGAAAATATCCCACGTTGGCCGAAAAATATCCCACGTTGGCCGAAAATTATCCCACGTTGGCCGAAAATTATCACACGTTGGCCGTTGGCCGTTGGCCGAGAAAATCCCCACGTTGGCCGAGAAATATCCCACGTTGGCCGAAAAATATCCCACGTTGGCCGAAAATTATCCCACGTTGGCCGAAAAATATCCCACGTTGGCCGAAAATTATCCCACGTTGGCCGAAAAATATCCCACGTTGGCCGAAAAATATCCCTCGTTGACCGAAAAATATCCCTCATTGGCCGCCAAAAAACGTTTTAAAAAAAAATTTTATTTCAATAATTTCAAAATTTTCAAACGTTTTCAAAATTATCAAAATTTTTCAAAATTTTTTCAAAAATTTTCAAAAATTCAAAATTTCCTTTGGCCGAAAATTTTCAAAAAATTTTTTAAAAAAAAAATTTTTTTAAAAAAAAATTTCAAAATTTTAAAAATTAAAATTTTTAAATTTTCGAAAAAATTTAAAAAATATAAAAAATTTCAAAAAAATTAAAATTTTTAAAAATTTTCAAAAAAATCAAAATTTTCAAAAATTTTCAAAATTTTTAAAAATTTCGAAAATTTACAAAAAAATTCAAATTTTCAAAATTTCAAAAATTTTCAAAAAAATCAAAATTTTTTAAATTTTCAAAAAAATCAAAAATTTTCAAAATTTTGAAAAATTTTCTAAAATTTCAAAATTTTTCAAAATTCTCAAAAATTTTCAAAATTCTCAAAAATTTTCAAAATTTTCAAAAATTCAAATTTCAAAAATTTTCAAAAATTTTCAAAAAAAACAAAATTTTTAAAATTTTTAAAAATTTTCAAAAATTTTCAAAATTTTCAACATTTTCAAAAATTTACAAAAAAATAAAAAATTTCCAATTTTTCCAAAATTTCCAAAAAATTCAAATTCTCAAAAATTTTCAAAAATTTCAAAAATTTTCAAAAAAATCAAAATTTTTTAAATTTTCGAAAATTTTCTAAAATTTTCAAAATTTCCAAAAATTTTCAAAAAAAATCAAAATTTTTAAAATTTTCAAAAAAATCAAACATTTTCAAAATTTTCAAAAATTTACAAAAAAATAAAAAATTTCCAATTTTTCCAAAATTTTCAAAAATTTCGAAAATTTTCAAAAAATTCAAATTCTCGAAAATTTCAAAAATTTTCAAAAATTTCAAAAATTTTCAAAAATTTTTAAAATTCTCAAAAATTTTCAAAATTTTTAAAATTTTCAAAAAAATCAAAAATTTTCAACATTTTCAAAAATTTACAAACAAATAAAAAATTTCCAATTTTTCCAAAATTTCGAAAATTTTCAAAAAATTCAAATTCTCAAAAATTTTCAAAAATTTTTAAAATTCTCAAAAATTTTTCAAAAAATTTTTCAAAATTTTCAAAAATTTAAAAAAATAAAAAAAATTTTTCAAAATTTTCAAAAATTTTTAAATTTCTCAAAAATTTTCAAAAATTTTTAAAATTCTCAAAAATTTTCAAAAATTTCAAAATTTTCAATAATTTTAAAAAAATCAAAATTTTCAAAATTTTCGAAAATTTTCAAATATTTTCAAAAAAATAAAAATTTTCTTAAAATTCCAAATTTTCCAAATTTTCTAAAATTTTCAAAATTATTATATAATAATAAATATTTGCGTCTCCCAAACCCCACCAGTTGATGGAAGTTTTACCATCCGATCATAGCAAAAGTTAAATAAAAACTATAAACTATTTTAGTAAATGTATATTAATATTTTATGAAAAATTCAACTCATTGCATCGTTCTTAAAACTTATAAATTTGAATACATGTCATTTTAAATTAATTCAAATTTTATTGTGATCTTTGTATAATCTTTTTCTTCCTTTTGCCTTCACATTAAATTTTTTATTCGAATAATTGTACTACACACACAACACAGAAAAACAAAAACGCTTACCCGCGTTGCTGTCTACTGTGGAAAGAAATGAAACATTAAATTGATATCAACGTACTTTAAAATTAATTGATTCTGCAATGAACTGAAACACAATAATTATCTACATAAATTCTTAACTTTATTTATATATAAATCAACAGGTTAAAAAGCAAATATAAATCATAATTAATTATATTGATTTCGCAAATGCCATTTCTTTAACAAGTCGTATAAAAACAAACCAATCGTTCAATTGATAAAACAATAAATTATTGTACTTAAAAAATACATATATTTATTATATACTTTATTAAGTACAATTATATTATTTTATGAAGAGTAAACAATTACTGAACGTTATGAAATTTCAGAAATTCGTTAATTACGAAATCATAAACTAAATTATGTATATTTTAACGAATGTGAAAATATAAGAAATTTATAGAATCGTTATTTTAATTATTTTATGCATGAATGCGAACGTTTGAACGATAAGTTTATAGAATATAGATTTTATATGTTCATATTTTATTAATGAAATTATTATTTCATCTTACTAAATCCCAATTTTATTTTTATATCGTCGTTATTAGACCCAAACAAACGTATTATATTATCTGTATTATTTTATTAACATACTTATATATACGTACATATATGTATATGAATGAGAGTTTATAATAAATTTCTAGTGAATGATTTTTATGAGTATGGTTAATGTGAGACATGAAATTCATTCTTAAAATGTATCCATTTCAATGTAAAGATTATCAAAGTACTCGTCAATGGCTGTAGGAAGCATGTGTGTGGTTGTATGTTATTAAAAAAAATACAAATGGAAAAACGTACACGTCTCATAAAAATCTCGAATAAATATACCTACTATGATAGCGTAGGATGATAATCATAGATGAAAATAATAAATAAAGAGTGCAGAATATTCTAACTACTTATCGAATCAAGAGAACAATAGTACAAGGTGTTCTGCCCACCCCTGAAATTAGTGAATCATTCTCAGGTGAAATGTTTAGACGGAAATTGATTCATATGTTGGATATATGTATTTATATAAGTATATGACAAAGATATAGAGGGGATATAAAATGCATTACATTTATATCAGAAAGAAAATAGAATTTAAAACATTTCAATGTCAAAAATTAAAAAAAAAATAAAAACTCCATTTTTTAATCATTGAATTTTTCATTATTCATGTAATCAGTTAGTATTAATTATCGTTTCTTGTTGATTATTTTAAACGATTTTAAATAACATTATTTTTTTATTAAAATGTGTATTTACACAAAAAATATTCTAGACTTCAATAACTGGATTTTCATTTACTATAAGTATATAACTTTTTTAAAAAAATAATTTAAAGATCATTACAACATTAAAATAAAATATTTTCATTCAAATATCTCACTGCTATTTTTTTAGCTTTATTACATATTCTTTTCTCAGAGAATGAAAAAGTATTAATACTTTTTAAAACGTAATTTACATAAAATAAATAGAAATAAAAGATCTAAGTTTCTTAAAAAACATTTTCAATTTTATTTTTATTTAAATTCTCGTTAGTTGAATATGTTATTCTGGTTGATGAATTCTCAAACAAAACATTAAAATTCCAAAATTTGTGTCCTAACATTGACATTTCCAGTATGTTCTATCATCACAGAAAATTTGTTTCACATGAACGATGAGTACGCCCTTTATTAAAAACTATCAAATACCATACTGGGCGTTGTTGGAGCGAATTTACATATTATTCAATGACAAGATTTCGTAGGAGACAAGATTTCTTGTTAACACCTTCGAACACACGTGACATTATTCATATGTATATCCGAACACGAAAATATTCTTAAAAACTAAATAAATTAACACACTTTGTGTTCGCATTTTATTACAATGATGTGTATACATTGTTATTATTTTCATGCTAACACGACTGTATGAATGAGCGTCTCATTCAGTTTTTATTAATATAAATGAATCATTTTTAAATAAAAAATAAATACATTAATAAAGAACAAAAAATAATAACTTTAAAATAAATTACATATTTTAAAAGTCAACATGAATTAAATTAAAAAAAATGTAAAATAATAACAATAAATAACAGCTGTTAATAAAAAAACTTTAAACATCAAAACTATTTTTATATAAATAAAATGAGATAAGATTTATTTTTATATTTTTTTAATATATTTAGAAATTTTCTTTTGTAAATATATATATATATATATTAAAATTGTTCGAAAAATGAAAAAAAACTACTGGAAATGATGATAATATTTACTAAAAACGTTATTATTTTCTCAATAAGCACAGATCAATTAAAAAACAATAATAGAAAAATTAAATAAAAAAAGACAAAAAATAAGTCTTAATAAATCTTAATAACACAAAAATAATGTTCAATAAATTTTCAGATCAAAGAAAACTTGAACTAGAAAGAAAAGTTATAGAAAAAGTTAAAAACTATGTTTATTTAAGACAAATCATTAACACTAAAGAAACATTTATAGGTGAAGCAAACAGGAGAGTAAAAATGAGATGTCAGTCCGTAAGGAATTTTCATATTATGAAATCGGATATTCCACTATGTTGCAAAATAAAAATGTTTGATCAATGTATCCTACCTATTCTCACTTATAGCTGTGAAATAAGAGTTTTAAATGCTTGAGTTATGCAGTAGCTCCAAACAACACAAATAAGCATGGAAAAATATATAACAAAAAAATATAGAAAGATAATCAAAAGGAGTAAAACGAAAACAAAAGTTACGGATGTTATTGCAAAAGGGAAAAAATGAAATGGAAATGGGTTGGTAATATAACAAGAAAGGTCTATCGATAGGGAAGGAAAATTATTTACTGGAAACTTAGATATATAAAAAGGCCCAGAAAGAGACCCATATATAGATAAGGAAGGGATATATGAAAATTTGTTGAAATAGGCTAGAAAAGAAACATTGGATCGATCGAAGTAGAAAATTTTTAGAGATGTCTTCATCCAGCAGTGGATAAAAGAGGTGAGGAATGGATGATGATGATATATTAAAATTGATAATTTTACATCCAAAACAATATTGAAATATTACAATTTTGGGAATAAAAAATGCTTGTATTATTTTCTAATTATACTTACAAATTTGCTTGTTAAAATTGTCACTTATAATTATAATTCTTGAATTCATAAAAAATATTTATATTGAATATACTAATGAATTACAACAACTTAAAAATAATGAATGTTACATTCAACATTATTTAAAAATAAAAAAAATATTTATTTTTAAATATTCATTTTTTACTTAACCTTTTTTTAAAAAAAATAAAAAGTAATTTTTTTTAGTACCAAATCACATTAAAAATTATTCATATCCACTAGTCGCGAAGGGGTTAAAATACTATATACAAACGCACTGAAACAAATCCTGGATGTTGAACGTGAAACTTAAAATTTGTCACAAATCCATTTACATGCACCGAAACAATATTTAAAATCTGAATCAAAAGATCCATTAACATTTATATTTTCGCATTCTCCCATGCTTTTAAAGTCCATAAAATCGTATTACAGTGCAACACGGCCATTAAAAGTTATATGTTACTGTACGAAGATTGCAACAAAATATGTACGTTGTATTTTCGTTTGATACTGATGTTGATGCAGAATATTGTCCTTGTCGGGGGAGATATAAAACTATACACTTTAAAGTTTCGTGTAATAAACTTTTAAAAGTATGAAGATAGCGAGTTTTCCGAATTCGTTTCACAAGTGAAATTACTTCCTGGAGGCGAATTACGGCGAGCGATTTTCGAGAAATGTGACTCGTGAGAATATAATCGCTGTTACTGACACAATTTGTTAAAGTGTGTTGTGCTTATTTTTAAATAGCGCTGCTGCCTATTGCTTGTTTTGATATTCGTGAAATATCGTTCGGTTTATGGCAAAAATTAATTATTATTTAAAAGAAGTTCAGATTTCAGTTACGAACAATTGACGTATTGTATTCGTTATCTTATCAATTCATTCTAGCAGTGTATATAATTTAGATAATAATATTTAGTCTACGACATTGAATATAGACAAACACATTTCAATTGCACGTCACGAAAGTAAATTTTTAATATAATACAAAAAATCATATTAATGACAAAATTATATAGGATCATCCAAATGTGACGCCTAGATTTGTATTTTATTAAAAAGAAACAATACAAATGTTTCTCTATACACCTACCACCCTATACATAAGTTTATTTTTAATAAAACACCAATCTAGGCGTCACTTTTGGATGACCCTATATAAAACGATTTAAAATTACTAAATGGAGAGGATTTTCAATCAGTTAAAATACTCAAAATGTTAATAATCTAAACAGAAAAGGTTAAATTGTTAAAATCTTCAAAAAAGATTTCTGGAAATATTTTAATTAAAAAAAACGTGCGTTTATTTATATGTAAATGGAATTGTCTTGAAATATACAGCAATTAATTTATATAACTTGCTCAATAAAAATTGTTTTAAATAAGTAATTCTTTTTTTATATTTACTTCGCTACAATTTCTAATATAATCAAATTCTACTTAAAATAATAAAAACGTAAATCCATTTCCAAATCTAATTTTATGTGCAAATACTTTATAAGAACTACAATAGATAATAAATGGAATTAATTTAAAACACAATTTACTTATTTATTCCTGTTTATTTATTTCAACATGAAATTAAATTATGTAATATATAATAATTTTTGTATGTAGGTGGGATATTTTAAACATTAATAAAAAAAAGAAATAGTGCATATACTAATAAATAAATGATAAAATTGAGTATAAACATTTTATATTTTTATTTAAATAATATTGTAAAAATATATTCCAATAATGAATTAAAATTTGTTGTTTATTCAATACTCTAAATAAAAAAAATGATTTCTTTCTAATTAATCTTATTATTATTTATTATGGCTTTATCATATCTATTAATTATTATGATTTAATTATATCAATTATATATTATCATAAATATTTACAAAATCTATAATGAAAAAAAACTTCAAACGATCCTTTCTCAGCTAATTAAACGTAAAAAAAATAATATTCGAGATAAAATCTTTCATTTGTAACAAAATAAAATAATCATACAAAATATGTACATACACAAATATTTCGAGGTTATACTTGTTATTTACTAGTGAAAACTTGTTATTTTTTATGAGAATGACTTAGTTTAATTTATGTTTAAGAAAAGATATTTAAAACAAAATAAATAAAAAATTGCTACATCATCATTTACTATTTTTATTCATTTTGTGTACTTACAGATAATTAGTTATTTTTTAAAATAAGATAGTAAAAACACGAAAATATATATAATAAATACTAAATATTTTTATTCTACAAATAAAACTTTAGGTAAATATTATTTACTTATACCACATTTTTTTGATTTTAATAATAAGACAATTTAAAAATATTAAAAACGAAATTAATTAACAAGATTTTTTTTAGAAAATATCTAATGTAAGTATGTAATACATTTTTATAAATATATTATTTCTAAAAATCATTTAACAAATCTAAAAAAATGTATAGATAAATTGAAAAGAGGGGAATATGTGAAAGGAAAATCAATAAAAATATAATATCTTTTGTACACCTTTTCGAAACGAACATTCAAGACTTGAAATTCTTTTACCTATTGTAAGATCGAGATGAGATTTGCACTGAGATAAGTTATATATATATATATATATATATATATATATATATATATATTGTATATTATGCCATATACCAAGGTAACAAGTAAGGAAAAGCGTAATGCGAAGGACAACGAAAAATATAACGGAGAAAAGGATAGTCGTGACTTGCAGTGATATTGATATTTGAAGATATACGACAGGTATATTTCAAAATTTTATTATTTATAGGGTTCGCTAGTACGAACATCCCAACTATATCTCACTTCGAAAATAACTTATGGTTTTTAGTAAATCAATTTTTGTACAAAAATGTAAATTTTACTTTGAAACGTGTATGAATTACGATTTCTGTATAAAGTATTAGTATTTTACATGCATGTATATTTATTGATTTAGTATAAATTTATCACTTATTAACTAAAATTAATTATATCAACAAAATATGTATTGTACGTAATAAAGTTTCAAAAACGAAAGAAAAAAATCTACAATAGAAAAACAACGTTTGAAAATCGCAAATCGACGTGGTTCATCAAATATTCATTGAACAGAAGATGTACACGCCTAATTATTCAACGTCAGTTTAAGGTAGAATAGACAAATTATGTTGAAATTAAACGAAATGCATATTTAAAACATTCTATGCTTGTGTCGACATGTCAAGCCGTAATGAGTCTCTTGTGCCGAAATGACAGCGTGCCGTACATTCCGGAATGAGAATTATTAATGAGGTGTCGTCTGTAAATATCATTATTTTGTCATCGTCATCTCGAATTAAATAACTCTACTGATCCTGCAATATGAATCAGCAACTGAGATACATACATATTTTGCGTATGAGTCAACATTAGATAAATGTAAACAGAAAATAACACGAGTAAATAACTTTTGCTTAAAATTATTAGTAAATAAGAGCAAATTAAAATCTTCATTACATAATATATACCTATATATATAAATATTAAATAATAGTTTGTTCTATACAATAATTAATAAAAAATATAATTTTATGTAAATTTATAATTTGTTATCGAGTATAAAAATTTACACAAAATTATCTCTATGTATTTAATATAAATAAGTTATTTTTTTCAATGAAAGGTATTAATTAAACTATATATATATAAATATATTAATATATGAATAAAATAAATTATAAAAAACCAAGTATGGACAATAAGAAATAATAGCTTTATATTTTCTTAAACAATGTTATATTTATCTACACTCACATGTATAAGTCATCGCCATATGAGTAACATAAGCAATTTATTGATATAATTCAATAAAGTCGTTAAATTAAAAAATACATATTGAATTACAAATAAATATCATGAATATTATATAATGAATAAATATAATGAATATCATATTTATTATCAATTAAATATATTTTTTTAATTTAACGACATCATTGAATTATATCAATAAATTAATTGTGTTATCCATATGGCGATGACTTATACACGTCAGTGTACATAGAATGCACATTTAAAAAGTAACAAACGCAAACAAACGTACTTCTTGAAATATTTAATAAAAAATAAAGAATAAAAACGTTATCAAATATATTTATATACATTGAATGATCGTTTTTCCCATATGCAAAATATAACATTTTTTGAATATAAAAATAATGAATAAATAATTTATTAGCATATTTAAACGTTTATATTAATTTATCTTAACATATTTTAAATAACAAATTTTTAGTATATGAAAATCTATAAAAATGATATGAATGAAAAATTAATATGAAACAAAGTGTATGTATAAGAAGCATATGGCCATTCAAATGTGACGCCTAGATTTTATGTTTTATTAAAAAGAAACATATGTATAAGGACACATGTGTATATTTCTTTTGTTCCTTTTTAATAAAACACAAATCTAAGCGTCACATTTGGATGACTCGATATAATAGCATTTTAATATTTTCTTGAATAATATTGTATTTATATATGCATTATATAGATTTTTATCACTGTATAAATTAATATAAAGTATTATTATTTTAGTCATTCATATGAACTTAATAAAGATTTATTACCAAAAAAGTGTAGCGATTAACATTTAATAACATAAAAATAACATAGCGTTTATGAACGGAATTAAAATTGTAAAAGCAATAAAAATCTACAATAAGTGAAAATGATATAGTATATAAAATATTTTTATGTAATATAAAAATGTATGTCAATATTATATATATATATATATAATATGTAATTAACTAATGATATTAAATTGGAAAAAAATTATTATGATTAATATTACTTACACATCGCACCTTCATTTATATTATCGATTACTTCAATAAAATGGAACAGTAAGACGAAAAATGGAGACATGAATAGTTACCTGAAAAAGAGGTATTTTAAATAAAAAAAATAATTAATTACATTTGTAAATTTTTAAAACTATGATAGCAACTAAAATCTATAATTTGTATTCATACAATTTGACATATATTTTTATTTGTTATAAAACAATACATATTAATAGTTCCTCATATCTATTTAAATAAAAAACCGAATATGGATCAGTAATTACTTTTTTCTTTCGAAATACTTAGTAGAGATGTACCAAATACACAGTCCACTTCTTTCATCATCTTTTTTGTACTACTGTTTTTGATATGATTTTAGTAGTTGTAAGTACTGTTGTATTTTGTAAGAAAAAATATATAAAACTTTTATTGCATCATTTTAAATATTTCAATAAACTATTTTTTTAAATTGAACACGAAATCATTTTAATACGTACAAATTTGATACTTAAAAATTGAAATTTAGTTAAACATTTTCACACACAAACACATATATTTATAAACTACTAAATACTAATGGCTACAAATTTTTAGACTTCAAACTATATTAATAAATAAACATTGCGTAAACATATAATATTACTATTCAAATGACAATGTAGTGTCATCTGCTCGGAAACTTTGTGAACATACCTCTCATACATGTACTTAACAGATTTATATAAAACGTAAAGACATCTTAATATTAATCATATCTGAGTACATTTATTCTTGCATAATATTATAATTTAAAGTAATATTACTCAATTAAATGTTATTTAACATTTTGCTGCAATTTAAATATTTTTAAACTACAATACGTTGACAAAATAAACGAAATACGTTATAAATTTACTACATGTGCAAGTAATAAATTTTTAAAAAATGTAAATAAAATTTATAACTTTTTTTATTGAATATTATGAATTTCAAGAGTCTATAATAAGAAAAATCAATCTTTAATATACGAAATACTGTAATCGCCTGTCAGAATTAAATAATGACCCTATTAAGGCTACTTGAAAGAAATGTCTGTTTATCGACCAATGAACCTATAAGGAAACTAAATTGATTTTTTAAAAATATATTTAGATATTTATTTTTCTAAAATATATTTAGATACTTATTTTTTTAAAATACGTAAATATATATATATATATATATATATATATATATATATATATATAAATCAATAAATGAGTTTTATTTAAATATAACAAATAAATATTCACCAAAAACGTATAAATCATTTTTTCTTAATATTTTACATTATGGAACTATATAAAAATTGGTATATAATGACCTACATAATATTAAATACTGATTATAATTAATATTTTTTTAAGCAACTTTTAAAATAATCTTAAATTATTTTTATTTTTTATGATTTTTATTTTTTCTAATTCGCCAGTGATTAAATTATCCTCCAAAATCCATTTAAACACTTGTAACATTTTTCAATAGCTCGTGTATGCATATTATATTAAAATACATATTTTTTAATTTTCAATATATTTATTGAAACTCTTATTTTAATCTTTAAAAAAACCTTGGTTACGTAATATTTTAATAAATAATTTAAATTTAAAAGTTATGTGTTATTGAATAATTTTTTTTTATAAAAATACATAATAAACATAAATATGACTTTATTTGATTTATATTTAATGCGATACTTATTTTTCCTGCAAAAAATAATGCTCTTGATGTAATTAAAATAATATAATAATATTTATCTGCCAATTAATATTCATTACAACTTCTTTGGTAATTAAATAAAATTAAACATAAACATATAATCGTATTTTATTTTTAATTTACATTATCCCGTCTTTCAGAATATGCATGTAGGTAGATTACACTCCATTTGCCCAATGACATTTGTATCTAATAATCGCAGCAAATTTAAAATACAATCCGACATAAAAATGTGACAAATTTTCCTGTCAAACGTGTCCATTACGTATACTAATTAAAAACGAACATTACAATATTTTTTTTAAGGTCAAGCTCATTGTGGGAGGCACGACAACGATTACGTATGTTTCTATTACAAAACGTTACACTTGAATATTTTTCTACGATGCTATATCAAATAAATTTCCAAACGCGAGTAGGTGTTAACCGTGACAAGACCTGAATTCTTTCGACCTGTTTCCAAACAGTCAAAAAATACAAATGTACGCATAAAAATAATCAAAAAATATAAAAGTACAAACTGGATATGTTTATTTAATATGAAACTTCGTAAAAACCTTGGCGGTCGTGTTCGTTCGTTGATTTTAAAATTATTCTACGTACTCCTACTCGTTTTTTTTTCTAATCCTAACGATTTAATATTTATATTGCAAATTTATCAATCGATACCAAGGTCGTTTATGTGCTTCTGGTTATTGTTGTCAAAGAAGCGAATAACCTAAAACTTCTTTATTATTATCTGAGATAATGATCGGTGTTGAAATTTGTGGAATGAGTCAGTGTTTACGGCAGTAGAAATATTACAGAAATATTTTATATACTCAATTAAAATCCGACATCAGAGAAACATATTTTCAAATAAAAAAGAATATCAAACGAAACGCATCTGTTTCTTGTTATACTAACAATGTATGATATACATTTTATCTGTATGTTGAACCCGCATTCAAATATATTACAAGCGATTTTTGAATAATGCATAACGTTCTCTTGCTTTATATTTTTCACTTCTTTATGTACATATTGTAAAAAATATATCGAAACAGAAATTCTTACACTTCATTTCTAATATGATTTTATTAGAAAAATAAAAAAACTAATAATACTTGTTGTCAAAATGTAATATTTTTTAAGATTTATATATATAATTAAATTGAATAAAAGTTATTATAAGATAAAAATAATAAAATATATATGTAAATACACTAAAGTTGTTACTACTATTTACACAAATAAAATGCATATTTTAAAATTAACTAATATATTAAATCACTTAATTAATAATTAAATATTTTATAACGGTTTATAATTAAAACACTTTCATATTACTCTTATATTACTTTATTATTCTCAAATAAAAATAATTTTATTTTAACAGCTGTTTTTTTAAAGAAAAAATAATTACCTAAATCTACAAGATTCTTTTTTAAAATGTATTTGTTCAAAACATCATCGTTTCTAGTATATTTTTTTAATTGATTATAGAAATAAGTTGTATAAAAATGAAAATTGTACTTTAACTTTATTCATTTTCTAATTTTGATTTATTCCTTTTTTGAATTATTTTTTACATTTAAAAAAAATTAACTGGATAAATTTCCAAAAATAACTTTTGATATTTTTAATCAAAATAGATTAGATATTAATTTTTTCTTTAATAAATGTAATAAACATAACCAAGTCCTATCAGTTCATTAAAAATACAAAATATATTTTTTTAATTGCAAGTTTTTATTCTATCCATTAGATTTTTTTTTGTAAAATTCTTCAACTGGATAAATTTCATCAAAAAACTTATTAAATTATTATTTTCAATGTATTTTAGTTTTTGGACATTTTTAAATTTTTAATTGTAGTTCAGAATTATTAATAAAAATGATAAAAACAAGGTACATATTTTATACTGTAAATAATATGTTAAATCATTTTTTTAAATATTATTTATATATAAAATAATTTCACTTCAGATAAATATCAAACATTTTTTAATTTTTTATCCAAATCAAATTTATTTCTAAAAATCTATTTTCGCCAGTTTTATATCCATTTTGTTTTTTTTAAAAAATAAACAAATATTGTTATTAAAAAAAATTAAATTAATATTCATTAATTATCTATTTCCTTATTAAAATGAATTTAAATTATGATCATTTTTGCTTGTATTTAATATTTTATGAATTAATGAAATATCATCTTTTACATTACATTGTATCATTTTAATAATTGAATAAAAATGAGTCATAATATTATTTCACTGCTTGCAGCTACTATGTATGTTAAACATTAAATCCAGTTGAACAAAAAAAATATCGAAGCTTTAACACTTCACACAATGTCATTATATATAACAGCCTGCGTCGTGTAAAAAATGTTCTCCAGTCATTAACAGTGACATAATGTACTTTCTAGTGTGGGAGAACTGGAAGAACCTATTCGATGGTCATATTGCTCAACGAGAAAAAATGTGGTCAGTTTAATTTTCGAATAATATATTCGTATTTAACAAGAAGTATGTTAGTTTTCGATAAAATTACAAATACATATTTCTCTACACGATTTTCTATTTACTTCATTCGATTAGCTTAAATTCGTTAAATTTATTTACTTTTTAAAGTTCCATACTTAAACGAAAATTTGTAATTTAAATTATGTATATGCATAAAATATTTAATCATTAATTAAAAGTATTGAATATTTAAAACATGTACCTAACAAGCCTATCAAACTGAAATTAATGGTTTGTATATATTTATGTCCACGTCTGTGTGTTTGAATTTATCAAGAAATTAATATTTTATAAGAATGTTCTGACTTGAATTTTTAATTATCTTTTCGTAATTCATTTTCATTGTTCAATTTGATAATAATTAATTAATTGCTAAATACAACATCAACCTAATGAATTAATGGTTTTATAATTCGAAGTGACACTCTATAAATCAACTGTCATTGGATCGGTATTATTCTCACTAATTTAAGTATAATTTATTATAAATTAAACCAATGAAGAATTTTTGTATAATTGTGTAACTAAATGAGTTGTGCTTGTTTATCTAAAACTTATCAAAAAGTTATCAATTTTTATATCAACACATAATATAAATACAATATCAGAAATAACAAGAAATATATAATTCATGTCTGAATTTTTCAATAATTTTATAGCAAATATAATATGATAAAATACTAAAAATAGATTTTCTTTATAAAATATTAATAAAATAATATTACAATATTTCGTGTTTGAAAATAAATTATGTAGATATAGATAATAATTAATATTCTATTTTTCAAATATTTTTTGAAAGTAAAAAATTAATTCTATATTTTTAAATATTTTATATATTTATAAATCTAATTTGACATTGTGTCTAAATTCACTTTCACAAATGAATTAAACATCCCACATAGTAGGCAATAAAAGTAAATTCAATGGACAAAATCCAATAAATTTTGAAAGTAATTTCTTTAATTGAAAATACTAGAATTAAATATTCTATCTTCTAAATTATATACATATATACATTTATATATATATATATATATATATATATATATATATATATATATATAAACAAATAATTTCTGATCTTCTACATCAAAAATAAATTTAAAAAAATATAAACTACCAAATAAAATTATCATTAATAAAAAGTTTGTTTTTTTTATTAAAAATGTATTTAAAAATTGTCAAGAAATTCTCCTATGAATTATTTTAAAAGAAAAAATAAATATTTTTTTGTAATATCAATTAAAAATAATGTTTGATATATTAATCTAAACCCTAACATGCATTTTATAAATTAAAAAAATATATATTTAGTAATTGATAAAAAATTAAAACAGTAAAAATATATTAACTTCTTTGTAATTATTAAAATGACAGTTCCAATTGTAAAATAATATTAATAAAAAGTGATAATTACTGATTTTAATAAATAATTCAGTATTTGAGTATTAGAATTATTATTTTATTGAGTTATCGAGTTTAGGAAATATTTTCGAATATGATAATAATTTTAATAAATTTTGATTTTTAACCACAATCCATTAATCAAACGAATTTATTTTCACGAAAATAATAATAACGAAAACACAACTATATCACAAATTCTACAAACCCAACAAACACTTTACAAAAAAAATTAGTGAAGAACATTAATGAAACTAACTATTCCATTACTAATTATAAATAAATATATAAACTGTACATACTCGAACAGTTTGTTAATATCTACTAATGTCTCTTGAAAAGCAAGTACTTTTATCAATTACCGGATACAATACTGTTGATTTTGAAAATGAGAGATAAAACTACATACCTTCCATTTATCTTTAAACAAACATTTTGTTTATAATAAAACGTATTCATTCACATTTTAGGAATATATATATATATATATATATATATATATATATATATATATATATATATATTATAAAATGTACACAAACAGTGACATATCAAAAAAGTGCAATTGACAAATATTTCTCATATTATGCATTTTTATAAAAAATCAAGAGGAATATTTAAAAATCTTATAAATAAGCTTTACAAAATAATCTAATTTGTTTGAAACAAATCGAAATTAATTTCTTAAAAAGTATTTTCGTATTTTATAAAATTATATACTAATTAAAAATTATTATTTTTAAATTGTAAAACCATGAATTACAAATCATATTTCAAATATTACAATTTTTGTATATAAACGTATTTTTTATATTTTAACATATGTACACAAACACACACACACACACACACATACATATATATATATATATATATATATATATATATATATATATATATATATATATATATATATATAATGCAGACAATTTATTATCGAATGTATGCCTATAAACGTGATGTCCCTAATCATTTATCCTCTGTCCAACACAGCAGTATTATCAAAAAAAAAATAATTAAAAGAACAGACATCTTCACTTCCTGTGTACCCTGTTTTATATACGGTGTATAATAGTGCGTATAAGATTAAAATGCATAGCATTTACGACGGGGTACGAAAGAATAAAAATAAAACAAAATGAAAGTGTTAGGCCTGACACACAGCGTGAGTGGAGCAAAGTGTCTACCCTTCCTGGGTGTGACAGGCTACTTAAACAGTGGCGCATGCATTCTAAATGAATTATATATACATACATACATATATATATATATATATATATATATATATATATATATATATAAATGTATACACATGTATATTATAATTCATTCATTTATGAAGTTAATCTTTTTTATACATTTATATTTTTTAATCATCAAGCGATAATCCAAGCGTATCGAAGTTAATGAGATTTGTATAGAATTTAAAAAAATTGCATAATTGTTTATTGGTTTAACGTTCTATTGTAACCATGTTTGTAAATAAAAAAGAATTTTCAGAATAGAATATTATTTTTTTAATAAAAGAATTTCTATTTAGAAAATATTTTAATTTTATGAACATTGCATAAACAAAACAGAAATTAATTAAAATTCTATTATAAAAAATCTAGGAGTATCACAAAAAACATTTTATATTAAAAAATATGTTCTGATTTTTCATTTTAATTCCTTACATTTTTTCTGTCATTTTTGAATGAAATACGAAGTTGATATTTTCTTTAATTATTAGAGTACAGGAATGTAAAATTTCATAGTAAATTCTATTGAACATAAAATGATACAATGTCGAAGAAATAGAACTTTATGTATCATTTTTTAGGGTTAGGTTATTTCAATATTTAGACCATTTTAAAGGAAATTAAATAATATTTAAAACAGTGAAGATTTAATTTTATTTTTTTAAGTGAATATTTGACAGATTAAGAAAATAAGTGAATACATTTCCAATTATATTGAAATATTTTGATATTAACACATTATCGTCCAGAGACATAAAAATATGTTTTTTGTCGACTGCTCGTGAAATGCCGGAGACATAAATAGAGTTTTGTGTACTGTGCATTAAGACACATAAATATGTGTTGCAATATATATGCTAAAAATAATATTTCTTATCAACTAGACTAATACTGCGTGCTTTGATAATATTCAAAACAAAAGATAACAGTACATTTCAATTTTCAACCCTACAATTTCCAAATATTTCATTAAATCGTTTTAAAATATTTTATCGCTTTAAAATATACCGACTACACGCATCAATTTTCGTGTAAACAGCCCGGACCGTAAGGTGTTAAAATACATTTTAAGCATTCACAATATTTTTTTGTGAAAAAATTAAGAAAACAGCGTTAAAAAAATTAAAAATCCATTTATATATATATATATATATATATATATATATATGTTGTTGTTTTTTTTAGGTTTGATACAACTTTTAATAAGGATAGCTGTCAAGCCAGTTATCAATTTTCGCGTTATAAGTGGCATTTGGATTCAAAATACTTTAACAAATCATTATAAAACGTTTTACACTTGAACGCAATTTCCAAATTGTGAAAATTTATTTCAAAAATCAGTGTTCTGTTTACCAAACTTATAGAGCACAAAATTTTGTTCAATGATGAGACTCATTTTGGACTTAACGAATGCGTTACTAAGCAAAATTGTCCCATTTGGAGTGAGACCAATCCTGAAATGATTCACGAGAGCTCGTTACATCTAGAAAAATGCACCATATGGTGCGGATTGCACGTTGGTGGTATCATCGGACCTTATTTCTTTCGAAATGAAACCGGAAAGCGTGTTACCATCAATGGTGTACATTACAGAACGATGATAAATGATTATTTATTTCCAAATTTGCATATTTTGACGAAACAATCGAGTTATTGAAACGAAAATTCGGCGATAACGTTATCTCTAGAAATGTACCTGTGAATTGGCCTCAACGATCGTGTGATTTGACGACTCTGTATTATTTTCTTTGAAGATATGTGAAGTCTCTGGTTTATACTAATAAACCAGCAACGATAATATATATATATATATATATATATATATATATATATATATATATATATTGAGGCATTAGAATCCAACATAATTAGCATTATTGCAGACATAAGGCCCCAATTGATTGAAAAAATGACCCGAAATTGGAATGACAAAATGTTGTGTGTCAGAGGTAACTGAGGTTCACATATGCCCGAAATAATTTTTAAATATTAATGCCATAAAATTATTTTTCTAATAATACCAAATAAATTGTCATCCGGTAAAAATTAGTACATATTTTATTTCAATTTAAAGTTCTGTCGCACTTAAGGGGTTATACGCAGTTAGAAATTTCAAAAAATCGATTTTTTTTTTCATTTTCGGAATGCACATATATTTGAGTATATTCTCTGAAAATTTGAAGTAAATCCGATAAATATTTTCGGACATACACCTGAATTTTTACCAAATTTTTAACTATGTGTAAACTACTTCCGAAACTTCAAACGCGTTTATCTCAAAACGGTGTTTTCATAGTCGGTGATCTCGATATCTCAGAAATGACTGAACCGATCGGTCTCAAATTTTCACACAATCTTCTCAAATATATTCCTCAGGTATTGGAACGAAGGAATAAGGTTTACAAAAATTATTACTATTTTTTTAAAACAATTTGGAGCGAAAATTTTAGTAAAAAACGAAACATTTTTTTCAAGTAGACGCCATTTTGTCAAAAATGAAAATTTTTATTATTCTTTCATTCCAATACATGCATTAATCTATTCTTTAAAAGAATTGACCATATTTTTTGATTTCAAATAATCCAAACCGCTGATATGGAGATCACCGCCAAGCGCCTTTTTTTGGAGGTCGTTCGGGACATCGTCTGCAGGAGCGGTGCACTTCAATATTTTTTTATGATCGACATGTTATTTTATTCTTGAAAGTAGGATCTATTCAAATAACCATAATTTGTAATTGCAAAATAAATACTGTTTCTAAAAAAAATTCCTAAAAAAACGTCGTTTTTGCGCCTCGCAAGTGCGTATAACCCCTTATAAAACACTATATATATATATATATATATATATATATATATATATATATATATATATATATATATATATATATATATATATATATATATATATATATATATATATATATATATATATATATATATATATATATATATATATATATATATATATAAAGTTAATAATGTTTGGAATTCCTGTTTAGATTTGTAAAAACGATTAGGAATTTCATAAATATGATACGAGTTGAAAAAAAGTAAATACTGTGGGTTTTGAAATTTAATTCATTTCTAATAAGAGGTCATAAACTATGTGTATCCACGTACGTATGTGTATACACCATACACCATATGTATTTATAGACAGATTGATAGATATACGTTTATGAATTTCAGAAAAAAAATCAATATCACGTGCCGCCACTGCATTGTTCGAGTAGGCAGCTGAGCCACAGGTAGGTTGGATATGAATGAACGCATTCTGTTTACGGCTGGATCCGCGGGCGTAGGTCGGCGCCGATGGCTCCAAACCACTTCACAAAGATCAAGTGGGTTCAGTCTAGTCCGTATACATATTATAATCTTATCTGAACGTAAATACTTACTTTAATTAATTTCCTATCTGGCGATATCATAAAGCACAAGAACACAATATCTAGTTATATTGGCAATGCAGAATTGGGAGTAGTCCGTTTTAAAGAAGCAATTAATTCAATACGCGTGTCTCGTTTATGCGTGATAATCGACTACAGAATGTGGTATTATTTAGGGCAGAGAAAATTTATGTCGTTTTTTTATTCTAAATGGATTTTGTTTCCAGTAAAATCATTATTGTTAACGAGAAATATTTAACTTACAGTAGAAATTATATCCATAAATCGATAAAAAAAACACTAGTCATTTGATATCATTTATGTTAATTAAAAATATTCACTTTTATTTACAACTCAAAAACATATTATTTTTATTTATAAAATATTCATACATAGTGACTGCTTTTTAGTTAATTAATAACTGATATATTTGTTTTTTTCTATACATATATTTAAATTATTACTATTATATAAATATTTATTTATTAGCAGATTAAACATATATATTGCAAAATTAACTTTGTACAAATGTAGAAGCAGCTTTGAGATATATGAAGCTCTATACTCAAGATTCCTCCTTTATTAAATAAAACAATAATTTTTATTAAATATATATATATATATATATATAATATTATTACATAATAAAAATCAATTTAATAACTTTATCTCAATTAGAAAAAGATAATTTTAAGCATTAAAATATAATTTATAAATGCGACTCATGGGCCCTATACATTTTTTAGTGAACCGCATGTGGTCTACAGGATGCACAATGACAACCCTTGATTTATATTTTATAGAGGAAATGCATTGACGCTCACAAAAAAAGTCTTTCATACTAATTATTTAATTATTTCTCATCGTTTCACGACTCATTTCCTCTAACAAGAACCAGCGAGTAAAATGAAATTATGTACCGAAAAAAGACATTTATTCTTCAACATAATTTAGGTACATACCTGTTCTAATTACATTTTCTCGAATTTTTATCATTGTAAATTTTAAAATAAAATAATTTCGAGAATTAAAATATTGAATTAAGAAAAATACTGTGGTATGAAAAAAATTAGAAAATATAAATATTTAACTAATTTACTTAAGAAATGTTTCAAAAATGTATTGTAATTTATACAAATATGTTTTAAAAAAGAGCTGGTTGTTTTTTTATTTTAATATTTAATTTCTATATAATTTTTATTCATTTTTTTTAAAAACATCGTTCATTATTTGCTTAATTGGTAAAATAATAACTTATTTCAAGTTACTAAAACACAAAAGAAAATAGTTAATTTATATGTATAAAATTACACATTGTCTTTGTACAACAATATAAATAAGTTTTCAAACCTTCACACAATAAATTAATTATGACTAATGGAAACCACAAAATTTACATGAATAAATAATATATATATATATATATATATATATATATATATATATATATATATAAATAAATGCATGTATATAAGAATATCAAAGTAAAAACGAATAATAATAAAGTATATAGATTGTTTGGTTTTTTTAAAAAATACAAAAAATAATAATTTGTTGCGACCTGTCGGAATTCAACTTGGTAATCAATAATATTAATATATAAAAAATATAAAAATAAAAGATGATTAAGTTTTAACAAGTAAATTAAGTAAAGTATTTAAGAGATAATTAAGAAACTAATCAAGATACTTAAAAATAAAGTAGACCACTTATTACAAAGCTATATTAAAATAAATAGGTACTTAACATTTTTAAAAACTGTTCTATAATTGAATACACTTATGTAATTAAAATTCGATTTTGTTATTCTTGAAAAATTTTTTCAAAAAAAGAGATTTGATTCCCAAATTGCATTTTAGAATTTTAATGAAGTATCATTGAAAAATTATGCATATATCATCAAAAATATGTTAAGAAATATAATTCTGAAACTAAGAGTAGATTGATCTATTAAGTATATTTATGCATATGTATATTATTTTTTTATTAATAATAAATCAATGAAAAATAATAAAATTTATATATATATATATAAACAAATATTTGTTAAATAAAAATAAAATAAAATAGAGATAAAATAATAATTCACAATTACTTTTTTGCGAAAAAAATATTGAAGTATTGAAACTTACACAGTTAACCACTTAATAAACTTGCTACAACTGAAGCTCAAACTGAAATGTCTAAAAAATATCACAAGTTTTCTTTTATAAACATTTCTGTAATAAGCTACATACATTACACGATTGATTATTGAATCAAAACCAACCAGTCGATTATAAATCTCGATATATCATTGTTTAATACAATATAATCGATTATTTTTATATAAGCATTTGTAACAGAAAACAAGTTGATAAAATGATAATTGAAATACTTTAGAATCTTGATCATCTGTTGAAATATTTATTAAGAATTATTATTAGATTTTTTTTTTTTCAAAAAGGACAAATCATCTACAGTAGTTAAGAATTATGTTGAAGTAAAAAAATCTTTCAGAATTATAATTAATATATTTATTCTTATAGAAATTTATCTGAGAAAAAAACACATAAATAAATATAATTGTAGAAGATTACAAATAAATCCACGCCCTCAAACTTGTTTGGTGGGAATTGTACAACAAAATAATCATAAATATTTCTATAATTTATATTTTACATTTTGTGTAGTAATTGTAATTCGTTCAAGTATGTAATTGTAAACATTAAGAGTGTATAAACAGTTTGAAGAATGTAATATCACACTTATAAACACATTCGATCTAATTAATTTAAATTCAAACATAACTATTAATAGTACGTATTAAGATAAATGAACAATTAGTATTTCTACATATAAATTGCATATTTCAACTAAACGTTAGTTTTATTGACAAAATTCCTACCTAATGTAAATATCGAAAGAATTCCAGTTTTTTCTGTTTAAATCAACAGAACTAATATACAAACTATCAGCCGCATAATTATATAGGAGACCATTAATAGCTTCGAAAAAAATGTGAAACAAACAACGACCTGCTGCGTTGTATTTCCAGCCTCAAGATACACGTGCAACACGTGGGCGCTGACCACAATCCCTCTACTTCATTTCTTTCATCAATGTTCATGGCTACTCTTCTATACATTTGCATTATTGCATCACAATGCAGTAAACGTTATGCACAGCACGGATTATCGTCATATAGCTTCAAATAGATGAAATGGATTATTTACTAATAGAGTAATTAACCTTAAGATGGTTACGACCAGTGGTGTGTATATTTTACTATTATAGATCAATCATAGTAAAGTGTAGAGTTTTGCAATGTCATGTTATCTACCTTCGGGCAATTTTATATGGTTATAAGTCACTAGGTCGTTGAATAATGTGTGATCAATTAGGTAGGATTAGAATCTCTTGTGGCGCGTATCGTGGAAAAAGAAAACATAATTTGTCTTTTCTAAATATAGAATCTTGCTTCTGTTGTATATATAATCAAATATTTTTACACATTTGGCTAAAATTAATTAAAAACGTATTTTACACTAAATATATACTATGAAATACATTTTTCGTATATAATATTTATTTTATGTGCAATTTTACTAATTGAATCAAATTAATGATAAGTTATTTTTTCCGTAGAGTAAACAACGTTAAGAAAATTAATAATATTTTTTTAAAACATCTCATTGAGGAAAAAACACAAAACAAGACTAAAATCTGATTTTTATAACAAAAATGTATTTTCAAAAAATAAGATAATCACACTTTGTCATTATTTTAAAATCGATTTAGACTGTTCTGTACCATAGGCAACTTTTACTTTTATTTTTCGAAACTTCTTTTATAATATCTAATATATTAAGTAAAAATTAAATATAGTTACATTTTTTTTAAAAAAATCTAAATTATATAAAAAAATACCATATAAAAAATTTAATACAATTCGTTATAAATGCTCCATTTAAAAATTTTAATTTATAGATTAAAGATTTTGGATCAATTTATTTATTTATTAAAAAATATATAAATTGAAAAAAAATCAAATTCATAACTTCCAATAATATAGACAAATAATAATATTGTTTATTTTTCATATAACAATATAGAGTGAATGACTACCATTTAATTAAAGCCCATCAATAAAAAGGCATGCAGAATAGTCCTATAAATTTTCTCTTAAATAATATCTAGATTAATAAATGAAGTTCTTAGAAGTATATTTTTTAAATAAAAATAATTCAGAAGTGATATAAAAATAACTTATAGTACACTAGTGGAACATTTACTGAAATACCTAATAAGATCCAAATAATATTTGTAAAACTTGAGATATAAAGCACCCACACAAGTAACTACTAGCTTTGTTTTGAATAAATATTATCATTTATAAAATCCGAGTAACATTCTAAGAAAAACTGTTCAAGCAAAAAGATTATTAAAATTAACTTTCAAAAATTTAAATATTTAAAAATTATATATAAATTTATAATGAAAATAAATATTAGTTATATTAAAGCACATCAAATTTACAATTTATATTTTGTCACAAAATACCTATTAATAATATTTATATCCATTTACACCCCTTTTAGAGTAAAATATAAATTTTAATATCCATAGATATCCTTCCAATCAAGTTTAAAGATTTTTTTAATATATTATAATATAGAAGATCAATGACTTGTAACTATTATATTCTAAATTATTTGCATACAATTCAAAAATAAATGATTCTCGGTAATGGATGATGGTATATGGACATTTTATTCATATATATATATATATATATAAATAAAAAATATATCTTTTAAAAGTTAAACATTATTATTAATTTTGAAAACTCATTCAAATATATATAATTAAATTGAAAAAATATATAATATAGGGTCATCCAAATGTGACGCCTAGATTTGTGTTTTATTAAAAATAAACATGTGTATAGTTTCTTTTGTTACTTTTTAATAAAACATAAATCTAGGCGTCACATTTAGATGACTCTATAATTATATATTAATAAAATTAAAACACTGCAAGAAATATATTTATAAGTGTTCAATTCAACGCAAGTATTTCATTATATTTGATCTATTTAGAATAAATGTTTAATTATATTTTTAATTTTAATATTATATAATACACACACATACACACACATTTATATATATATATATATATATATATATATATATATAATTTTAGACGAGACCTTCATCCAACAGTGAATAAAAAAGGGCTGCTATTGACATAAATAAAAAAAATACTGCTGCTACTATTGATTTATACAATTGTATATTTTTAAGATTAAAAAAAAAATAATAACAATTTATGCAATTAATTTGAAATTTTTCGTATATTTAAAATCATAATTCCTATTTTAAATATGAATTTTAAATTTTTTATCAATAAATATTCATATTTTTATAATATAAAATAATTACATTAAAACAATTAAAGTATCTCTAGAATATTCTCTCTTTTATTTATGAAAATTTTATGAGAATAATAAAAACACATAAAACTATAAAAGTAATCCAATTTATCTGAAAATAGAATGTGTGTAAATATATATATATATATATATATATACAAGTGTGTGTGTATTTAGAAAAGAGATGTACAGTCAATATTTCATCAGAACTTTTCCTACTTTTACAGATTTTCCTACATGGAATATTTTTTTCATTAAATTGCTGGATAGATTTCAAATGTCAAAAGTTTTACAATCATCCCCAGTAATATCAGTAAAACATCACGAATAACGCAATGTTCTTTTTTATGTGAAACGATAAAAATTGTATGGATAATTGAACAAGTCAGCAAAGGCAAAAGCAACGACAAGAGGTTCGACATACATTCATACATCTACAGAATCTATGTACAAAAAGGAGTGGCTCTGCCCACACGCACCACTAAAGGAGGCCCACACTATCGCGCGAATGTGGCCCCTGTGCGCACCTGCAGCACGAACTAATCTTCTGTGGGCTCTCGTACATTTTATTGTAAACCTCTTTCTCTCTTGGTTGGTGTTTGAATACGTAATTAAGGTTTTAATTTCGATAGATATTTTGAAACTTCACGATATCTATGCGCTGCTGTGGTCCTTAGACCATCATATGTACATGTCTTGTAGTTTTATTTCAATAGATTTTTTTTCTATACATTTACTTGAAGTGATATATGTTTGTACAGATTCTATTTCGAGTATTTGTTTTTGGTTCACTGTTTGTACGAATATGACAACATTATATTATTGTGAGAAAACTGATTTATTTGCAGTTCAAATGATTTTTTTGTATGTGTGTTTTTGAAAAGAAAAACATACGCCTCAGATTATTTAATGGCGACAGATACTTATTATTTTTTTAATTTGCACATTAAACAAATTATCAATATGTTCCATCATATATTAAATATAAATTTATACATATGTACAGATATATATATGAATGTATATGTATAAACAAAAATGAAAAGGAAGAGAAATAATAAAATGTTTAAACAATATATTGTATTCCATATCAGAATTTTAATAAGTCCTTTACTCATTTTGCATCATGTAATATCTAAAAATCAACTTATAGTAGCAAACACACACACATATGTTTTAAAATATAATATGCAGATATACATAAATTTTTATAGAAACTTGTAAGAAATATAAATTATATTTTTAACTCTCCATTTTTGATCGATATCAATTTCACCTTCTATGCCAGATGTGATAATAATAAAATATATTGGGTAAAAAAATATCAAGTTGATATAAAAATCAAATTAAATTAGTATCGTTCATTACATATTTTTAATATATTTTTTCATTGTAAAATTCAATAAAATCAAAAAATTCTACATCTCAAATTCAATAAATTGATACACATTTTTTTCTGGATTGCCTTTTCATTATTTTCTAAAATAAATTATTTATTATACAAAAACTAATCGTTTTTTATTAAATAACATTTCGTAACAAAAATACATTTTTCTATTTACATACATCATTTGAAAAACAACAAAATGTAATACATTTGAATAATACTTTATTTTGAATGCTATTATTTTTCCATTTTGTGTTAGATAAAAAGTATTAATGTATTTTTTGATAAAAAAGAACTTAAATATAAAAAAGGGTATGTGTACTTATATACACATGCCAGAAGTGAAATTTCTTTTCAATAAAGTAATTAAAAGGTACACGGACAAGCGTATGACTAAAAATCGTAGGTGAACAAATTCTTCAGAATAAAGCAAGTAACAAAATGAAGAAATGTAGTAGGGAGAGAAGCGGCAAATACACGAGATGAAAATTTATGTAGAAAATGATCAATGTTTTAAATAAATTCAATTTTTACAATTATTTGACCCATAATGTCGGACCAATAATGTCGGACGATAATGTCGGACGATAAATGTCGGACGATAAATGTCGGACCGATAATGTCGGACCTATAATGTCGGACCTATAATGTCGGACCGATAATGTCGGACCGATAATGTCGGACCGATAATGTCGGACCGATAATGTCGGACGATAATGTCGGACGATAATGTCGGACCGATAATGTCGGACCGATAATGTCGGACGATAATGTCGGACCGATAATGTCGGACGATAATGTCGGACCGATAATGTCGGACCGATAATGTCGGACCGATAATGTCGGACCGATAATGTCGGACCGATAATGTCGGACCGATAATGTCGGACCGATAATGTCGGACCGATAATGACCGATAATGTCGGACCGATAATGTCGGACCGATAATGTCGGACCGATAATGTCGGACCGATAATGTCGGACCGATAATGTCGGACCGATAATGTCGGACCGATAATGTCGGACCGATAATGTCGGACCGATAATGTCGGACCGATAATGTCGGACCGATAATGTCGGACCGATAATGTCGGACCGATAATGTCGGACCGATAATGTCGGATGATAAATGTCGGACCGATAATGTCGGACCGATAATGTCGGACCGATAATGTCGGACCGATAATGTCGGACCGATAATGTCGGACCGATAATGTCGGACCGATAATGTCGGACCGATAATGTCGGACCGATAATGTCGACCGATAATGTCGACCGATAATGTCGGACCGATAATGTCGGACCGATAATCGGACCGATAATCGGACCGATAATGTCGGACCGATAATGTCGGACCGATCGGACCGATCTCGGACCGATAATGTCGGACCGATAATGTCGGACCGATAATGTCGGACCGATAATGTCGGACCGATAATGTCGGACCGATAATGTCGGACCGATAATGTCGGACCGATAATGTCGGACCGATAATGTCGGACCGATAATGTCGGACCGATAATGTCGGACCGATAATGTCGGACGATAATGTCGATAATGTCGGACCGACCGATAATGTCGGACCGATAATGTCGGACCGATAATGTCGGACCGATAATGTCGGACCGATAATGTCGGACCGATAATGTCGGACCGATAATGTCGGACCGATAATGTCGGACCGATAATGTCGGACCGATAATGTCGGACCGATAATGTCGGACGATAATGTCGGACGATAATGTCGGACCGATAATGTCGGACCGATAATGTCGGACCGATAATGTCGGACCGATAAATGTCGGACCGATAAATGTCGGACGATAAATGTCGGACCGATAATGTCGGACCGATAATGTCGGACGATAAATGTCGGACGATAAATGTCGGACCGATAATGTCGGACCGATAATGTCGGACCGATAATGTCGGACCGATAATGTCGGACCGATAAATGTCGGACCGATAAATGTCGGACCGTTGTTATATAATTGATAATTTTAAAGCACCACATAAAATTCAATTAACCTTCAAAATGACACCTGAGAACAAAGAATTCATAATAATTTTAATATAACATTTTTTGATAAGTGTAGAATAATTTGATCATAATTACAAATAAATTTATTGTGATAAATTGTTACAAATAAAACAACAGATAACCTCAAAACTGTTATAGGTTTCGATAATTTTTAAATACCATGTGTTTTTAATAGTATTTTTTTTATTTGATAAATAGATTAATGTATATACATAATTAATTAATGTATATACATAATTTTCAACTAAACCGCTGAGAAAATGTGAGCAATCAGACTTCCGTTACTACTATTATGTGGTTTCCGCGTCAGGTAAAAATTTTACCCCAACGCCGCTAAAAAAGTTTCACTTCAAAAAAAGGAATTTAAAAAAATATAAAATACATTATTGCAAAAATTGCACCTGATATTGATAAAATATAATAACTTCCATCAAAAGATGCCAGGTTTCTAGTAAAAATATATATTCTTTTAAATACTAATACTCCTTTTTTAATATTTATATTTACAAGTGTAATCTAATACGATTAGAATATTTCAAATATTATTTTAATAATGATTTATGTAGAATTGACGATTTTCAGAATTGTCTTTATCGTTTATTATTCATACTATAAATACGATAAATTTTATCGCCCTATTTGTGTCAGACAAATATTAGATAGATTAGCATAATTCCACAAAATTGATTATTTGTAAATGCAATACAAATATCCTTGTTTATACAAAATTTTCAAATTCCTGCCATTCTTAAAGCCGATCCACATGACACGAGCTTTTAAGTACATGCAAACATTTGTACAAACAAAAGGATGCAATTTGTTCTTGTCCACATGTGGAGTTGTGCCAATCGAAGTTGATTATGGAGCAATTTCGTCAGTTATTACTTGTATAGATATTTAAATTATTTATTTATATAACTTAAATATCTTATTTTTTATAACATACTTAGCATAAATAGTTCAACATCTGCATTATCTATCAAAAATAGTTAGATTAAAAACAACAACTGATTGTATATAAAAATTACTAAACATAATAATGACATCATTCAAATAGTAAACATACGTGCTGCCTGCATTAATAGCTATCGCTATCTAATCACATGGTAAAAGAGTGCGCATGCGTGATGGGCTTTTTCTCACTCTATCTACTACTTTTTCTCACTCTATCGTCTAAGCATTTATGCAAATTCAAATCAACCGCAAAAATTCGTAATCAAGTTCCGTCATGTAGGTCTCTATTTCCGCGTCAGTAATTTTTTTACCCTAACGCGGCTAAAGAAGTTTCACTTCAAAAAAATAATTTTTGTTAGTCATTAAAATTAAAATACAACTTTTATTTGTATGATATTCAAAATATCTATTTACATATAAACATTTTTTATAAAACTCTAAGAAAAATCAATAAAAATTAAAAAACATGCAATATAACGTTCATAAAAAAACAAATATATATATATATATATATATATATATATATATATATATATAATAGAAATCATATACAAAATCGACAACCATAAAATGACACCATCAAACAAAACTGAAATGAAACAGAAATCGATATTATTTGAATTCAACCTGTGCTACTGTATTACAAAGAATTCAAGTTTCAACACTACTACCATTTAGAGAACATGTCTCTTCTTTCATTATAAGATTTTCAACTTTAATGATTACAATCTGACGTTATCTGAATAAAGATCTCAACGCTCGAAATGATGAAATTATTGTGAGGCGACTGTTTAAAATGACATATTTTCAAACACCACCCAGAAAGTAGTGTGAAAATACAACTGTTCTCGTTCGTAATTACCAATTAATACCAATACAGACAGATTTTTCTATAAAGTTGTCCTAGTAATAAAATGTCAATTAAAATTCCCATAACGAAATCTCAATGGCATTCGAAATAAATCAAACAGTTAAACGTATACTTAGCTCATATACATACGTACACACACACACGTATATATATATATATATATATATATATATATATATATATATATATATATATATATATATATACATAGAGGGAAATATAAAATAGATATAAAAGATTATTTAATATTTTCAATTTTATATTTTATGATACATTAATTAACAATAATAAAACAACTTATCAACACATTTTAAAATTATATGTTGATAAATAAAAATATTTCATCAGTATGATTAGTTATATTTAATATTATATTTATAAACACACACACACATATATATATATATATATATATATATATATATATATATATATATATATATATAATTAATCAATAACAATAAACTCGTTTTATATTTTGATATAAATTTTCAATATAATATATTTTTTTATAAATTAGAATAATTAAATCTTTATTGTTAAGAACAATAAATAAATAATATATTAAACACATTCAATTTAATTTAATATTTTTATACTTTTGTATAATTTTATTTAACAATTTTTAATAACGACAAACAAATAGTAATTTATAATCATTTTTTTATGTTAAAAACAGAAAATATTTTACAATAATCTGAATTGTAAGATTTTATTTGCAGATTACTTATTTATTTTTACTTGTAAATTACGTTTAGTAACATCTTTGATATTTATTATCAAACAAGTTAATAATTATTTTTATTTTGATTAAATAATATTTTTTTTAATATTTAAAATTGAAAAAATACATGTATCGTTACTAGTACTTGAAAATATTTTTTAAAAACATAACTAAACTGCTAGGAATCACTTATTAATAAAACAATTTTATTATAAATAATGTAAGAAATTATTATTTATTTTATTTAACTCTGAAATGTTATACTTTGTTTTATTTTTTAAAAAAAAAACTTGAAATAAATTGTTTACTCGAAAAACCTTTATAAGAAAATTTTCAACCTAATAATATTATTTTATTATATATATATATATATATATATATATATATATATGTATGTATGTATGTGTGTGTATGTATATAAATGGAAATTCAACATTATATATATATATATATATATATAATGTTGAAGTTCCATTTTCCACAGTCATCAAATTTTATATCTCGGCATTCTGAATATAACAATATCACTATCTAAATGCATATAAACAAATAAAAACCGATAAGAAGTTATTATAGATCATTTCGATAAAATCTTACAGCATCGAAGTAATAAGTCATTTGTAATACACTAAATTCCTATTTTAAACAATAACAAAAATTCCAGTGAGTTTTTTAACAGCAAAATATTACATTTTTCGATAAGTTTACAGATTATTTAGAAAATTGAATATCCATAAATGTTATTTTTTATATAAAAATGTTAGATTTTCTACAAATATGATAATAAAAGAAAATATTCGTTGTAAGAACACATTACATAAGAAATTTTCAAATATGTATGATTCTACATAAATAAATGTTTATTTACTTTAAAGCATGATAAAATAAAAAAGTACGAAAATTCAAGACGTGGTTACATCCAACGTGTTTTTATTGCTGTCACGAAAATTTAATGAATATATATATATATATATATATATATATATATATAATGATGATAAATTATACTTATAAAAATTTACTTCTAGTAATGAAACCATAAGCTACTGTCTATGGTACGTATTACAAGAAATGTGAGTGGTTTTAATTGCCTACAGTTAATCGTTGTTTGTAAGTCTGGGGTCACGAAGATAACCATCGTCCCTTGTCATCGTAAGAAAGTTCTGAAATAGTATCCGTTAATGACCAAGCTGTACTTTTAGTTGGAAAACATTTTCAAATGCTGTGAAAAATATAATTAATAAATATTTGAAGTAATTAAAAATGGATATACTTGGATATACATATCTGTGTGAATAATAACAGATTTTATATTACCTATATATAATTCTAATACATTTTAAAACATTTATAATTATTTAAATTACCATAACAAAAATTATATTGTAAAAAAGTCTGTTTGTATATTTTTTAAAAAAAAAAAAATAATGTAGAATATATAATATTGTAAAACAATTACAAACTATCAATGCTACATAAATTATAATTTTACTTTCTATTTCTATACACAAAATTCTCTTCATATTTAGTTATTCTATTAAAAAACATGTACAATATGTTTATCATTATCAAATTGTTACTTTTATTTTATTATAAATATTTTATTAATTTATTTGTGAATTTGTAATAAATACTCGTACTATTACACATTAAAATAAATTAATGCATCAAATATTATATTAATTAATTAATCATATTTATTAATGATATAAATTATTATTAAAAATAAAACTAAAGAAAAAATGGATAATTAACCAATCCCTTTCTATACTTAAATAACTGATCAAACTTGATATAGTATAATTTATCATTATGGCCAAATTCAATTGATTATAAGTAAATCATTACTCAATTTTTAAAAAATATTCACTGATCACGACCAAACCTTGAATACCGAGATATTAATTTTTAATTAAAAAAAATCTTAAATAAAAAAATCCACTTTTCATGTATATTTGATTAAATTTTTCGTTTATTTTAAACATCTATTTTTTACGTTCTTTCACTTAAGCTGTTACCAATAATTACAATAATACCAATAATTATTACCTGCCTTAAATGACAAAATAAATAAAGAAAATGAAAAATAATAATGGTCATGAAAAAAATTAAGAAAATATTAAAATAATAAATACACAGGCTTAAATATATTTTGTTTCATTTATTATAGTGATATTTTAACATTTTAAAATGTTATTATATTAAAAAAGGTTAATAAATTATTTTTATAGTTTATATAAAAGAGAGTTTCTATATATGAAATAATATATTTTACCTATAAAAAGTTATACAGAAGTGTAAAATAGACAATTAAAATCCATTTTCATGAAATATAGTATTGAGAAATAAAAACTGAAATTCGAAAAAAGAAAATGTTTTGATTTAAAAACAGAAATGTATTTAAAAGGGATTAAGCATGTTTTTTTTATTTATAAAAAGTATGAAAACGTAATTTCTATTTAATATTTCAAACCATAAATCAGCCTAAATGTTCTATATTGAAAACACGTTCGCCAACTCAATTGCATAAATAATGATCCAAGAAAATTAGATTATACCAACTTTAAGAATACTAAATACAGTCTACAGAATTCAATTATGCAAACGTTTTAATTGTACATCATTTTACAGCCGGTTATCTTCAGTTTCGTTATTTCGAGAAACGAAATACATATCAAGAAAATTGAGCAAATTGAAAATACATCACAGACTCATCTATCACGAAAAAATAAATAATATTTACGAATTACGGTCACATATCTGTTAAATTGTTTTCTCAGGAAAAATAAACGGAACGAATGATTTATAATAAAAAATATTTTTTCACCGAAAAAGATAAGACGACAAAAGCGTAGAAGAAAAATTCACCTTGGATCGTTATAAACGAAAAAAGAAAAACAAACCGCAGCTCATCTTAAATAACTTCTGTTTCAATAACTGACGACCGAGATAAGGACGCAATGCATATTGACACGTAGTACGCCTATGGCGGTTTCCTACTTGTGCACGTCGCAACGTTGTAAGACGCACTGACGACAAACGTCTATCATCATTAAAAATTCAAAACGCGTTTTCAATATGGTGCAGTAGAAATCAAAGGGGTTGTTTCGAGAAAAATCATATTTATGGTCGTGTGATGGCACAGGCATATTTTCCACCATTTCCAACACGCCCGAAACCCCCTGGTGGCGAAACGATGAACAGATGTGACTCGCCTACTTGATATTTGTACGCGACAAATGATACTAGACTTTTTATGAGAAATATTTGCAGTATATTTTATCATTCGAATATATAAACGTGTGTGTTTATATATATATATATATATATATATATATATATATATATATATATATATATAATGCCATAAAACTAGCAATACCTCTAAGCTATTTAACCATTATATACACTATAATTCACTTTGGCTATATTAATGTTTTAAATGTAACGAAATATACAGCTATAAAGAACGTTTTATGTGTTTAATAATTTACAAAAAAATAACTCAATAAATACAAATATTAAAAAAGATACTTATTACATTTACAAACTAAATACCGAATATAATTTTCTAAAAAAAAAATACAATTATTAATAAATATTTAATATTAATTATAAATTTCTTCTTTAATTAAAATAAATCATTAATTTACTTAAAAATCAATGGAGTAATTTTACAAATATTTACAAAATAATTATATGAACAAATATAGTAAATTGTAAATGTATTGTTTGTATTTTATAAAGTAAAATGTGAATAACTGTAAACTGTTCTTTCAGATTTTTTTCAATTAGGGCTCTTCTAAATCTTTTTCGAATATACTAAAAAATAAAGTTAGAAACAACATAAAATATAATATTCTTTTCAAATTGCAATTCATTTAAATACTTTGTCAAATAGTTAAATACTATGATTTCCTACAAAAA
>CP092089.1:44537625-44575125 GCA_029203775.1 Neoneuromus ignobilis | reverse complement strand
CTTTATAGCTAAATAAAAAATCAACTTTCACATAAATTATAAAATAAAATAAATTTGTAATAAAATTATCTGCAAAGTTGTTAACCTTTCTTATAAACAACAAATGAGACGCAACAATGTCTGTTTAAAATTGTAATGAAATAAATTGTTAAAAATAACTACGTGAATACGCGCGCGATTGTAAATACTGTCAGGAAAGTAGACAGATAAATAAACAAGACACCGGCACAAGAGTAGTGGAAGACCAGCAACAACATGCATGCCTTCTACGGCAATACAGAAACGACAAACGCATGCGCGCCCAGCTCAACGGATTGTTTTAATGTAAATGCATTAAAACAGAACCTGTGCTTTTTTAAACGATTCACAACATATGAAATTGTTATGAACAGAATGTACGTTAAATTAATCATTCATCGGTTCTATACTTAACAGCAAAAAACTGAAAGATGTAAATAACATTTTAAGTGTAACGTTTTCGATCTATCATGACTACCTTTTACTGTATCAACAGTACACCTGTATTACTGTACAATAAATAACTTCTGTTTTCTCTAAAGGTAAATTTCTTGAAACCAGATGTTACTACAATACAATAAAATTAATACACCATTCTTCAAGCAAATGCATGCGACTCAACAACATGTAAATAAATTCGTTGAAATTTCAATCACTATTGGTTCCTTCCACAATATTTTGTAATTCATTTATTAATAGAAAAAAATATGTTGTCATTTTTAAACCTATGTCCTAATATTGTAAAATAATCATGGAAAATTTAAATTGTCTGATTAAAATATGAATTCTCTTTTTTTAATTTAAAATTGTAGAAAATTGTTTTGAAAATTATATATATTAGAACATTTCTACATTATACAAGAAAAAAGAAATTTATACTGTAAAAAAAGGAAAATTCCATCAGAATAGAAAAAATAATTTAAAAAAGATAGATATAAACAGTATTAGAAACAAATCAGATCGTGGTTTATTCTACTAAATTTTTAATTTATCTATTATCTGTATACAACAATAAAAAATCCAGCTATCGTTTTAATTGAAGCAGCAATTAGAATCTAATTAAAAATCCAAAAAAATTCTAGTTCGTTCTTGAAAAAGAATTATATGTAGCACGTTTAGATTTGAAACAGAAATCAAAAATATAAAGAGATAATAATTTTTTAGCAATATATATATAAATATGTGTGTATGTATATAAATATTAAAAGAGATATTTTATATTTTACCAAGGGTTTTTGTCTCCTACTCGCTTCACTTATCGATCCCCGAACTTGCTTTTATTTAACAATGGCAATAAGTTATAAAAAATAAAACCTTTAGAAAACTATGTTAATGCTATTGTGTAGACGATGTTTATTAAAGAATGGTGGTCTGATGTGCATTCTAATCTAATGCCAATACAATTAACATTTGTTTTGCTTGAAAAGTTTTCCTAAAAATCTATCTTTTTACATTTTTTGTTAATTTTAATGTCATAAAATTTGTACTTCGGTAATTCTCGGAAAACCGAATTCCATTGCAAAATTTATGTCATTAATACTCAAGCTACTCCGAACATAAACGATTACTTTCGATAATTAACGATTGCAATTACAGAGTATGTGAAAATTTCAACACACTTACATCACTCCGCAATTACAAAATCATTAATCTTCGAAGATAGGGATATGATCAGGGTAGATTAATGACATTAATTTTACGATAACTATTTTTTGTATATATAGAAAGATAATAGTCAAAATAAATTCATTACAAATTCTTATATAAGTAGATACGAGCATTTGATTTAATTGGCTTAATGAAATTAACTCACTATTCTTTAATAATTAACTAAAGAAATTATTTATAATATGAAAGTTAAACAATATGACATATGTTTGTTATAAGATAATTTGTATTTATTTTACAAATACAGTTTAAAAAAATATCATTATATACAATATAATAAATTACCATTGAATGAAATATTACAAAAAAACAAATTAATAATTCTACATTTCAAGGATTTACACAGAACATACAATGGATAAATAATGTATATATTTACACACTCAAATACATACATAATATATATATATATATATATATATATATATATATTATATATATTTATATTATATATTGACATTGCATTATTCAGATACGTGGATTTTCATTCACAAAATATTTCTACACAAATATATTATATATTATATATATATATATATATATATATATATATATATATATGTATATATACATACATAGACAAAGAGATAGATTAGGCAGAGAATAAAATAGATATACACATACATAGGTAGGCAAAGAGAATAATCATCATTGAGAAGAATGAAATGTGCGATATAATTTAACTGACAGGCTAAAAAATATTACAGTACGAATGATTTTCAAAAATACAAAACTGTATCTTCGTATGTTTCATGTCAAGAAATAAACAAATATTAAACTTCGCAGGTGTTCTGTCATGAAATCCTTTTATTATCCTCCGTATTTATTAAAAGTCACGTTTCAATTATGTTGGCATTTACCTAAAGCTTGAAAGAAAATAGAAATGAGCATATAACAAACATCACGTAGTTTTGTACACATATACAAATCGAATTAATAGTATTTTACCTATTTTTTTAACTGTAACATCCGGAGTTGTATAATAAAAGTGAATATTTAAATGTCTTTCACACTTTTCTGCTTGTTTTATTTACTATTATGCATTAAAAATCTAAACGATTTTTAATCCTCTAATAAATAAACAATTTCTAAATGAAAAAAAAAATATGGAATTTTAAATTTATTTTTCTTACGTATCAAAAAGAACTGGATTTTATTACTGATTTTTAATTTAAAATGTATTTAAAAGTCAAAATAAAAATGTTAATAGCAGCAATTATAATTTTCCTTAAAATTCGTCTTTGCGTATGTTGAATATTTTTAATTTTTAAAGAAATTAATCGTAAATATATTTTATCGATATATATATATATATATATATATATATATATATATATATATATATATATAATATTATTAATATATATAGTTAACTATTTGTTCAGATCTCTTTGCATATAAATTGTTAAGGTGAAACAATGTTCTAATATTTTAAGTACGAAATCTATTTAAGATTAAAATGTATTTTTTCAAGAAAATAAATTCTTTATATAACAAGTAACGTATTAATCAATATCAATGATTAATTTATAAAATATAGATACTAGTTTTCAAATTTTCATTTCTCTAATTTTACGAACGATTTAAAGTGATTTATTTTTTTAATATTGTGAAAATTTTACTTTAACACAAATAAATCACTTGCATAAAATCAACAAGATTTTTTATATTCAATAATTATTAACTTTATTTGCAATGCATTTCGAAAGCGTACTATCAATTTGCGATAAAATGAACAATAAGTGATTATTGAACATTTTTATAAAATCTTATATTAAGATGAATGACTTAGTTATTTTAGATAAAACAAAATTATTTTCACTCAAAATCCAATAATTTATACAAATAAATTCGCCATTACTACCCATCAAAATTGAATTTAATATACTTGTCGGGCGATGGATTAACATAAATAAAACTATTCTAAAAATTCCATGAGTGTTATATGATAAACAAAAGATCAGGTTCATATATTTTGATCAACAAATTTTCTTTAATGGAGGATATTCAAACAAAAATTAACTTTAATGAAATTAAATGCTTTTTAATGCAAGAATTAACTAAAAAAATCTACATATGTAAAATGAGCAATTATTGTTGAAATCAGTGTGTGAAATGTAAATATAAATAACATAATACATATAAACTATTGGAATATAATATACTAGAAGGTTAAAAAAGTTAATAATAATTATGTAACAAATTATTAATATTTTATTTATTAACTATGTTTTATAAGTCGGTTATTTAATTTTTAATTAAAATATTAACTATTCTCTATTAACACATCGTATGCGGGAAACGTTTAAACACGTCTTTCACGTACTATCACTAGAGCGCGGGAGCTTACAAAACACGGTTTTTACTAATTAGCGGTATGGCGTGGAGAACGTGTAACACGGGTATTTGGCGAAGTAAAAATTACGCATCTTCTATTTTTAATTTTATTTTTATAATTTTACGAGGATATTTAAAAAAATGGCCCACTTTTCGGTTTGGATTGGCGAAAAACGCCCGCAAACAACGTGTTCATAGATTAAACAAATGTTTTTTAAAATACATAAAAACCATCTTTTACATTTAATCAACTTTTAAACACTTCTATAAGGAATTTGTCAGTAAATAAAATGCATATCTGATGCAGTTTTTTTTTTTTTAAATAAATAGCACAATTAAATATATTCATACATTGCATACTTAAAATATATTAGATTATATTTAATTCACATTAGCCTATAATTCAAAATTAATTTAAATATTTGTTTTAAAATAAAAAAAAAATTAATATTTCAAATTAAAATATTAAAACTGAGTTCCTATTTTAGATATTATTTCACTTAATGTTCACAAAATATTAAATAGAAATTATATATATATGATTTTTATTTCTTCATTTTTTTATAAAACAAATGTATAACATTAGATGTTATGAATATAAGTAACAAAAAAATATAAAATATCTGGAGTTGAATTTAAATTTCTTTACAACAGCGTACTTGAATCTTCAGTTACATTTGTGAAATGTCATACTTTTGGTGGCTTTTTTAAATCTACAAAAACAACACCAGTTGAACTTCCTTTTCCACTAAACAATACAATTATTAAACCATATGAAGCTAAATGGTTGTAAACTTTTTGAATCCATTTATTGAGAGATTTACATGTTTTTGGTGCAGTTTCAGGTTCTAATTCTTCATCTGTCAGTTTTAAATGTGCTAATGTGAAACAATTCCCTTTAGATGTTTCAGTAAGTTTTTTAATGACATTCTTGTTTGAATCCACTGTTTCACATATTAAATTCTTTTTATTATCATCCTCTTCAAGATAAGAATTCTTAATAATTTGTTCATATTTACCCATTGGCTCAACTGGTCCAATTATTAATAATTTTTTTTGTGGACTGAGATGATCAAACATTGTTATATTATTTTTAAGCTGTTTATAATTATTTTCACAGTTTCTATTACCAATTAAAACAGCATCTCCATATTCTATATTTTTTGACAATTTCAGCTGAACTAATTTTAATGATGCAGAACTATCTTCAACCGAACAATGTCCAAGATGTCCTCTTTGTTGAATACGTTCATTTAAAAATTCATATGCAAGAGTTTGTAATTTTGATTTTCTTGACCGTACTCCTGATATATTGAATATTATACTGGTATCAATAACATATGGATGCATCATTTTTAAAGAATGCAAGTCCATGTTAAGTGATTGACCAACCAAAATAGCATCTGGTGGTAATAACTCTCTCAAATCTTTTTGTACATCAGCTAATTTTTTAGTTACATCTTTCATCATTGCTGGAGTAATGCCTATAAAATAGATTAATTACAAGAATAAACAATATGTACACTAAGAAAAAGATATTTCACCTAATTACAAACAATATGTAAAAATTATAAAAATAACATAGACATGACTTATTTTAAACAGTATTCATATTACAATATTTTTATATTTTTCTTACATTTGATAAAAATTTGTATATTTGCATTTAATATTATCTTAACATGGATATCTGAACTATTAAAAATTCTAATATAAAAAAAAAAATTCCATACTTTTTATGAACAACAAATTATTGATGAGATTACAGCCTTACATTTAACAACAAATCATGTGCCCTATACCGAGTATTATTACAAAATCAAGATAATTATATAATAATAGTTATTAATCAAACAACATATTACATTAACGTTATAAAAATAGTGGTAATACAATACTGACATTCATTTAAATACCATTTAGTTGAAATATTTTTATTTTACTTTATTAAAATAAGTACTTTAAATTATGATGAATTCTTAACTTTTTTAAAAAAATCTATCTTAAACAAAAATCATATTCATATTAAAAAAATACCTCATTTATAAATTAAACAAATAAATACTTGCCTGAAAATCTTGTTAAATAATCAACAATTTTATTATCAGGTTTTACCAATGATTCATACACAGATTTTAAATTTTCATCCACAACTGATACTCTAGTAAGTTCTAATTGTCCTGTAGTTGTTCTACACATTTCACAATCTAAACCAAACATAGGTGATGATGCAGTCACTTCTTTATACACATCTTTAGTAAATACATAATCTTCATAACGGGCAGACAATTCTCCAGTTAAGGGTACTGGATAATTTTCCTCTACTAATTGCCATAAAGACAATAAAATTTTAGTTCTGGGAAACTGATCTCTAGAAGAGCAATTACATGGTTGACTTGTAGTATCTGCTTGAGAGTTTTTCATTGGGAATACAGTTTTTAACATACGGTGTACACAACCAGTTAATTGCAAAGCTGCTTCAACACTACCATACTTATTTACTAATTTGCTCTTTTGTGAATGAGTTAAAGGTACAGCAGATAATTCCTGTATTAAATCTTGATCATTATTTGAAGGTGTTACTATCTCTAGTTTGTTTTCAAAACCAGAATTTAAAAATGAAAATATACTTTCATAAGACATATAATGGTAAAGAGAGATATTTTCAATTACTAATAAAATTGTTTGTGGAATGTTATTACATTTTTCTATATGACACCACCGAACATAGGTCTGAAGTGAAGGATTATTCAACTGAGAGTATAACAATAAATGCTTAACATCATTTAAAAAAATAGGGATGCGCCTACTATTTTCAGCCAATAAAGAAGCTTTATCTCCAATAGCTTTCAATCTAAATCTAGGTAAATTTTTTAGTTCTCTTTTTCTTTCTTTCAACTTCATTTTGAGTTGAATATATTCGTCAGCACTCGCCAGAGGTTTTCCAGAACGGCCTAATATTTTTACTTTTTCGTCACTTTCAGACGCT
Source organism: Neoneuromus ignobilis (assembly GCA_029203775.1). Taxonomy (NCBI): domain Eukaryota; kingdom Metazoa; phylum Arthropoda; class Insecta; order Megaloptera; family Corydalidae; genus Neoneuromus; species Neoneuromus ignobilis. Next base: position 44,568,113 of record CP092089.1, on the reverse strand, counting down.
TTTGGTTGCAAATTTGTCTCGTATAATTTATTATCGTTATCGATTTCTTTTAAAGTCGGCAAATCACCTTCTTTCTTTTTTCGTTTCGCTACTGGTTCGTTTGTGCTAGAACCATCAGAATCGATATTTTGCTGAATCAAATTATTTTTACGGTCATAATCGTTCAACTTCAATATCTCTAAATAAGCAGCCATTTTCTTTTTCTTCTTTTCTAAGCGAGCAAGTTGCTTCGTTGTAAGCTCTTTCATTTTATCATACAAAATTATGATTTTTAAAATCCATACACTATAAAAAAAGATACAAATTAATAACAACAAACACATCACAAAGATTCAAAATTACCCAAATTTAAAATTATAAATATATTTCAAATTACATAACTGAAAAGTGAATAGTAAGTTCTTAAGCATTACGTTAATTTGTTGAATTGAGTTTTGAGGTTATTAATTAAAACAAATTATAACAACAGTTTTCATCTGTTTACTTACCATAATTTTGATATACATTATGAAAATTCAGAAAACGTAAAAAGTTTAAAATTAAATATCTTAACAGTTTGTTGAAAATAAGCTTTTAATAACAAGTCTGCGAGAACACGTGATACATTTTCTAAATCGTGACAGCATATAGTGCTGCTATCTGTAATTAATAAAAATATTCACAATAACATTCATTTTCATTGATATTTTACTTCGTTTTTACCACGATCTTCCAAATGTCATTTTTGTAGAAACTGTTTGATTATATAATAAATCGTCAGAAATATGGAAACAGAGCCAATAAATCAATCTAGTGAACTAGGATTTACTTTACGCAGTGATAATATAGAATTTACCCTTCGACAAAAAAATCTTTTTGAGCAACTAAAAACTGCAGAATTTAATTCAAAAACTAAATTGAATCATGAAGATTCATCAGCATTAAAATCGGAATTAATACGTGATAAGAAGTCAAGTAATTTAAATCGTACTTCTAATCATGCTATAAGAAAACACTTCCGTAACAAAGAAAGTATATTTAAACGACCAGAAGCACCTATCTCAAAATGTCTACCGATGAGAACATTGCCAGACTATGTTAAAAATCCTTATAAATGGAAAAAGTATAGTTTAGAAGATATCAGTTCCGACGACATGTCTGATCGTGCAAACACTGCTGCAGCTGTAGCTTTTTTGCAAGAAATGGAAAATCGTAAAGAAACAATTGAAACACTAACAGAAATAAATACTCCAGAAAAAATAGTTTTTCATCCAAGAAAAAATGATGCAGTTAAAAAACCTGTATTTAAATTGACAGCACTAGTTCCTCCAGAAGAACAAATAAATGATGAAAAACCAAGTTTCAAAAGTGGTAAACTAATAATGCCAGAATATGTTATTGGACAAAAAAAGAAACATGAGAAAAAAATGAAGTCATCAAAAAATACTAAAACTAAAGCTGAATTAAAACTTGATCATCTTTATGAAATTGAAGAGGATGAATAATATGTAAATTTAATGTACCTGTACATTAAATTTACATATATATATATATATATATATATATATATATATATATATATATATATATATATATATATATATATATATATATATATATATATACATATATATACATACACACTCACACATATACCTGTAAATACATATATCATATTGTATTATTTTTAGTAATTAGAATATAATGTTGTTTTTTATATTGAATATAATGTTCAATTTGTTATCATTTGACATTTTTTCTGAATTATATTAATATAGGATGTTTTTTAAGCGTGATAGAACTTTAAATTGAATCCTTATCAAACCTACAAAAAATCTTTATATATATATATATATAAACGTGTGTGTGTGTGTAAGTATATATAAAGGTATAATACTTGGAATCTATTTTGAAATTTAAAATAAAACCTCAACTTCACACAAATATAAATAAACAAATTTATATTCTAGTTATTTTATTAAGATAATACATTTAATTAAAATTATGTATACTTAGAAACTAGCTTATGTTAAAAAAATTGTTTGTAAAATAAACTCATTTTAAAAAGAAATGTTATCTGATTTTTTAATAAGTTATATAATAGAAACAAAATGCTATATTCAAACTATTTAGTATTTTTAAAAACATGAAATTACCATATATATATATATATATATATATATATAATATCAAAATTAATCGATATTCTTATAACAGTTGTATTAAAGTGATATTTTCAACAAAATAAATTATTTTATTACAATAAATAAATATACGAATTGTTTATAATATTTAAAGTAAAATAATTACAAAATATTCATAGGCGCTTTTGCTTACCAAATGTGTATTATTTAAATTACCCGGTAATTTTATTATCTAGTTGTTTTTAAAAATTGATGGTACTCTTCATTACCATAGATTAAAATTGTTCATTACTAAGATAGTGTTTCAACTGAGATCGTATTGTGTATTTTTGTATTGAGGTAATTTTAGCAATTTTTTTTAAATGATAAAGGTTTTTACTATAATGTTTTTGTCAATCTTTCTAATCTCTTGATTCAAAATGGCGAAATGCTGACCTAGCACAAAATGTAATTAAACGATTATTTAAACAGTACGTAATTAGTATGATGTTTTTTCGGTTTAACTTTTAGGTTTAATTTTATAATGAAGGACTTCTTTTTAAGTATATTTTCAATAATATCTTCACTTTTCATTGTTCTCGTCTGTGTGTGCATAGGTATTACCCGTAAATTTTGCATGCTGTAACCTCAATTTGTTTTTATTATGTGGTTGTAAATTGTTTTAATGCATGTAGTTATTACTTGTTTTTATTAAATGATTAATTAAAAGTAATCGTTTTTAGGCTGGTATATTGTTTGGAAAGTATTTTTATCAAGATTCCGGTTTGTTCGCGAACTTCTTGGTGGCATGTCTGAATCGTCATCGACGACCGATTTGAAAACCAATAGTAAAATTAAAAAAGTACGTCGTGAGTAAAAACAAAAATAAAAATCACAATGAATATCCGTTGTGCAAAACCCGAAGATTTAATGAATATGCAACATTGCAATCTATTATGTTTGCCAGAAAATTATCAGATGAAATACTATTTTTATCATGGATTATCTTGGCCACAATTAAGTTATGTAGCTGAAGATGAAAAAGGGAATATTGTTGGATATGTATTAGCAAAAATGGAAGAGGAAGGAGATGACAAACATGGTCATATAACTTCATTAGCAGTCAAAAGATCTCATCGTAGGTTAGGATTGGCACAAAAACTTATGAATCAAGCTGCTCGTGCTATGGTCGAGTGTTTTCAAGCCAAATATGTATCTCTTCATGTTCGAAAAAGTAATAGAGCAGCACTAAATCTTTACACTAATTCTCTGAAATTTGTTATTCTTGAAATTGAACCTAAATATTATGCAGATGGTGAAGATGCATATTCTATGATGAGAGATTTAGCTGAATTTGTAAATAAGGATGATTCGAATATTCTTCTTCCTGATCTTACTTATTTTAATATTGAATAAAATAAAAAAATATTGAAAAATATAAAACTAAGACAAAAACATAATTTTCATTTCAGCTTTTGTCGAGTATATAGTAATTAATAACTTATTTATTAACATATATTACTTCACGTAAATGAATTGTTAGTTTTTTTGTACGTTAATGTATAAATTTCCTTTTTAAATTATTGAAAATTATGTTTTTTGTTAAGAGTGATATGTGTATTGGCAAAATGGCTGTAATATATAATCTAAAAAAAAATTGGAATACCTTCATATATATATATATATATATATATACATATATATATATATATATATATTTTGTTATGTATATATATATATATATATATATATATATATATATGTATATATATATATATATATATATATATATATGAATTAAAAGTAAAAGGAATTTCTAGGTTTGTTTTAAATACAAAACATAAAACATTAAGTAATTTCTTATTTAACACATTATATAAATAATACACATAAATCAAAATCATTGTAAAACTTATTGTTATATTTACACATAATATAAAATAAAATCAATATATCTTAAAACTCTTCTTTAAATTATCAGTCCTTTCACTTTAATACTAATTCAATGTTACACTGTAACAATTAAAGAGAAAATACATAAAAATTAAAAACACTTTATATAACTCCCCTTTCACATAACTGGACTTAAATTGACAATCAATGAAGATATTCTCACATTGTAATTTTAACAATTGTTTGAGATAAGTAATGTTTATGTTTAAGAAGACTTGTTATTAATAATAAAGCATGAATATTTTTTAAAAAATTAGTTACCAAATTCAAATTTAGTCGATGCTTTTACATGACTTGATATTAATATAATTTATTAGATGATAAAAATGTTTTATATTAATAGTCTCAAAAATACTTTACTGTATTTTTGTAAAAATATTAAAGCATAAATACACACTGATTTCATACTGCTTAAATGTGTACCAGTACCCCATGAGCATTTTACAAACTATTTAGATATGCAATATAAAAAGTTACAGATAAGATTTACAACATTTTTTTCAATAAAAAATATTTTAAAAGATTATTATTTAGACCAATGATTCATTAGTTTATGAACTGATACGTTAATACATAAAACTTCTCATAAAATATCAAACCATTTCGAAAACTACAATTTGAGCTTCTGATTCTCAATTAACCTCACCATTGTTGAGCATATTTCTATCAAATAATATTCCATATTTTAGATGATAATGGTTTTCTACATTTCTAAGATATAAACATTTATTTATATATGACTGCAATAATAAAGGAACTAAATCACATACATTTCTATTTACACAAAAATCTATAAAATATATCAATAAAAAAATAAATCTATAAATATAATCATTGCAACTAAATAAAAATATTAATTATTTATCTAAAAGTAGTAATAAATTGAGCCAAGTTATAAATAAATTAATTAATTATTTAACAATTATCAATTTTAGAAATAATCACATATTAAAAGTTAGTAGTAAATTGTATTGTTTTTCATTTAATGTTAATTGATACTTTGTGTCTATATTAAACACAGTTAAAGTGAGTTTAGATTTAAAATATTTTCTTCTAATTAGTTAATTATTGACATTTAAATAACTGTTTAACGTTTTCGCAAATTTGTTTACTTCTCAAATTATTTATGACTTTATAACAAAAACAATTATTTTAAATTAATATCAGTTTTTAAATTATAATAATAAAAATAAACAGACTTAATTCAGCAAACAATATTTGTTTGAATTTAAAACAAATATTAGTCAATACAGAAGCTTTTAACAAGTCAAATAATAATATTAATAATAAACTATAAAAAAAAAAAATGATTTGATTTTTAAAAAAAATAAATCCTGTATGTTATATATAATTTTTTTAAATATTATTTTCATGTTCACTGATAATTGTTACATAATTTAAAATTAGATCGACAATCTTTCAATGCAATTAAAAAGAAATACACAACGTAAATAAAATTCCATTATTGAAACATTCTTATACTTTCAACTACTCTACATGTAACTGTAAATATGGTGTTTAATTATGGCAGTTTAATATATTTTCATATAATTTATCTTATATTTATTCCGTTTGATGAAACCTAATTAAAAACACAAACACGTTTCGTTTTTATGGTTGCTGTGCCGCTTGCACCAACGACAGTTTTAAGTCGCGCGCAAGAAGTGAAATGTCGACGACAGAATCGACCATTTCTTGTACGGCCGTCACGCTGGGAAATTGTAAAGCTGCTCGTTTTGTTTTCGTCACTGCTTCGGCCAGTGCTTTTGATAATGCGTTCGCACATTTTAAAGTATGCGTTTTGATATCATTTTTCGTAACGTTTCGATGGACCGTATCCCCAATATGTACTAATTTGTGCGCACTTAAAACTACGAATTTACTGTATGCTAGAAATACTTTCGGCGGTTGATTGTGCTCAACAGTTTGCAGAAATGCGTCTATCGCGTGCGTCAGGTGATTTGAATGCGTTATAACTTGAGCTGCGTAGAAAGTTAACACCCGTTTATCGTAATGGTCTGCGTGAGGATCGACTTTGCTATCATTAGCGATTGCGGCAGATTCTGCGTTTTGGATCAACGCGTCGTAACTCTTCTTCAATTCCGTCGGCAGACAGTCACGTATTTCTGCGTGTTTCTTTGCGGCCGCTTCCTTTGATTCAAGATTAACATAATCATAATCTTCCAACCAATCTTGGGTGCTGTTCACTTGCGGTGATACGGCTCGTTTGAATAACAATGTCGAGTTGCCTTGAATAAACGACGCAATTTGTCGAACGTCTTCAGTTAACGTTCGCGAACAAGCTACGAGTTGATCGAGCGCGTCTGGCGGTCTTACAATCGAATCGTCATGCTCTTCAGACCGACAAAGAACATCCACCGACCATTCTTGCGAATCTAACGTAGCTGCAACTTTTTGTATGAGTGTATTGGCATCACGTAGGGCTTTCACAAGCGGACGAAGCTTTGTTGTTAGTCCTGCAAAACAAATATATTAAATTGTTGTATAAAGTAAATAATAATCAGTAAATTTATGTAAATAACGAAACACGTGATGACATTGAATTAAAATACATAATTCATTCTAATAAAATTTGCGTTGCTTGCGTGATTAATTTCAATTTAAATCGACCCACCTAAAATTCAATACATCAATTTGCATCTCTTTTCTTTTACATACATACATACATACATATATATATATATATATATATATATATATATATATATATATATATATATATATAGATATAGATATGAATACAAAAAAGATAAAATAGCAATATTCAGTTTATAGTCATTTATAGAAATTATAAAATTTATAAATAGTTTAAAAACAATTTATGAATTATTTTTTTTATAAATAACTATTACTCGTATATAAATCAACTAAAACTATTTAAACGTATTTATAAATATCGTATTTTATGTCAATTGGTTCTTGATTAAAAGTGGGCCTCTCTACTCTATACAATCTTAATTAAAAATTAAAATATTCAATTGTACTTGTAGAGCTAAATTTAAGGCATATTATATTTATGAATACCGATTTTGTGAATTTGTCAAATAATTACGTTAATAAATAGTTTACAATGACATTTTACCAATTCGTTTAAACAAACATATTGACAAGAATTATTCCATATTATATATTTTAATAAAAAAATATAAGAAATTAAAAAAAATTAATAAGAGAATTTTAATGATATAACATTTCAAAATAGTAAATTAATATTTTTTCGTACAATGAATAGTAGAGTGAAAAATATAAACGTAATAAAAATAATTATTTTACTATTTATTTTAAAACTATGGCGAATTCACTTTCATACAAATAATTTATCACCCTTAGTACTACAAGATATTACAATAAAAAGTGCATGACGATGATGGTATCGCCTTCGAAATACACATTAACTTGTTATAAACAAAGTAAACAATAAGTAATTATTGAACACATTTTAACATCTTGTGGTATTGGGGATGATAATTCATTGTATGAAAATATTTCTTTTATTTTTTTATTTAAATGTTTTTTTTAATCATAAACTTTTGTCCTTAAATATCTTATTTTAAAATATTTAATACAATTTCTAAAAGAATTACTAATACATTTAACCATATTTTTTATTAAATATTGACAAAATTAACAAGATTATCGTTTATATTCCTTGTGCACTAATTTGCACTAAAGTTTGATACAGATAGTAATTACGTTTAAACGTGTTTAATAAGTAAAAAAATGTTTAAGTCATTTATGAGCGCTAATATCTTCATACATATTAATAATTTTTAATATTACAAAATATTTATAGCTCAATAAATCTTATTGTTCATTTTAATTACTGAGTGAATAATTCTCATTTATGTAAACATTTTATTTCAATACTACTAACTGAAAATACTACTTACTACATTCTTACTATTTATTTAAATTATTTTTATATTAACATTTCTTTCAGATTGAGATAAACTGTTTTGATATTAGATCTTAAATAAATAATAAGCATGCAACAGGTTCAACTGAAGTATTTTCGGTCGATAAATTTAGTACTTGTAAACAAGAAGCTGAAATCTAGCTGATATTTATTTACAAAAAATATACTTAATGAACTTTTTCCTTTTAATAATATATCATACGAAGAATTTGTCGCATATTTCACTTTTTTAACTTAAGAAAGTGTAATTATTTCTCTGACGATTTTTCATTTTTCGCGTATTTAAAATAAATGTATGTTGCATTATTTTAGGAGACATTTGAATCTTTATAATTTTTCATTATTAAATAATCTCGTTATATAATAAAACGGATCGACATAAATCAAAAAATAATATTACAACTCACCTTTATCTGGTGCTCGTGCAGCATTACCTAACGTGCCTTCGCCAAATTCTGCAAGATCGTGCAACGATGTTCGTAATCTAACAGCAGCCAATTTAATATCCATAAGTTTCGGTTCCAATTTATCTTTCATCCTCCAATGCGGCGAAACGAATCCTAATAGTTTTCCGATCGCAGAAGTAGTTTCTGTCTGTAATCTGTCGAGCGTTTCGAGCGCCGACGACAATTCCAACGGCAACTCTTTCGGTTGAGGATTCGATGCCGGTACATCGTAAAAAGACTGTTGCATCGTCGACTGTTGTTGTATATTTTGTGGAAGTTGATGTAGGTGAAGTTGCGGTCCTGAATTATTGACTGGAGTGCTCCTCGGCTTTGGCACATCATAATCGGGCATATTAGCCAGACTGCTACGGTTCGAGGAGCTCAGTGAATCGCCGCCTGTCGTCGTCGTGTTGAGCGAACTGGCTGAACTGCTCGGCGTGAGTTGCTGTTGTGACAGCAACAGGGGACGAGGTACGTCGTAGGTTGATGAGTCGATCGAGTCGCGTCTGCGCAACGTCGTCGTAACGCTTTCGGTGCATGGCGGAGGCGCCGGTGACGAAGACTGCGATAGTGGCGGCGCCGGTGACGAACGCCACGATCGTGGTAAATCGTAGTTGATGGGAACGGCACGAGGTGGCACGTCGTACGAACAATCGTCCGGTGTGCTTCGCGACGAGTACAACGTACCGGTGCTGCCATCGCCGGGTGCGCCGTCACATCGGAAATAATTCATGCCGCATGTGCCATTCGTAGGCGTTTGTTGGACCGGTGATGGGGTGTAGCGTATTATTGACGAGGGTGGTAGGTCGTATAAGTAAATGTCGTTGATTTTTTTAGGTGTGATGACCTGCAGATTAAAAAATAAATGATTACAATGCGGAAAATTGTTATTAATACGCTAACAAAAAAATAATTACAATTGACTAATTATTATTTAATTATAGATATAAATAAACTCTATACTACACATATTTAGAAAACAATCAAAGCAAAAATTACTTTTATAATATTTTATTTTAATAAATGTAATTTTATGCACATACGATAAATATGTAAAACAAGCAATGAACAAAAAATATAATTATTATGTTTGATATCACAAATTAAACACTACTAAATCAATTCAAAAAAGGTGATTTATATATATATATATATATATATATATATATATATATATAGAGAGAGAGAGAGAGAGAGAGAGAGAGAAAGAGAGAGAGAGAAACTTATTTATTTTACTGAAATACATTTTTTAAAAAATAAATTAACATATATATATATATATATATATATATATATATATATATATATATATATATATATATATATATATTATACAGATGATTTATTCCACAATACCAAAAAAAATATATATAAAAATCTATAAATATTTATCGTATTTCATTTTAATAGTTATTCTATAATTTGTATTATAGCATTCAAACAATTCTTTAAAGATTTACTCTAGTTGTAAACCTCTATGGAAATTTGAAATAGCAAGAATTATTTTAAAATGAATAATCATCATATTTCACTTATTTATCGTACTAATATTACACAAAAAGGACATTTTTATAATAACAAATACAAATACATTTTTATAATAACGATATGCGTATGTATTAATCAATATATGTATTTTTATGTTGCAATCTATGAAATTATAATTTAAAAAAATATTAATAATAAGTTACTTAAATCGACAAAACATAAATTGAACATATTATTTCTAGAACTAGAATAAGATTTCATTAAATGAAACATTTAAAAATTCGAAAATAGAATTTTATTTTTTTTATATGAAAATATAGTGAAAAAAGGTATTATAAAATAGCTTATAATTCGTTTAAACAAATATATTAACAATTTATATTACACATAATTTTTATATCTAATAAATTATTATCATTAATAAAAATTATATATATATATATATATATATATATATATGTATAATTGCTCGTAACTAAAATCTTTTGTACTGAATTAACTTAATATTTTTATTGTAATTTTTAAAAGAATCCCTATAAAATTTATTCATGTTTTCTAATCAAATACTAACAACAAGAATACAAATATTGTGCAATATAAATTCAAAACATACATCTATTTTGAAGAAGCAATTTAATTACACAAAACTCGAAAACAATCTGCTGACAAAAGACCAAATACTGATTATCATCTAAAATTTTTAACCGCAAGTCAAGACAATTTTAATCCTGGGCGGTAAAAGAACCCTCTAAAGAGATGTTACGCGTGCAAAATGTCGCCACTTTACAAATTCAATTAAAATCCAGTGACTTTCCCTTTTTTCAATCTTCGCCCCGTGTATGCTCGGCTTAGCTGCTTCCAGGCATATGTTTAATTTTTATCTATATAAGAGCTAGGGTGATAGTAAGAGGGTTGATATAGCAACATGAATTATCTTTTATTATCGCTCGGTTTACCACCATCTGCAATGTGTTTCATATACTCAGCACAAACGTTTTACTTTACGGTTTAAATTGCAAACATGGCTAATTATATATACATACATACATACATACATACATATATATATATATATATATATATATATATATATATATATATATATATAAATGTTATAGATAATTTTACAGCTACGATATGATACAGAACAACCAAGAATAACAAATAATCACAAATACTAAACGTATTGTAGAATTTGATTCATATTTGAAATTTTATAAAATTCATAGATAATTATGAATATTTTCCGATATTAAACAGTTGGTTTGAGTAATGATTACGCTTTTTTATTACTTAAACTATTTTATCATTTTTAAAATATGTTAAAAAGTTAAACATTAAATGATTGTTGAATTTTTTTACAAAATTTTGTAATTTTGAGATGAGTGAACTATTTGTGTAATAACATATTTCAAATTTTTTTTTTAAAAATATATATCATTGTTTCGTATGATAAATATGTATTATAGTTTACTTTGTTGAATAAATTATCTTTATTTTTATTGCAACTGAAACCATTTGTTGTAACAGACACATCGACATATTGTTTGAAATATACAAAAAAAAATCTAACCACAAGCCTTTAGACAGTTTCTTTATATCTCCTACAATTAATAAATAACCAAACCATTCTAGTGATGTTCAAAAGCGGTACGTTGTCTAACATATTTAAAATTCAATATAAACTGACTGAGTCTGCATACTCCTTATATGGCATCACTCTTTACTTCCATATATGTCGTGTTGTGGTTTTATTCGATTGTGAACCTTGACAATATTATACCCTCCGTATCTGCTACGCAAATAAAACTGGTGCCTTCCTCAGGTGAACTAGGCGCGGTACGTAAAAGAAACTGGCGCCATCAGGTTCGTATATACGTATGCTAATAAATGTCGAACGTATTCAAGATGATTCTTTGTTAATAAAACACATGTCTACAGGTTTTTTTCCTCTACAATTGGTGGTTTATTCACACGATGTAGTGTATTGTTTTAAATATATAATCAGAGAATTGTCGTTTGTCTCGACATCTGTGTAATACATCAAATTAAATCTTGTAAAATGCATATTACTAAATAAATATTACATAAATTTGAATATATAAACACTTGTACGTTTTTTTAAAACAAAATATATGTTATTGGTCATTTCAATTTAATTACATTTCAGTTTCTGTTTTTATTTTATAAAATATGTATCGTAAATCAATTACTCATCATTTAAATGAAGCATGAAAGATATGTAAGTACGAAGACTTGTTCCAAAGACACAACTAATTATGTAATAAAATTCGCTCTCATTTAAATTGTCTTTAATCAAACATCGCACAATTAAAACCATTACAGCTGCACTTACAGTCGGAATTGTATCTATTCTTACAACACGTCTTTACAATATAAAGAAAATTGGTTAAAAAAACATGCAAATATTCCTATAAATAGTATTATGATAACTATAGAATAATTATTTCTCGCGTGACTATATCTCGTTTAAGAAAAAAAAAATGTCCTACATTATAAATTCGTAGAGAAAGATTAAATCGACATGAATCTAATCTGATATTTATTTCTTAATTCAATAGTTTGAGTCTCGTTTGAAAATCAACTCTAATCCAATCAATACACTATAATTAAAATGTACGTTCGAATTCGATTGGATCCACAGGACAATCCAGATAAGTCGTTAATGTGGTCACAGCTATATTAGAAAACATGATACGTCGGTCTGATACTGAGGTGTGTGTGTATATCGATACAGACGATTGTGATGCCATCGCCCTCGGCGAGGTTATTTTATAATGTACGTGTAAAATGTTTTTGTATACAAAACAATATATATATATATATATATATATCACAGACGTAAACATATGGTTAATTTTTATATTTATCTGATTTAAAAAAATAACATATTTAAAATAAAAATCAGAGTAATAATTCAATTCTACAAAATTGTAATAATTATATTTTAACAATTTTATATACAATATATATATATATATATATATATATATATATATATATATATATAATTTAATTAAAATATTAATTCAGTCTAAACTACTATTCTTTAATTTGAATCAATTTTTAAAACACAATAAAACTGTAATAATATTTTTATATAAAATTAAAGGAAAAAATTATTGATAAAATATTTTTATTACTGCTGCTCGTTTGGTATTGCAACTAATTTAACTTCATGCAAATAAATCACAAATTAATAAGATTTTTAAAAAATCCTTATTTACTCATTTCAATGGCCATTTTATCATCATTACTGAATGGTATTATAAAATTATATTAATAAAAAATGTTAAATATGACCTGAAATTATACCATTAGTTTAAACTTTTTGATTTAAAACACATTTTTTATTTTGAAAGGTTTATTTCGTTTAAAATAGTTTTTATAGTGAAATAATTTATCAATGAAAAATAAAAAAAAATAATGAAAAACATTATTATATTAAACATGTTAAATTTATTCAAAAATTTTTTTCTTAATTTAGTTTTTTGACTGGAATAGATTTTCCTGTCAAAGATCATTTTAAAACAAAGAGTACTTTTGTATAACTCGTCTTAAATAATTTTATTTTTAAAGAATAAATTAAAAAATAGAAAAAACTTTATTATTCTATATTTTAGTAGTACAAAAATATTTTAAATTGTCCCTAATTAATTTTCAGCTACTTTAATCTGTTTTTTTTATTATTAAAATTATTTTGTTATACAAATATCTACTTTTAGCGAATCGATAATGAATGTACAAAACAATAATTCAACGAATTTTGTATTAAAAATTTCAATGTCTAAAAACGACATTTTTGTTTTTTAATATCCTTTTTTTTAAAAAAAATAAATAAAATAATTTGAATTGATAATACAAAAAAAAACTTATACTTACATACATAAACTGTATACATAACAGATTTAAAATAAAAAATCATGTCTGAATGTTCATATTTTAGTCTAAAATTATAATAAACGAATGATTGTTGAAAAATTAAAATTTTCAAAATACAATTAAATTTAAAATACCATGATTTATTATTTGATTACCTTTACTTTCTAACTTAATCCATTTTTTAATAGAGAATATAATCAATATTACAAGCACCCTTCTACCATAATTCTTAAAAACCTAACCATCTATAATCTGTATTTACATCACAAGTGGTGAGTTCATTATTGAATTCCTTTAGAGGTGAGTAAATCGTTCGCATGGACTTGTTCTGCAGCAATCGTTTTAATTCAGTCCGAAAGAATGTATTACTCCTTGTTCACATACGTGTTTTAATAGATATTCTATAAAACGCTCTCGGCAAGGATACACAGAGATCATCCAATCTGAATACGTTTTTTTTTTGGATATATAATTATGGATAAAATTTGTCGCAATTAATAATACTAATAATATACGATATTAATTGCAACTTAATAGTATTTACATTAATATTTTTGTACTAAAATTAAATTTATAATAATATAATTAGTATTATTCGTAGAAATAATCAATCGGTTCAATAATATAGAATAAAATAAATTGACGGTTATGTAAATTAAATAATTACACAAGCGTTTAACAATTTAGAAAAACCAGAAACGTATGCAAATTTGTATTAGCATACTAATTAAAATATCTTATAATAAACTGTAAACATCGTTTCATATAAATTTTATTTTTCTTGAAAATTATACTGTTTTATTTTTTTACAAGAATATTATAAGATGAATGTTATTAGAATCAGTTTTATTTTCATACTTGATCATTTCATTTTAATTATACTTTTTTTAAATTATATATAAATAACATTTTTTAACTGTATTAATTTATCCATTAATACCGAATTTGTAATTTAATAAACATTATCATTATATCAATTTTGTATAAATTTGCATTAGTAGTCAATTCAATCTTTTTTTTACTATTTAATAACAGATTCTTAATAACAGTCAAATTATCTATTATTTTAAAAACATTTACACAATTTTTAAATAAATAGTTTTTAAGACATTTATTTAATTCCTTCCTTTCTTTCGTTATTCTTTTCATAAAAAAAACTTTAAAATTATTTAAAGAGTATTATAATTCATCAATTAATTTTGTTTTATTTCTATTTAATTCTCTCTTGTTAATAAATATATATATATATATATATATATATATATATATATATATATATATATATATATATATATATATACATATATTGATGTAGGAGGAAGCTTGAGTAATACAAGTGTTTAGTCCATTTATAAATCATTAATAAAAAGGGAAAAAATTAAAGAGATGAATTTATAAAAATAGTTAACTAAAATAAATCAGATTTAAGGGCCGTCAACAAAAATGAAATCAATAACAGGTCTCGACCGCTATTTTCGATTAATTAACATATACCATTTTTTGACCAGACATTTTTTTGTAAAAATATTTATTACATTGACAATGAAGATCACTGAGAAAAAATAAATATGTAACAGAGTAGAAAAAGGCTGACTGTTAACATTCAATCTAGTCTTCAAAAAAAATATTAGAATTTCTCTAGTAAGAGTTAAATCATGGCTATTTGCAGCAAAATATTTAACGTGACTTTTAGGTTGGATATTTTGCTTTCACCATAATATTTATTATACCAAAAATAAAGTTATTAAAATGTAGCCAGATAAATATAATGACTACACTTATTATACATTATTTTTGTAAAAAATAATTAAAATGTCTTTTATTATGATATAAACGCTTATTAACATAACTAGTATTATTATGTAATAAATAATAATTTAATATTATAAATATAGGTGTTTTTTAAGCGTGAGAGAACTTTAAATTAAATCCCTAAAAAAAGTTCTATCTAACTCAAAAAAATACATCATTCATATATATATATATATATATATATATATATATATATATATATATATATATATATATACATGTGTGAGTGTGTGTATATGTATATATAAAGGTATAATAAAAAGTGTTTTTTTTTTTAGGTTAAACAGAAATTTCGATAGGAATTCAATTTAAAGTTCTATCACGCTTAAAAAATATGTTACATAGAAGATAAAAATATTTATACATTTATTTATTTTATTTATATTTTATAAATTTATAAATACAAGTATTCATAGAAATTCTTTAACTAAATTAAAAAATTAAATGTCTTTTAGATGTTTCATTATCTTGGACTGTTATATACATTGCACCGGATGCATCACCAATCAGCAATTGACCTTCGGATTTTAACTCTAATTAAAAGAACTCTTCATTACAATTTCATAGCGATATATGTCTAGGCAATTTGTAACAGATATCTATTTGTATGCTCATATATATATATATATATATATATATATATATATATATATATATATATATATATATATATATATATATATAAACAATGTTTGAATTCAACTCTTCATGTAGTGTTTGTTAAATTTATTCGTTTGTAAAACAACGCCTGGAATTACAACGAACTGTTTTAACATCGATTAATTAATAAAGACAAATTTGCATTGTTGTATTTTCGTAGCAAACTGTTGAAAATTCATTTGTTGTGGTATTCGGAGAGATAATAATCTCGATTCGTACATCGACCGATCAAAGTGACCGCCATATCAACTTTGACCTAACGTATAAGACTTGAACGGTGCTGTTAACCACATTTTCGAATAAAACTCATTTATTGTGGCATTCGTTTCGTACAAAACAAGTATACATTATTCCACTGAATTCGGAACGTGAACGCACATACAAAATACATGAAATATATTGCCGTGCGATATTGTGTTGTTCGTTGTGCTTTGAAGTTGAATTATTAGCGCGCGGTGATTTTTTCATCAAAAAACAGAAATATGGGAAATTTAAATATTTATAACTCTGGCTTTCTGTCGTTCGCAATTCATAGCATTTGCAAGTAGATTATTCTACTGTATGTTATTTTAATTAAATTGGGCTTAAACAAGATTTTGAACATTTTTTTTTTCATTTGAAAAACAATAAGAATAATAAATCACTATTTATTAAGCATTTCTACATAAATAAATCAGTTATTTCAACAATATAAAATTTTTAATAAGTTAAAACGTTGCATTATAAAATCCAATATCTTTATGAATATAGAATGTGATTTTTTTATGTACAACGATAAAATTTTAAAAATCATCAACCTTTTTTTAAAAAAAATAAAAAAACTATAGGATAAGAAATTTAACTGAAAATTATTACACTGTATATAAAATTATAAATTTATTATTTATAACTTTGTATGCAGTACATAATAATTAATAATATTAATAGTTTTTTAATAATTTTTCTGAAAAAATTTGAAGGATTAAAATTATTTAATTTGAAAATTCGATTTTAAACAAATTTAAACGTTAATTAATTTAAAAATTGGAATAAATTATATATATATATATATATATATATATATATATAAATGTAAAGCATAAAATATTAAATAGAGAGTAACGAAATGAAAATCACGTTTAATAATGAAACAGAGAATGTTTCTCTTATATTTACTGAAAATAAATAAGTAGGTAGATAAATATAATTCGTTAAAATTGTTCTAGATTGACAAATAAAATAAATGCAGAGGTGTATAAAAACATGCTGAGTAATATTTGAACAGGTAAGGAAGAACTGCCAATAAAAATCGAAAATCTAGAACATTCGGTCTAAACCTTGCCAGTTTTAACCTATGATTCAGAAACCATGACTGTAATTAAATTTAGTTAGCAAACTCGAACTTCAACACAGAATAAAATGAAAAAATTGATGTGCAATATCTGCTGTTACATATAGTACAAGATATGTGTATTAAAAAGGAAAAAATAGATTTTGACTTATGATTCGAGTGAACTCTTTGTATATTCAGAGATTGGATGAGAAATAATTGTAATATTTACATAAAATATCAATGTTTTGGAATGTTTTTTCCGGATTTAAATAAAAGAAGACATCAAAAGAGGTGAAAAGATGAGTTGGATAAAAAGAATGTATTATAAAACTGAAAGAAAATACAATTTGAAAAAATACTGAAGAGAACTTTGTACATTAGAACGAAGACTGTATATGTATGTATGTCTATAATTATCTGTTTTTATATTCAAACGAAACAATATCTCGCATCCGATATTTCATATGAACAAATATGTATATGATAATCATGGAGCGTTATTATATGTGGTAAAAAGGATATGTAAAGGCGTACGTGCAAAGGTGTCTGTGTCGAGCGAGTAACTAGTAATTGCAATTTATCAGTTTCTTAGAACATGTGGTTTATACTTACGTATAGCAACAGGTTGTCAATTTTTTATGATAAATAATTTAATACCGACTCTTATTCATTCTTTATCCGCTTATCTCGTTGATTGTCATTGTCGACCTACAGCATCTATTATGCATGGATGACTCTGCTAAAACCTACAGACCGTTTTAACCCGACCGCAAAAGCCATATATAAAACTTTTTGATCATTTGAAATTCTGATTTATCGAGATTTCGAACAATTACTAATTATAATTTTGTCGTAAATATTTGCGTATGCACATATCTCTCCTTTATTTCTCTCTCTCTCTCTCTCTCTCTCTCTCTCTTCCTTCTCTATATGTATATATATATATATATATATATATATATATATATATATATATATATATAAAGAGAAAGACTATTATCAATGAATTCGAATACATTTGATTATAATTCAATTGTAAGGAGACAAATAAAAATTAAACATAAAAATATTACTGATAACGACAAATACGTAAATGTATTACATTTGAAATTTATCTAAATATAAACAATTATTTTAATTGAAATAATTAAATACTCAATCAAGATATAACATTTGCATTCTAATATATGTGCTTATATAATAATATGTAAATAAATAAAACAATAAAGCACTATCATTAATGTTTGTAATGTCTTAAGAATTCTACCTAGTGTTTTATAAATATACACCTAGGTATTTCCCACTGACGATTCTGTTCAATTATTGACTAATCAATTTTATAAGACTACTACATAAAATAAATTAACTTTATAAATGTAATTTTCAAATCCTATATACATAATTTAGCATTTTGAATATTATGTAAATATTAATAACTTATATTTAAACAAATCTTTTTATAGCTAATGAAATGTAAAACCAATCATTTCTAGAGATTAATTTAAAACCATATATGTTTTACATATGGTTAACAAAATTTGCTATTTTTTTAATGATACATTTTAGTTTAAAAATATTTATAAATTGATCAAAATAAATTATTATTTGAAAAGTAGAAAATTTTATTAATTTATTCGACGCTGAACTGATATTTTAATTCTGACTTTGAATTTTTAAACTTATGATTTATCCAAAAATTATACACATATACAGAAAGGTAAAATAAAATCAAAAATTCGCAAATAATTGTTTCTCGTAATTATAGAACTATTTTTAAAAAACAGTTCTTAGAAACTATTTTTTGAAATAGGCAAAACAACAAATTATACAAGTAAATGTTCCATAAATTAACAATATGATGCCTAAAAATGAGTATATCTCTGCAATAAAGAACAGCTCTTATGATTGTTTTACCTACATAAAATTTGTTCTGTGTTCGAAAATATGATTTTAATCATCGATTGGAGTTGTTTTGTAGCCGATTTTTAATTTGAGATAAAAAAAATCGATTTTCGAAAATGTTGATTTTTCATGAAATTTTCCATACTATGGGTCGTGGTTTTTCTGAGGTCAAAAATTGAAAATTTTGAAATTTACTGCAAATCAATTTTTTTTATTATAATTCAATTATTTCGATTAAAAATAATCATTTTCCAGTAAAAATAACATTTGCTACTAGAAAAAGCATTTTTTATAGTCAAAAGTCGATTTTTGACTATTTTTCACTTTTGCTCAAAATTGAAAAATTAAAAAAAAAATAATGTACATTCTTTAATTTATTAACTTTCGATTTAAAATGCACAATTTTATATTGAATAATTGTATTTAATTAGAAAGATAGACATTTATTACAGAAAAACTTGTTAAATGAAGACGGCAATTTTTTCACTCAAACTTGATTACTTAAATCAGGATTGCTGTCAATAAAATCTGCTTTATTATAAAAAATGTGATTCTAATCAATAATTTACTTAATTTTATAGTCGATTAATAATTTTAGATGTAAAAAATCGATTTTCGAAAATGTTGATTTTTCATGAAATTTTCCATACTATGGGTCGTGGTTTTTTCGAGGTCAAAAATTGAAAATTTTAAAATTCACTGCAAATCGATTTTTTTTATTATAATTCGATTATTTTGATTAAAAATAATCATTTTCCAGTAAAAATAACATCTGTTATTAGAAAAAGCATTTTTTATGGTCAAAAATCGATTTTTGATTATTTTTCACTTTAACTCAAAATTGAAAAATTAAAAAAAATAAATAATGTACATTTATCAATCTATAATCTTTTGATTTAAAATGCAGTTTTGTCTTAAATAATTGTATTAAATTAGAAAGTTAGACATTTATTGCTAAAAAAACTTGTTAAATGAAAACAGCAATTTTTTGACTCAAACTTGATTACTTAAATCAGGATTGCTGTCAATAAAATCTGATTTATGTTTAAAAATATGATTTTAATCACTAATTCACTTCATTTTAAAGCCGATCTTTAATTTTAGATGTAAAAAATCGATTTTCGAAAATGTTGATTTTTCATGAAATTTTTCATACTATGGGTCGTGGTTTTTTTGAGGTCAAAAATTGAAAATTTTAAAATTCGCTGTAAATCGATTTTTTTCATTATAATCCGATTATTTCGATAAAAAGCAATCACTTTCCAGTAAAAATAACATACATTATCAAAAAAGGTAATTTTTATAACTAAAAAATCGATTTTTAAAAGTTTTCCTTTTCTATTAAAATTAAAAAAGTTGGAAAAAATAAATTTACCTCATTAAAACTTAAAATTTTGACTAAAATATTGTACAGAAATATTTTCTGAAGAAAAAAACAGAAATTGTATCCATCGATGGTAATGATAAATAATATTGAACTTTATTTGAAGAAAACTAGTGTAGTTGTAACCATAATTGAATCTTTTATTATATAACTGGAAATATAGTTTAAAAATTGGCAATGGTTGGTATTTAATAAAACTCCACAACATTCACCAAAAGCATCACTATACTTAAAAAATATTTAATGGTGGTCTGATAAAGATGTCATACATAATTATTTTTTAAAACCAGATACATCAATTACTGCAAAATCATTTTATCAATAAATCAATATTAGGAATTATATAGTAGCCAATGAACAGCCATTAACTGAAAAAAAAACAATTTGTTACACAACAACACTAGATCTCACCTGTCACAAACCGTCATAAAAACATTAACAGAATTAAATTATGAACTTTTGTTACATCCCCCAATTTTACATATTTACCTACTCTTTCATTAACGAATTACCACCTACTCTATTACAACTTTTCCGAAATAAAACATGTTAGAATCGGTCAAATATGATTGAAATATCTGAGTAATTTATAAATTCAAAAATTATCGACTTTTATAAAAATTAAATACTATAATTAGTATTCAGTTAGAGGAAAACTATACAAGCAAATTAATGAAATAAAATTTGTTCTATTAAAAAAAATATTCTCTTTTAAAATACTAATCATTTTATGCAGTTATATGTTCCACTTTTATAACATCGAAAAAAACAAATTTCTCATATTTGGTAAGTTCTGGTGTTAAAGTATACAACTCAGGGATATCACAAAAACAATATCGCAAGGTCGTCTAACGACGAACTAGTTTTTATCACTGTGCACCCGTCCGTAGTCAGGGATTTGTTGTATCTATAGTATACATCGTTGCGACTGAACAAATATGACCATTTTTGGTAATATCTATATCAAGAGCACCGATACATAGACAGTATAATGGCATGTTTTTCATAGAAAAACTCCTGTTTTGTATGCCGATTTTTTGTAACCACTGCCGCCACTGTTATGTCGGATAGATCCGCTATCTGCTTGATTTGGTAGCATCGTCGCAGAATTACACTAATATCTAGACTACACATATACATACAGACATAAATACTCATATATATATATATATACATGCGGTAGTAATTTTTTATCTCATTCTGCGAATTGTTGAAGAAAGCCTTAATAAAGAAATACAACGGAATGTACATACTTTTTACGATGATATAAATGCCTACGCCTATATTCTATTGAAACTGCTGTTCTATTTCGCAGTATAATTTCTTTTAATCAGATATTCCATGCTGATAAAGTTTTCAAGTAAATAAAACACTCTTAATAGAATTTCTTTAAGAAAGACTATATACTTTTATTATAAATCGAAAATAATAAGTGTAATAAAAGAAAATTTCACGAAACTACTATAATTTTACTGAAGTCATTTTATTTCGTAGAGAAATCGATTTGGAATGCATAATGAGCTTTTGGAACGTAAAGAAAGAAAACGCAAATAATGGAAATAAAATTCAAGATTAATCACAATAAATGCAAATACTATTGTTTAAAAAAATATATTATTAACAAAAATTTAGTCCAGATTTTTTAATTTAATATCAATATGACCACATTTTATAGTTTTGAATTTTGCTTATTTATTCACTTTTATAAATCAGATAAGACTCCATCTTTATGATTAAATAATAATCCAATTTAACCAAAAATTGATTAAATAAATTAATTTGATTTACAATAATTATATACAAAATCAAAGTCCATCAAGATATATATATATATATGAAATGAAAGAAAAAGAGTTATTGAATCACTGAAAATGAAAAGTTTCAGATGAGATTATTATTCAGTAATGGATAGAAAGAGGCTGATGACGATAATGATGAGATGTAGAAAGACCTAAGACATAAATTTAGTTTCCTGTCAGAAATAAAAATACCAAATACGAAAAATTCAAATCAAATACAAATACCAAAAATAAAAAATCATAAAAATAAATTTTAGAATTAAATAAGAAATATTTATTGTCATTCTAAAATCTATTTTTTTTCAAAGTTTTCTGTTTAAAATTCCTAAATAAATCATAAAAACAAATCAATTCCAAACTTTATCACACTTTTATACACAATGTGAGCTATAATTTTTTTTAAAACAAAAAAGATGTATCCTCTTTTAAAATTTCGTATCTGTTATTCATCGATTCTTTCATTCAGTGCGAGTTCACTGTCGCGAACAGATTTTTCTCTTTTGATCTTATATGAATAAATCGAAACATCGTGCGTCATGTCTGTTATATATGTATTACACATCGAGTAAATCCTTGTAGAGGCTGGATATTCGTGCGTGTATTTTGTGCGTATACAATGAACTGTTATTTGAAATGAGTCCCGAGCGCAAATTTATATTTTTCCATTACAAATTTTATACATGTAGCAATTTCCTATTTTGCAAACATGACGCAGACGCATTATACAATTATAGTAAGACGGGCTAATGTGTATGGAAAGACGGGTTTCTCGTGCAGGCGGTCATTGCGCTTACCCTTGTGACATTAAAACGTACATGTATAATTTTCTTGTTGTCATTTTAAAAATACATACGCGTACGATTTCATCAGATAATTATAAATAGGAAATATTTGCGTAATGACGAAATTTAACGATTAGTGAACACATTCGTATACATATTTATAAGATTCGTAGTTTCACGTATGTATCATCGTATATTTATTTATTTAATGAGATATTTTTAATCGTAAATTTATTCAAACGGACAATCAATAATGCCCTTTTAAAAAAAATCATATGAATATTTTCAAATATAGTTGTGATATAATAAAATGACAATAAATTATACACACACCTATATATAGGGCCATTCAAATGTGACGCCTAGATTTGTGTTTTATTAAAAAGAAACATGTTTATAAGGCGGTGTATATGGAAACATGTGTTTAGTTTCTTTTTAATGAAACACAAATCTAGGCGTCATATTTGGATGACCCTATATAATATGCATTTTCATTATCAATTTAAAATATAGTCTAACATACTAAATAAAATTGATATGTCTTAATTTTATTGGTGTCATTCAATTTCATTATATCATTTTTTCTTTTAAACCATTATTAAATTTATAAGAGATATAACTAAAAAAAATAATGTGTAACGAACAGGCAAAAGTGCAAAATAAAGAAAATTATGATTGCAAATTCGCACAATTGAAGTTTTGAGTAACAATGTGTTAATGTTAAATGAAAATAAATTCATTTAAAAATTCATGTCATACTGTTTGTTTTATTATTTTTTCTTTACAGTAAAAATATTTTTTTATAATATTTATAGAATAAGAATTATTTTTTTATACAAATTACAGTAATTAATTTAAACAATACGTGCTTTTTTATCTATTTGTAAAATAAGATTTTCAGAATTTAAATACAAAATTCAACAAATACTAGTTGAAAATATGATAATATATTGAAACAAACATTGAAAGAAATCCATTAAACAAAGTTATATTTAATGAATATTTTTAAAAATTAACATCAGAATAAATTAACACTAGATTTACGGAGGGAATCAATTTGACTCATTTGAGATTTTGTTGCTATATATATAGAAAACTTAAATATTATTTTTTAAAAACATATGTTAGTTTTTAATTACATAATGACATATACGCAAATATGTAATATAATTTTTTGCATATGTGTCATTATGTAATTAAAAATCCACATATGTTTTTAAAAAATAATATTTAAGTTTTCTATATATATAGCAACAAAATCTTAAATGAGTCAAATTGACTCGCTCCGTAAATCTAGTGTTAAATGTACAAAAAATTCGATAGTATTTAAAAAAAATTAAACTGGAAAAATCATATTTCCCAGCACAAAATAGGAATGTTGAAAATTTTTCTTAAACCAGTTCTGTGGACTTCTACTTTCACAGAGTGCATTTATACATATGTGTATATTAACACACACATATTATATATATATATATATATATATATATATATATATATATATGTATGTATGTATGTATGTATGTATATTGAAATCACATAGCACATGCTACTAACAAAAATCACATTTGAACATAACGCAAAGCCTAAAACAAATTTACTCACATGTCACGATTGGTCAATAAATAATATCTCCGTCCCCTAAGAACGTCTAGGTTGCCACTAAATCCGTGAAGTTTTGACATAAAACGCCCTATCGCTTTCGATCGAGCTCGACGGTTTCTCATCTTTCTCTTTAGAACGGGGGGGTAGACCGAGCAGGATAATTCAACCGTGACACATCTCGTGCATTTGAAGTTTCAATCATTTTTTACGATCTTTTACTCTGATGGAATAATGTCTAGGTCTCGAAGGCTTACACACAAGTCTCACCGCGCTGATAAAGCTTTGTAATATATATAAATGCACGAGGAAAAAAAAACTAAATCTTGATTAATAATTCATCGTTCGCAATGGACGTCTTAAGAAACTCTTTGACAATTCTGGCACGTTTTTCTGTGTGTATGATAAAATCATGTTTCAAGTTGGCGACCAGTTCGTTGACAAGTGCGTCGAGATTATTAAATGTTGATTAAAACTGATATACCGAGATTTATTTTCAGGATTAACTCGAAACGTAATCTGAAGAAGATTTGTTAACAGACATTCGTAGTTGAAAATCGATTATATACAAGATTTTCTATTAAGTATTTACTTCGAATTAAACATATTTTCATATAATAACCGATATTTTTCATCAATATGTATTTTACATCTCACTTCATACACATACTACTATTTAACTAGGAATTATTTTCCTTAGTATAAATCGACAAATATCTGTGCTAATAAATTTTACTTGTTTACTGTATTGAATATTGTTTTGCTTATAAAATTGAAGAAAAAAAAGGTAAATATTTTAAATGACATTTTAAGCATATTTTATTTTTATTAAAATTAATAATATATCTCTTAGTCAAAATTCATTTTTTATAGTATTTAATAAGATATCTTTGGCAACAAAATTAATTTATCATATATTTTATTTAAATTTAATAATATGAGTATTTAAATATCAATTGATCAATGCCAGTAACATTATATTAAATGAGATATATCTAAAGTTTAAATGCAATAATATATATCATAATACGATCAATAAATATTACAATAGATAATTGTCATTGAAATTATAAAGAACAATACTAAATAAATTATGGATTGAAGTTCAATTAATGATTATATATATATACATTTATATATATATATATATATATATATATATATATATATAATAAATATTTATACAAAACATATTTTTTTATTTTCAAGTAACTCTATTTATAACCTTTGAATTAATATGTAAATAATTACAGGATGACGCACAGTTAGTGCTAAAATAATATCAATATTTATTTATAACTGACTAATGAACAGGAAACACTTCAAAAATATATAAAATATTTATTATATTCCTTTATATCAAAAGGTTATATTGAATTAAAGGTTAAATACATTTTAAAAATATTTTTATGATATATATATATATATATATATATATATATATATATATATATATATATGTATGTATGTATATAAACATAACAATTTGATTATAAAATAAAATGTCTTTTATAATATTATAACAATAAACAAATTTTTATTTTAATTTTAGCTATGAGAATCGTGATAAATATTCTAGATTCAAAAACATAAAAAAAACTTATATAAATTAGAACAACTTTTTAAAACAATGACATCCCTGTAATATGATTTTAATTTAAACATCATTTATAAAAATAATCAATCAATTTGTGATAATTCACTTGTGAAGAGGTTAAAACTAAACAGTAACGGTGAAATTCTAATTTATTTTCACGGATTTTTATCTTGTAATTTATTTAATATATCTTTTACACTTCATAATCTGTGTAAGATAAAAAAATTACATACATATAACTAGAAGTGTGCAAAAAATCAATAGCAACGTAGTTATTCAATTAAAAAATAAATAAACCCTCCAATCGATGATAAGATAAATTTGTAATATTAACACACGTAGTATTCGTAGAATTGTACATTAGAATGATATATTTATAATGCATACAAATAAATAATAATAACTAAAAAAACATCGACATATTTTATTCGAGATTTTTGAGGTTCGTCGAATGACAAGAGAACATTTGCACGCAACGTTCAAAAGTAAATAGAATGAAAATATCCCGCGGCGTCTAAGGGAGCATCGTGTCTGTAACGTCAGTAGCAATCCTCGGGGGTGTGATTTCATTCTTGTGCAGCGTAGTAGTAGTTAGTACTCTCAACATTCGAGATATGATCTAAGTGATTCAATGCTTTTAGAGATATACTGGTAAAAGCTGATGCGCTTTTCTGTTTTCATTAGAAAATTATTTCATACAGACGCTTATTATAGGTCTGTACAGACATATAAAGTCACTCTGATGTTTTATACCAAATACGCTTAAAAAAAAAACTAATAAATAATGTATAAAAAGGTATAAATGAATAAAAGCGTTTCTAAATTGCTTTTTTATACAACGAGTCATTTTTAAAACATATGGGAGAAAAATAAGCTTAATAAATGTTTTATACATTTTATATATATATATATATATATATATATATATATATATATATATATATATATATATATAATTTTATATTTTATTATAACGATTTTGAATTTTTCATCTCAATATTGCTTTACGAGAACGAAATATAAATTATTAATAAATTATAAAT
This sequence comes from Neoneuromus ignobilis, assembly GCA_029203775.1. Taxonomy (NCBI): domain Eukaryota; kingdom Metazoa; phylum Arthropoda; class Insecta; order Megaloptera; family Corydalidae; genus Neoneuromus; species Neoneuromus ignobilis. The sequence continues at coordinate 44,540,391 of CP092089.1, read as the reverse complement.
AAAGTATATTAAATTAAGTTAATTAACAATATTAATAATTTTTCCATAAAATATTTTTGCCAACAATAACTTAAGGGGGTATTCTAGTCTAGAATTTCGAAAAAATCAATTTTTTTTGTATATTTTCAAAGTTTAGACTTCTAAGAATATGTCTTTAAGAGTATTTTTCGAAATTCGAATTATTTTTGGAGTTATAGCTATTTTTGTGACGCGCCAACCAATCCGATCTGGCCGGAACGAATCACCTTTAAACGCGTTTTTCTCGAAACTACTTTTTTCGACACGGTTGACGTGATATCTCAAGTTCTAATGGACCGATTTACTTGAAATTTGGCACAGAGCTTCTCAATATAACAGTGATTGTCCCTGCCTAGGATTTTTTGAAAATTTTGTTTTTTACTATTTTTAAAAATTCCGAAAGTTGAAAAAAATAGGGCAAAAAAATGACTGTTTTTTCACACTGTCGCCATTTTGCGAAAAAATTTTTTTTAATTTCCCTAGGCAGGGATACTACTACAACCTTCTTTTTCAATAATTTTAAAAAAAAATTGTTTCCGATGACCGGAAGGGTTGGAACCACGTCAACCAGGAGACACCTTTTTTTCGAGCCCCCATTTTGCCAGCCTGTACCTTTTTCAATTTTGAATTTTTTGTTTTTAATAATACTTTTTTATATTCTTAAAATGTCAATAAATAATTGATAAAAAATGGATAGTAAAAATATTTGTTTTTTTATAGCGCCCGAAAAAACACCTAAAATTCGTACGTCTAGACTAGAATACCCCCTTAAAGATGTAAAAAAAAATAATTTTATTTTTTCTAGATAAATATTGAAATATTATACTACAAATTTTTATCGCCGTTTATAATATTTTTAATAAAAAATATATTTAACTATATACCCTTATAGACACTAAAAATAGAATTTTTTCTCTTTTTATTTAATTTAAAAAATCTTATGTTACTCATATTACCTAATTATCATATATATTACATGGAGAAGATTTTTCTAATTTGTAAGATGTATTATTTTTTTAAAAAAAATATTTTTGGCTAGAAAAAAATAAAAGTAATTACTCTATTTTGAATATTATGGAAAAATAATTATGAAATCATCGAAGGAACAGTAATTTAATTTAAATTGTATAACGGATGTTACAAATTTGACAGACGGAAATAAATATTGAAAAATATAGATTCAATTAGTTTAGGATGAATAAAAAAAATACTTAAATTACAAGTATATAATATGAAAAGAATTTCGTTAAATATCAGTTATTTTACGTTACGTATTTAAAAATGATTTTAAATATAAAAACATAAGTGTAGGAACAAAATGAAAATTTTAAAAATACTCTACTTTTAAAAGAGGTACAAATTTGAAATAAACTGCAAACTTTAAAATCTTTGCCCTCTTTTGAAATCGTTCAAGATTAAAATTGTTTGTTTCCATTCCTAGTTTCTTACAAGTTTATATCTTTTATAATCATTTTTATTTAATATTTTGCAATATGTTTATTATCAACAAGTATACTTGAGAATATATCTCAAGTAGATTCTCGTATATAATCTCTATCTGATGATAACAACTTTATGGAAACTATTCGTAGCGAAATACTAAATCATTGTCCTTTTAAATGAAATATGAAAATCTTTCAGAAGATTAAAGTGAGATATTTTAGTTACGGAATTAAATTCTACTGCTAAATAAAAAAAATATTAAGAACTATTAAAAATACATATTTAATTTGTTATGCAAATTTTAGGTAAAGAAAATCAATGTGATTGTTTATATATTTGTATAATTTATATTTATAGGATTATTATATTTCCTTTGTACTATACAATCAGTATCAGCCCTAAAGCTATCTTCAGCTAATTATTCGTTATTGTTGTAGCTTCAACTCCTTGAAGCTACAACACTGACAAATAATTACCTGAGAATGGCCTTAAGGTTCGAAACCAGTCGCAATATAACAAAGAAAACGTAGCAATTCCATGGATGTAAATAACACAAACACATTTAAGAGACTTTAGTACTGTTTACAATACACAAGAGATTTTCATAGGGATTTTTGGAAACAAAAGTCTTTTACTAATGAAACTATTTTCATAAATTTTGATTTCTTCTGTACATTTTTTTATGCTCATTTGTACGAGATGAATTTTTTTAACTTATTAGTAACTACAAAATAATATATGAAAAAACTCTTTTAAATTTGAATAATTATTCACTATGTATGAATAGAACGTATATGTACTGCTATATAAAAGCTCATAATGAATTTACATAAATACGTTTCATAACACGTTATTCTCGGAAAAACTTAATAGTAGCCTCAAGCTTTTCTTTACTGTACATAAATAAAATATATAGAAACTTTATATGTATATATATATATATATATATATATATATATATATATATATATATAAATATGTATGTATGTATGTATATAGCTTAAAGCATTTGCTCATAATCGCTTCGTTGAGTTTTTGTGCATATTAAATATGAGAACACTTTACGAGCCAGCTTTAGGGACGACAGGATAGTAATAAATATTAAATTCCTTATATATATTATAATATATACATATATATATATATATATATATATATACTAATTTTTTGTACAAAATTATTATTGCATTACTTATAACAAATTTAAATTACACAAAATATTAAATATATAAATTAAATATCTTCTACTTTTTCTTCGTGTAAGAGACTTTTATTAAGTTGTAAGAGATTTTTATTATTATAAGG
>CP092089.1:44525125-44535125 GCA_029203775.1 Neoneuromus ignobilis | reverse complement strand
TGTCAAAAATAATGATTAATGTCTAATAGTATGTATAAAGTAATAAAGCAATGCAGCGATGTTGTTTAATTAGACTGGCAAATTCATTACATATTCATGTTACTTCCAAACCCAATTATGTGGTTAAAACAGGTGATGAACGTGGTTAAATTATACATTGTAATGTATCGTCACATTGTTCGTACACCATCTTTAACACGACTATTTAATTGCATATCATTATTATTATTATTCAATTAAAGTCAATATACATGCGCATATTTAATGAATATAATTATAAATAATAAATAGAGAATCCGTCGAAAAAAATATTCATTTTAACTAACATTGAAACAAACGTGATTGGTAAATAAAAAAAATACGGATGTTTTTTAAAAATATATTCGATAATATAGTATTTTTGTTATAAAAAAATGTTTATATAATACTATATCAAAAAATAACAATTGGTAATTAAACTCCCTAAAAGCACTAAAATCATAAACACACGATGGTAAGTATCCAGTAAAAATAAAATTATATTCAATTTTATTTATCGTATATCACGAAAATAAGATAGTATCACGAAATTTCACAATTAAATACATTATGAGCGAATATCACGAAAACTTTAGATAAAACTAATTAAATATAGTATTTTCAAAAAGAATCTAGATTGATTGTAAAAGTAAAGGTCAGTATTTTTAGAACATAAAATCAAGATTAATAGACAATGGTAATTAATACAGATTATCATTTTTTATCTTGATATATAGAAAAATAAAATAATGAAATGATAACTAAAAATAATTACTTTCAAAAAGTCGATCATTTTGATTTTGAATCTTACAAAGACGTAATCTTAATTAATTCGATCAACTAAATATTTTTTTTTTGTTTCATACGAGTTAATATTATATTTAAAATTATTTCGATTAGATTTTTAAATATTATTACGACTATAATTAATATTTTTTTCAATAATACAATAGTAATTAATATTTTATATAATTCTTATAATCCTTTTCAAAAATATTTTAATTCAAAAGTACAACAGATAAGAAAACAAACCGATATTTCAAAAATTAATTACTATTAATTTAATTTTAATCCTTGTACTAAACATTTTAATTACTATTAATTTTTTAAGCAAACAGATAAAATATTGATAAAAATGATAATAAAAATATAAAAATAAAAATACAATATTACATCTGAGTATTAATACAGATTTGAAGAATTTCATTCTCGAACCAAATTCCAAGAAAACGCCTTTTTTCGTTTTCTGTCAAAATACGATTGTCTAAAAGTAAAGATCAGTCGATCACACCTTCAGTTCGTATAATTTCATCTCTCGAACAAAACTGGTTATCTGAACATGCAGCCGAATGTGTGATATTTATTTAGGATTTGGGTAAAACAGATACTGTGGTAAATACATTGATAGCATTTTGATGTTTATTCCTTAGGGGGTTGTTTTCATGATTATATTTACTTTTCAATATTTGATCAACGTCGAATTTATGTTTCCTGTAATTATGTGAACACACAAAAAACTATAAAGCGAATCAGTTCATACTTTTTTGTATTTTTTGGTCGGATTTGAATAAAATAAGATAATGTATTTTTTCATTACTCGTTTAATTCGATTATATTGTCGAGTACGAATTTCTCAAAAATATTTTATACGATCGAGTTAAAAAAAATGTAACGCCCAATGCGCCAAAGGCCCAGCGTTATTGATTCGTTACAAACGTTAGCGTACGAGAGAGCAACCAAATATAAATATATCATTTTCCGCGTCGCATTATGTTGAAAACTGATGTTTACTCCACAGGAAAACACACAAATGAAATTACGGTAAACAACGATATAAAACGGATAATAACTGTTTATGTACGTATATAATTTAAAAGATTAGCGAAGAACTTTGTTAAGTTTAATAAAACACGTTTAAATAATCGATATATATATATATATATATATATATATATATATATATATATATATATATATATATATATATATATATAATCCATACATACAAGTACCAGAAATAAAAAAACCAAATCATGTTTCTATTTTAAATAACGAAATATTCTTTTACAAAAATGTCTTTGAAAACTAAAATATTATTTTCAAAACAACATAAAATGATTAATTTTTTCTCATAAAAATAATTTATAAAAATTGTATTTTTACATTTTATATTAAAAAGAAATATATTTATATATACAATTATTTAATAAAACGAAATTCAAAATTAGTTTCAAAACTGTTTAAAAAATAAGATATTTTTTTATAAAAATAATCATTCGTGAAAATAAAACGAAGGAAGTAATTGTATTTTTTGTATTAAAAGTTCTATTTGTAGAAAACATAAACTGTTCTCAAAAACAGTAAATTTTGATCAAATAAGCAAATTATTATTTACCTACAGACACTTTGTAAGTATTACAATATTATGCATCGTTAGGTATATTTTCACATAAAAAGCATTTTTGAAATTACATAAACAATAATGTAATATTAAAGACAAATCATATTTTTCACGCATTTTTATAATGATTCTAACGTTTTAAAAGAATAAATGTTATATTTTATTATTACTTTATTTTCTATTATTTATTTATTTCTTTGAAAACTAGAAATTATTAATTTCATAGCATATTATTATAAACATAAAAGGTGATAACAAAATTTAAATTTAATATATTTTAAACAAACTATTTTGTTCATGTGTTTTTATAATATTTTGCTTAATTAAAATTATATACATATAATAAATTATAATAATTTCCATTACTATTTTAAATTAAATATAATTGTAAATATATCAATTTTCATTATAAACGAATAAAAAATTATCATTAACTAAATCGTCTTAAGGTTTTGTTAATGAATAAACTATTTTTTAAATATTATTATTTGTAACAAATCAGTCGTTTTGTATATGGCAAATGCATTTTTTTATTTTTCAGTATCTACTAATATTTTTTGATATACAAGAAATTATTTTACTCGTAAATTATCTTCTTGTATCCCGCATACCTTAATTTCATTTTTCGATCATATAATAAATTATATTTTTTTATCAAAATATTTAAACCTTCCAAAAAATAAACAGAAATCAATACATAACGAATTAAAAAATTAAATAAATTTCAATTATTATACATACAACTTTGTTTACTTTTTATAATATATGTTAATTTTTTACATCAAATAATGTAAAAAAACAAGGCTTATTTAACCAACCATTTTCCCCTTATATATATATATATATATATATATATATATATATATATATATATATATATATATATATATCCATTTATATTTACAACATATGCATATAAAATACTACACGATTATGCTTTATGTTATTATAAGGGTGATGTAACTGTACCGATCGATTAAAACTACAACATGGCAGGTAAATTCAACACAAAAAATATATATATGCAAACATATTTTCCTTAAAAATATTACAAAATTATATAGATGTCATAAAAAATCAATTTTCAGCTCAATAAATGGTCCTAGATATGTTTTCGTAATTGATTCGGTACATTTATCATCAATTGAAAATATTTTTTTCTTTCACTAATCATATATATTTATTTTTCAGAATAAATATTTATATATAAATTATAGATTAATAAAGTTGCCATATCTGAATTATATAAAATAAATAAGATAGATAACTTATGCATAATGATGTAAAATATTATCTATCTACCTATATATACATATAAACTACATGAAAAAACAGGTAGATTAGATAAAATTTGTTATTAAATATAACACATACAGATATATATATATAAATGAATATAAATATTATATTCGAGAATAGATATATGACTATCAAAAAATAATATCATAAATAATCGATTTTATTAAAAAAATTAACTAAAACATATTCTGCTTACAACTGCTTTATCTTTTGATAATAATAATCTATGAAATTTTCAAGTTTAATTATAGTTGTATAAAATATTCCACGAAATATATCTTTTAATGGATGCGAATCACGTACACCAAAATCATACATATAGCTTGACAATTATTTTTTACATTTTATCAGAGATATGATCTTGTTTAATAAATGTCGTTGATTGATTAAATGATTAGCAAAAAATGAATAAATAAATATATATATATATATATATATATATATATATATATATATATATATATATATATATATATATATATATTAAATATGAAATCTGATATCAAAAGAGTGATATAAAACTCTAAAACGAGTTTTTCGAATCAAGCTGTGTGACAGCTGTAAAATGTTTGTAAATTTTCATATTAATCTGATATATGTAATAATAAAACTATTAAAAATCATATTTTTATAATTTGACATTAAGATTTTATATTTTAATATCTAGACAAATATTTATTATTACATTCAGAATTTGATATTTGCTGTAATTAAAATACGTTTTCTCTGGGAATACAAATTGAAATCTAAATAATTAATATCATATTTAAAGTTCAAATAATAAACTAGCCAATATAGTACATATCAAATTACATATATATATATATATATATATATATATATATATACAGTTAAATATGAAATGTATATAAAATATAAAAAATAACTACAGAAATAATGTGATATTTGGGAACCGAACTAATTTAAACTACACAAAAGACACGGAAGCTGACCATGACACACCATCCTAACATTATTCAATATTCATCTCTTCTACAAAAGCACTTATATATTTACTTCGTGTATTTGCACCTAATTAAGTTTAATAATTTCATTATTATTCACAGCGAGTTGGTCGCACCACATTACTATAGACCCAAACAATGGTTATATATAGTAATAAGAAGCTATAGGCAAAAAATATCGATTGGACGTCCTTCAAAAAGGAGAGGCGAAATTGTCGCTGAAACCATTTATTACATTAAAGTAATTTAAATAGTAAAATATGGACGAAATGTTTCTTTTCTGTCAATAAGAACGTGTTTAATGTTGAAATGTTTTCGAATTTTTATATAAATTTATTTTCGTTGCAATAAATAAATTGTCATAAATAATTGTTATAATTTAATTTCCATTAAATAAAAAAACTGATTCTATTCCAAAGATATACCGACACTATTTCAATTTTCTGCAAGCTCTTCTTAATAATCTTGACTAAAAAAAGCTTTTATGTGAATTGAGAACTTTTTTTAAACAGTACTGACTAGGGATACTAAAAGCTTCAATGGTTCTTTTGATATTGTACAAATACACTTCTAACTGGAGCGTTTTCTAAACGCTTTTATTGCTTCCATTCAAGTGACAAACCTCTTCAGTTTCATGTGACTACTCGAATAACGTTGCAGCTCACTTGAGTCGGTGTATAATCCGACCTTTTTTTGTAAACGACTCACTGTTATGCAAAAAATGTCGATGGCTTTTTGGTATACGTAGAAATTTGTTGATATTATTTTATAATAAAAATATATTTGTGTTTGAGAAACTATTCGGAATTTCAATTTGTAAACAGAAAAATCAAAGAATTTATTTTTTAAAAAAGATATATAGAATATTACTACATACACATACATAGTTTTTAAATAGTAACAATAATTAATAATAGCAACTATTACAAGTAACCGAAAATAATTATTATTAGAAATGAATCTCTTGCATCGACAACATTCAACATTAAATTTAATCATACTGCAAACTAGGAGCAAATATGAATATATTTACATAACTTTGTACATAAACAGAGACAACATGACATCCAGAACAAATATACATACACATATGTGCGATATTTGTATCTTTGTTTATATAATTTCAATTTAATTTTCAAGTGCCTCACATGCACAACTCAAGTCCGGTTTTTTAGTGTCTCTTTTTTGTATACGTCGAGGTCAATAGTCTCGTTTACTCTGCTGAAAGTTGCACGTTTACTGGCAAAATCAAAATTAGACACTGTGACATATATGCAAACGAACTGTATTTTTGTTGCGAAAGTTGGATACCGGTTTTATAATATATATATATATTTTCATTAGGTGTGTCGAATTAATTGTCATGAAAACAAACCTTTTGTGTGTAAATGAGAATCAGTTATAAACGAGTGTACACAAGAGAATAATAAATAAATAAGAATTGACTCAGTACCTGTTCGCAGTTAATCATTTACATTTTTCGAAAAAAAGGTATCTGTTTTAATAAAAATATATTATGGTATTTTTTCAAATTATAATACATGTTTTAATCTTTTATACAAATTTATTATGACATTTACCCCAATATCATAAAAATTTATAAAAGTGTTTCATAATTACTTGTCCACTTTTCTTTTAATATAAATTTCGATGGTCATACTATTATTTTCACAGCTTCGATTTACAGAATTTAAATTTCAATTAATTCTACTTCATAAATACAAATTTATTATATCATGACCAACAAAATACACACCTGTGAATAAAGTGAACAATAAATGATTTTAAACACTTACCAAAAATTATATACTGTTAAAGAGAGTATTTCATTTATATAAATCAAAACTTATTATTAATTTTATTTTCTAAATTAAAGAGAGAATTTGTTTAATTATTCATACTGAATTAATAAACTGAAACAATTTTACTTATCTACTACAGAAAGAATTGTTAAAATATCAATATTTTTAAGGCCTTTTATTTTATAATGCCTTTTTTGTCATTACAAACATTTTTCTACGTTTTTAGTTTGTTGTCCGTATATTAAAACGAATGTTTTTTTTATTTTTTTAATAAAAAAATATACTTTTACATATAATTTTTAGAAACATAAAATAGAAAGGTGTGAAAGTATTTAAACTGATTAATAAAAATACTAGCAAGGTGCGATGGTGGTGTAATGGTCAGCATAGTTGCCTTCCAAGCAGTTGATCCGGGTTCGATTCCCGGCCATCGCAACGTTTATTTTTTAATCGCTTTAAATTTAAAATAAATTAATAACCTATTAACCGTAAACATTTTTTTCTTTTATTTCAATTTAATGACGATTCGTCCAATCGACTGATTTATTAAATCTTTTAAATAACATAAACTCACGCGATATCTCATGCTTTTAACTAAAGGTAACGAAAAGTGACATAACATAGGATTTGAATTCAAATTCACGATTGTATTTGTTTGCGTTGTACGCGTAGTTCTTGTAATCTCGAAGATTATTAAACACTTTACTATTATTAATTAGTTTCGTGATAACATGCTATCGAGTAATCAGGTAATGTATTACAAACCTAATTCGAACAATGATTAATAATAGAAATGTTCGGATAGAATGGATTTAAAAGCAGTTTTTTTCAATTTTGCAGAGAAAATTAATGGAACTGATATTTTATCCAATTTAAAAATACGTTAGTCTAGAAAATAATGTCTTAATAATGAATAGTCATTTATATTAAATTCTGTAGTAATTTTTGAATATTAAAGTAATTGATTATAATAATGTATATTAAATAGAAATTAATTTACTAATAATTTTTAAAAATTAATACCTGAATGATCTACCTGAAATCACTTTAATAGGCAACTTGCAAAATACAAAAGTACTGGAGAAAAATATTTCATTATAATAATAAAAATATTTTCAAGATACATACGTTTATATTTTATAGGACAAATAATACTTATATAACATTTGAAATTTACAACAACTATTAATTAATTAGACTTTCTCAAAAGAGAACGAAACCAGTTGTATTTAATATTATTTACATACTTTTGTAAAATATGATCGTTATTACATAATAAAATCTGTACAAATATTAATAAATATGTTAATATCCTTTTTGCAAAAAATCAATGCAATATGAAAACTGTCTCGCGACCAGTCTACCTATATATGTAGTATTACGATTTTTCGAATCGAGAACTGGAAATCGTAGACGCAAGGTGGGTAGTTATTTTTTCCTGGCAAGTGATAAATAAACTGGATTCATTCAAGAATATATGTATGCAAAGTTAATTCAGTAGGATGCAATGGACGTTAATGAATTGCTATATTTTGAAATGAGTGGGACGGATTCTGAAAACTCGTTTTGGTGCATTTTTAATTTAAGCGTGTGCGTGTGTTTTTTTCTGCAATAAGATTTGAATTATACGTTTGAAGCAATGTTGTTTTTAATTATATATTTTATGTCCCTGAAAATAAGTTTGTATATGTAAATCCAACCGTCAAATATTTCATTATAATTTTAAATAATGGATTGTGTTTAGTATGTATGTATGTAATAATAATTTGACTTAGTCGCTGTTCGGAGTAATATTTATAAAAATATATTGAAAAAATATAAAAAAAACTTTGAAGTGTGTAGTATATTTTTTTTTTGAACATAGTAAAATTTTTATTGGAAATAATTATCAACTATAATTGAATTTGTGGCTAATTCAGTTTTATAAAAATAAACTACTCTAATAATCATTTCTCTCGTTTTAGTGATGACATAGCTAACGAAATGCGCATTAACGAATAAAGTAAACAATAAATGTATATTGTTAACTAATGTAGTGATAATATGAGTGATTATTTGTATAAAATAAAATAAAAGTAGACTATTTTTCATTACAAAAATTATATATTCTAAAAAAAAATTGGCAATAATTTATTTGAAATCGAAAAAAATGTTTTATTTATCGACTTAAATCCCAACTATTTATTTTTGAATATAAATTGAACAGATGTGAAACTACTGATTTATTTGTAAAATTTAAAAAAATGAAGTAACGTGGAAATATACGAGAGTCGTTTGATAAGTATGGTAAATTCATTTATTATTTAATTTAATTAATTTTTTCAATTTAATTTTTCTTACTTTTTTACCATACTTATCAAACGAGCCTCGTATACATGCTAAATATATAAAAATAAATTAAAATTACTTTTTAACGCTGTTTATGAATTATTAAGTAAATGAGTTACTAGAAATTTGTTTCAATAATTTATATGTTTTTCTTACAAAATTATTTTATAAAAAAATCATTTATAACTGAATTTAAAAATTAAAAAAAATCATTGAAATATGAATCAGTTCATAACATTGTGGCTAATTCATTTTTCACAATTATTCATTACTCTAAAACACTATAATTTTTTACTCGAATGTAAAATAATTACTTTTAAAACAATAAGAATATTTGAAATTGTTAATAATAGAAATGAAAAAAATATTTAATTATATAAAATTTCGAAAACAATCTATTTATAATATTCCGAGTTAATAGTTCCAAATCCATTCTTTTTCATCTCCAAATATGAATTTAAAAAAAGAGATTTGTAATGATATTAAAAATTATGTAAAAAATGTTACATACCGTAATTTCAATCATAAATATTCTGTTTTATATAAATATTTAAACAAAAGTTAAACTATTGATTTATTTGAAAAGTGAAAAAGAATCTGTAATAAAATATACATACATATTTATATATATATATATATATATATATATATATATATATATATATATATATATACATATACACGTAATATGTCTAACAAAAAGGCCTTGTTTCCATCGTGAAATCCGAGTAAAACTTCCGATCGATGTTTTCTATACACGATTTACAGACTAAACCTCAAAAAAGAAGCTTTTACCTTGTTGGGCTGCACATTCCAGCTGCGTCTCTTTCCTTGTCTTTGCAAACACGTCAATTCGGGGGTAATATCAAGCTCTTGAGTCGAAGCTACCGCGCTGATGGGTGATGTAGAGGATTCACATAGTCCCGAATCGTATTGTCCTATCAGAAGGCGTAGTCTGTTCCCCGGACATATTCCCTAAAGAAGATCAGATAAATATTAGATTACAGAATGCGAGAACGTTGATTATTTTTTCACGAGTATTATACCCGCTATAAATTCGATTGTCAGTGGAAAATAAAAATGTGAAGTTTACCGCGACTTTATTCGCCATTCACAATCTTTTTTGTTAGTCGATACGATTGATGAAAGAACACATTTGCTTTTACTATAAAAATAAAGGATATGTA
>CP092089.1:44502625-44520125 GCA_029203775.1 Neoneuromus ignobilis | reverse complement strand
TTTATTCACTAATTTGCATTTCATGGCCATCGAAATGAGAATTGGCGAATAAAATTGATAATAAATGATATTATTGAGTACTGTTATAAAAAGTTACTATATTAGGATGTTTCAGAAATTCAGTCTGATTTAAAGCAGCAAATTAAAAAATCTAATAATTCATATTTTATAATAAAAGACTACAAGTACGACTTACAAAAAAAATACAAATAATATAAGAGAATTTTATAAATCGAAAATAATTGGAAGGTAAAACATGAAGAGACAAGAAATTCCAATATAAGAGACGATTTGAAATTAAGAGCATTAATAAAATGTAAAAATATAACAATTGAAATATTATGGTCACAAGAATGACAGATGAAAATTTTTTAAAAAAGTTATAGAAGTTAAGCCATATAAGAAAAGAGAAAAACAATCCCTCCCACAAAAAAATATAAAGAAAATAATCAGAGGAAAGAGAAAATAAACTATTACTCAAAAGAATGATCTTAATTAAGAAAGAATTCCAAAAATGGGCCAAAGACCCAATACCATGCCCATGAAAAATTTGTGAAAAAGAAAAAACCAATTAAATTCAATTACACACTACATATAAAAACCAAAAAATGAAATATACCTTTTTTAAGTCACTAATGATATATGCACTTGTATATTTCATAATAATTTATAAAACTGAAACTTCCAATTAATTTAAAGTTAAAATCTCAATTTTATCAGCACGAAACGATAGCTTTTTGCGATACAACCAAACACTGTTATCATTTTAAAACGATTTGACGTACTAAAATTTAATAACGATAGACTGTATGTTATAAATACACTTATCTATAGACATATATTACTGATAAAACAAACTAATAATTCTAAATCAATATAGATTTAGTTTTTAAGTTCAATCCATATTTTATAAAAAAAAATATGATAAGTACTGATAAAAATTGTTAAGTCAAATATATTTGCTATATTTCTGTACATATTTTTTCAAACCAGATACGACTATAAATTTAATTAAAAATATATTACTTTTCAATCGTTTTTATTACTATTTAATAATAATTATTTAAATAATAAATACTCATATTAACAAAAACAAATAGTTTCTTTGAGAAGTTTAAAACAGTTGGCTGCAAATACATTTAATGAACATCCATTTCAACTTCAATTTTCCTTTTTACAAAATTAATTGACACTTAAGTACGATATCAGTATTTATTAAACAAAATGTTGAAATGTGCAATGTTGATTATTTTAAGATATTATCAGAAATTCTATCCAACTATTCCACCAGTTATCGGTAAAATTGATTCGAATCGTAAAAACAATTTTTGTCGTCGATTTATTTAACATTTTACTGAAACGTTTAACTCGCTACGACTTTCTTGTATCAATATTTCTAAGTGACACCACGACAAGTGACAGTAACCAGCTGTGAACTGTACCTTATTCTCTAATACGATGTCTGAGCCGTTCCCAGATGTGGAAGTTGTCACAGCGGTTGCAATAAACTGACATCGTTCACATATACAAACTTTGATTAATTACTCAACAAGAAATCGATACACCACTAGATTGATCTCGACAAAACAAACATGCAATTATTAAGGTAAACAATAGGTCAGTGATATTTTTAAGGTCAATACAGACATTTTAACGTAATATTTGTATTGGTTGATTTTCAGCATGGATATTCTATTCTAACACTTTGAACCCATAATTGTATTTCTCTATTTTATTTACTACTTTCTAAATGTTTACAACAATCGTAATCGACAAAGAAAAACTGTTCACATATATTAATTAATATCGATTTATTTCATAAAATATTTAAATGTTTTGTAAAAAATAATGTGTCGTAAATAAAAGAAATTTTAAATGTCAAAAGAACGAAACAAAATTTATAATGTTTATAAAATATTCAAATTATAGAAAGTAACGAACATTAAAAAATCACATTTCGATTTCAATAAAAAATAATTATATATATATATATATATATATATATATATATATATATAGAGAGAGAGAGAGAGAGAGAGAGAGAGAGAGAGAAATCCAAATGTGACACCTAGATTTGTTTTATTAAAAAGAAAAAAAACTTTACACTTCTTTCCTATACACCACCTTATTACACAAGTTTCTTTTTAATAAAACACAAATTTAGGTGTTACACTTGAATAAATAAATAAATAAATAAATATATATATATATATATATATATATATATATATATATGTACATTTAATTAAATTAAAAAAAAATAAGTACTATAAAATCGAATATTTCTCTGTTTGAAGAAAAAAGTTTTTGATCAATACATCCTACCTGATCTTACTTATGGTAATGAAACATAGGTCTTGAATGCCAAAATGTCTAAATAATTAAATAAATAAATGCCTACATAATTTAAATTAAAATGTTTTAAATTATTAAATACCTAAATAATTTAGTGATTTCAGATAAAGAAGAAAAGTATGAAAAAATACATAAAGGCAAATAGTTAAATATGTGAATTCGAAAGAAAAACAAAGTTACTGAAATTGACATACAGTAAGAAGACCACCGATGAACAGAAAATATTTACTGAACACTCAGAGATATAAAAATCCTAAGAAAATACCTCAATGAAAAATAGAAAAACCATTGTGTAACTGAAAAAAAGATATAAGAAAAGGTGTTTATTTAGCAGTGCTGCTACTATTAATATATATATATAATAAAGACAACTTTTGATAAGTCCGCAGAATAAATTATAGCAATAATCAATATTAATATACAAATTATAATTCAAAAATTAAATCGATAAAAAGTTAATACGAATTTAATACAGAAGAACTTTAATAACCAGTTATTTAAACGAACAAAAAACTTGACACGCGATATACAATGTATCTTTTATGTTTCATATTAACATAAAAATAATATAAAATAAAATCTGTACAAATTAAAGTAAATTCATTCCAAATATTTTGTGGAAAATGCTGTTAGTACAAATAAAAAGTATACAAATCCTGTACAAATTACAAAAAGCTTTCAACTAATTTCTGTTGAATATAACGAAGGTCATTTACTAGAATACGTAGTAAAAATGATTATACAAAACTTTATGATACATAACTTAGAAATTGCAGCCATTAAAAGGATTAAGTGAAATTCAGATAAATGTACAATATCCTCTTTAGTACAATAACATAAAGGGTCGTGTACCTCGTTATCGTAATCTCTAATTTTCGGTAGAAACGTCGGGAATAAAAAGTCATAAGAAGCGTAAAATAAATATTACGAAAACATTCATTAGCAAATCGCTTAATTACTAAATTTCAATTATATTTTCCGCGAGAACGTGAAACGTATACAATTCTCGTGGCTGTTAATTAAGTTTATTTAATGAATGGTCGTATCAAACCAGAGATATCGAGTACAAAGGACTACACCATACGGGCTAATAAAAGCATATAAAATTAACTGGATGCAGTGAAATCATACAGCATAGAATAAAAGGGGTTATTATAACACGTGCTTGCATATGAATTTATTCAATTGGAATTTTCAAATTAGGGTTGATGACTTATTCCCGTTCCTCATTTCGTTTACTCTATTCGCCATCATGGATTATTTTAATAGGATTACTAAGTGTGACTCACTTAATACTCTATATCGCATTAATTATGTTAAGCGAATACATATTTATCTAATAATTTTATTTTATAAACAACATTTAATTAAAATGTACATATGTAAAATTATCATTTCGCATGTTACCTTTTTGGCATGCAATTGAAATTTCATCGTGACAACCCTATTTTTTTTTTCATTTACATTATATATACTATTGTCAATTTAATAACAACGAAAAGACGTTTATATTTTTTCAAATTAATTTTTTTATAATTTTACTAATTTCATCATACTAAATAACTACAATAAAATATTTTTCACCGAAAATCATTCATCCAAGTATCACAAATTTTAAAAAATGTTTAATCACTTATTGTTTACTTTATCTTATAAAATATTAAACCACGATGATTTATTTTTGTAAAAATAAAAATCATAACAAACGGAATGTATAAAAAATTCAATAATAACTCAAAGAATCGAACTAAAAAAAAATAAGAGTATAAGTAAATCATATGAAAAATAAATTATTATCGAATATTTTATAAACTAGGATAAGTAATTAATTTCTATAAAAGTGAATTAGCCACAGATTTAAATACAGTAATAAAAACATATTTGTCAAATTGACAAACAGATTCGTATATAAGATATTTTCAAATACTCGAAAATAACATTCTTTTAGACTTGTTTAAAATTTGTAGTTATATAAAATTATAATTGTTTTTCTGAAATTTCATGGTAAAAATTTACAAAAAAAATAATTACTCGTTTTAATGATAGTAAAAATAATAATATTTAGTATCATTAAAAAACTAAATAAAAAATAAATGATAAATTTATTTGATTCAAAAATTTTTTATATAAATTACATATACACAGACGCACATAAGTCATGGCACTCATGGGTAACAAGCAATTTATTGATATAATTCAACGAAGTCATTAAATTAAAAAAATATATTTAATTGAAAATAAATATAATATTGATTATATTTATTTTCAATTAAATATTTTTTTTAATTTAACGACTTCATTGAATTATATCAATAAATTGCTGTTACCCATATGTGCCATGACTTATGTGCGTCAGTGTATATATAAATATTATAATTATATATGCAAAAAGATACATATTAATAAATACAATATTTCATAATTTACAAATTTACTTATTTAAGCAATTATTTTTATGTTATATTTCATAACGAGTTATTAATTAAAACATCTATTAACAAAAAAATAATTTTAAAAATGTAATCATATTAATTATCTAATATTAATAAGATAAAATACATTTAAAAATGTTAAATGATAATATTATATTATTTACACCTTAGCACCGATCGAATTCAAACGTAACTTAATTTACATTATTATTTGAAGTAACTTTTATTGAAACTCGTCTAATAAAAACACTCGAGTATAGTTAAGATAAAAATCTAACTTCTATTGCTCTCATTTCATATCAAAGCAACTAAATATCAGAACACCGAACAGTTATTTAGTATCAGTTGCGCAGCTGTACTGAAGAATGTCTATTTAAGCTATTGTGAACAGCGATAAAAATGCTCTAGAATGTTTTGACACGGAACTATGGCCATTACACTATTTATTTTATTAAGACAACACCACAAAGATACACAGAGATTTGTTTTTCTTAGTATTGTTCTGTATTTGTTAGATATGATAATCCAATACTGGGTAACGAAAAATAAATATCGCTCGAATGAAAACTGGACCTTACGGTTCTATTTATTTATTTATAAGACTGGTATAGTTAAAACTAAACGTTTGATGTTTGATTTCAATTTACATACAATAATAGTATGGTAATAAATATAATAAAATTACAATTTGTTATTAATAATTGCTGTTTAGATAAAAAAAAAGTTCGCCGATTATTATAATACGTCTTCATTATAAAAAGCGAGAACTTTCTACGCCCACATTTCTGTAATTTGAGTGTAAAACGCAAAAATTAAAAAGTCCATAAGTCATCTTGACACATCAGCCCTCTTAGAAAAAGGGAATAATGTGGATCGTGCCGGAAAAAGGGAGCTCACATTGGTTATATGAAAGGCAGCTCATTATCCTCTCATGCCGGCATTGTTCCGCACGACCCCCTGCACTGAACAGATGAAAGATATGACACGTCTCTGGAATATTCAAACACAATGCACAAGAATGAGATGCTATATATATATATAATTTGTTCAGTCATTATTTTTAAAATATAACTTACAGCTTTTGTATATGAGATGTAATATAGTGGCTCTGTTGGTTTCTGTTATGAAAACTATAATGCTGCAATTTATTTTCAATTATTTAATTTTTTCGTAATGTTTACAAATGTATAAAAAGAAACTTTAATCAAGATTTCTGAAAATTGTAGACATAAAAATGATTATATAATTTTTGATACAAGAGACTTGAAAATAAAAACGCTCATTAAAAAATAAAACATCATACAGGAATTTCTAATAAAATAATTATATGAAAATAAATAACATCATAATTAGTTTGACACAGTTGCTAATTTAGTTGTACACAAATGTATTAACATAAAACACACACCATAATTTTATAAAACGTTCAATAATAATTTATTATTCACTTTTCCTTAATATGCATTTTATGGTCATGCCATCAAATGTACTTAATCAATTTAATCATTTGTTATATATTTACAGGATTATTCCTAAATATTTGAATATCTTCGTTGAATTATTACATTCTATGATTTTTTTATTTCTTTATTGAATAAAATGTTATTTTTTTCTTATTTATTCAATCACTGCAAAATTTTTCAGTAATAAATTTTTATATATATATATATATATGTAAAACTAGATTTCCTGCATTATACAATATTTATAAAATAATGACTGTTACACTCCTTTCTCTTATTTATACCTGTTAATCCTAACATATGCATTTCTCATATTTCTCTGGGTTATTAAAAGACAGTGAATTATATTAATATATATATATATATATATATATATATATATATATATATATATAAATATATCCGTCCCTCAATTTACGCGGAGTATCAATCCCACGAGGATTTGTTTTACGCGAATGAAAATCGCGTAAATTGAGTCTGTCAGTATAATAGAAAAAGTATTGGAAATAAAAGCAAGTAAAGTTGTAAAAACACATATTTATTTCACATAGCTTAACAAAAAAATAATGACGTTTTAGAAAAAAAAGTAGATAAATTTTATTCGGTGTCACTATCGCTACTGTAATTGAAAACAATCAACCTATATATTTATATCGTGCTTTTATACGTTCAAGTAAAAATTTACGTCACTCTGATATATAATAAATTCCATGAAAAATTATATAAAATGAAATCTATCTGATCGCTTATAAAAAGTGCCGCGTAAATCAATACCGCGCAAAAAAAGTTCCGCGTAAATTGAGGTACGGGTGTATATGTAAACACATACGACTAATGAGGAAATGCCTCCTCAAAACACAATTTTGCAATATATTGATTTTTATTAGTTATATTATCAAATCTATAACGCAAACATTTTTTTAAAAAAAGGCTTATTT
The DNA here is from genome assembly GCA_029203775.1 of Neoneuromus ignobilis. NCBI lineage: Eukaryota > Metazoa > Arthropoda > Insecta > Megaloptera > Corydalidae > Neoneuromus > Neoneuromus ignobilis. The sequence continues at coordinate 44,512,937 of CP092089.1, read as the reverse complement.
TAGACCTAGGAAACAAACTTTTGTTTACTTATGAAAATGATGTGTACTTATTTTTTGAATATCTTTACTGATATCAATTTTAAGTATTATTTATTCTTGGAACTTCTTTATCAATTTAATTTAATGTTCAGTTACTATTTCGTTTTCCTATTTTCTACAACTGTATTTCTGTGCACGGCATCCACTTATATTTAATATTTGTTTTTCTTGCACTGAATTAATATTTGTATAAAACAATACAAGGACAAATTAGAGTATATGAAGAATTTTTATATTTTTTTAAAAAAATAAAATTACTCATAATTATATAAAAATAAAAATAGTTAACTTATATGAGTTTCATTTTTATTTTTATGTATGTATATGTATTATATATATGACAATATACAATGTTTAAATTAATATCAAAAACATATTTCTAATTAAAATATGACAGTTGAATAATTAAATTAATACTGGCAATTTTTTGTATTTTTTTTATATAAGCAATGGATTATACAATTAAAATAAAAAAAAACTAATATCTAGATCTTATCATTAAATGTAGCGAAAATAAATAATTAATTTGTCGCAAATGGTCAGAAATCATGATTAATAAAAAAATAAACAGCAGGTATTGTAAGAAAAAAACATATTAAATCCAATACGCTAAACTCGAAAGAAACGAAAGAAAAAAAACTACCAGATTGGTAAAATGACGATGTCTGAACTGAATAGGACAAAAACACAGAACGGTAATTGAATGAACGCTTTATATCAAGCAGAAAAGTCTGTAAGAATTACGTGACAAGTTCTGTAGTAACTAAATATCAAATCCAGTTAAAGTATTTAATTATTACACATACCGAATATTTGTGTAATGACAAAATAGCAGACAGTGAATTCGATGTCAAATGATTGATATATTTGCAATTTGGAAATAAGACGGGGGTTGTAATCAAGTGGCTGTCAGAGGGATTATCTTAAATTAACGAGGATTTGATGGATGATCTAAACGTGAATCATCACACACTCCACAATATGTCTCATATTTGAATGTAGGGAAAATATTTGCTTTATTGCTATTTGGAAAAACAAATTTCATTTCGACTAACTTAAAACTTTTAAAAATACTTTCACTTGAATAGCTAATGTTTTTATATGCACAATGAAAAACGTCAGTTGTTTCAAAAGACAATAAATTTCTAATATTATTTATGGTAAAAGTTTTATAAATTTACAACTTTTATTTATCTTTACAAAAGCTACAACATGCACATATCTCTTAAATAATTTACTGTTTCTATAGTTTATCTTTTTATGTGGAGATAAAGGCATGCAGAAACTTTTCGTTTATAGTTTCTTGTATAATCAAGACAGTATTTTTTTTTTAAAAAAAGAAACTATTTATATATATTATAATTCATATAATTAAAACTGATGTCTTTGTCTTTAAAATATCTTATATATGTATATAATCAATATACAAAAGGGTAGAAAAAAATTCAAATTTACATAAAAAGACAAAGCAAACACCTCATTCGAAATATTAATGTTTGATATTACACGACACATTTATCACACTCATTTCTCTTAAATTTCAAATAAATAATATCACATTGATAAACAGACAAACAAGCTTTCACGTAAATAGAACGGAGCTGACGACAGATCCAATTTTTCATTAAGTTATCAAGACAAAATACAAGGCGGTCTTATGGCTGACAGCAGGGTGTAGGGATGCCGCCCTCCGAGTAGAACAATCTCGTTTAATAAGCACAGCATGGCTCCAAGTACAATTCTACAACAAATGTGGAATTATCCATTTGGAAAGTTTTTTTTATTGCTGAAAACGAATCCAAAGTATTTAATCTTGAATAAAATTAAACGAAGGTCTTTTATTCTACACCGTTTTTCGAACTGATATTATTTATGGAAAATATAAAACACGAATACATTTTTTTCTATAGAATATTCAAATTAGTACATTTTTTTTACTTTCTGGATATCAAACGCACAGTCAGAATTCTTTATAATAAATGAAAAATACACAGTCTGAATAAAAACATCTTATTTGTATTTGTGTAATAAATATGAAGAGTATTTTGAAACTTTATATTAATAGAAAAAAAACGAACAAATAAATAATTACTGAAAATTATAGTCAACACTTTTTCAGAATTTAAGATACACATTAAATATTTCTTTTTGTGAAATACACTCAAATTAAAATCCATTAACGTCACATTGAATTAAGGAGTTTCTAAAGTCGTTAATTGTCTGATGAGGGTCGTTATTAAGTTCCCATTAACGTCGGTTTAATAATATATTACTACTAATTACATTTTTATTCACAGAAGCTATCTGAATTTCAAACATAGAACTTTGCATACAACTTTGTTACAAACGACACATTTTGCACTGATAATACGTACATATGTATACATATATACACACATATACATACCCATATGTATAGCTTGAAAGTTTGTTATCGATTACTAAAAGGTTACTTGCGAATCATTTCACTGCTAGTTTTGCAAATTGAAAATCGACTAAGATTTACACTTATACACACACATTACATATATATATATATATATATATATATATATATATATATATATAGAGAGAGAGAGAGAGAGAGAGAGAGAGTCATCCAAATGTGACGCCTAAATTTGTGTTTTATTGAAAAGAAACTATACTCATGTTTCTTTTTAATAAAACACAAATCTAGGCATCACATTTGGATGACCCTATATAATTAAATATACCATTTCTTATATTTATTTTTTACTGCAGAATACTACATATGTTTATTTTTTACTGCAGAATACTACATATGTTTTTTTATTAATACATTACCACCCGTCCACGCTTAAACATGTGTTTCGTATTGAACTACTGTACGTCCGTTCACGCGTTAACGCGTGTTTCATTGTATAAACTTTTGACACCAAAAAAAATATATATACAAGCTATTATTTTTTTAATTACATCAAAAAATGGTGATGTATATATTCAAAATATTGATATTATAAAAATTATGAAAAACATTTTAGATATTTTAAATAAAGTAATCTCAATCCTTAGCAAAGTCTGTTTTTTTGGAATAAAATCGAAATTGGTCCTCTTATTTTTTTTCTAACTTCTGTATATAGAATATATGCTTTGCGTAATTTATTATATTTTTATCTCTTCTAGATGTTTTTTTACGCTAAAAAGTGTTTTTTTTATAATAAATGTTTTTTTATAAAATGTTTATTATAAAGCATCTCTTTTTTGTACTTTATCACGCTGGTACACTCATTACAGATTGAAAACCACTATTATATTTACATATATCTATACATCGAACCCTTTTATAGGCAGATATGAAATTTCATTTCAAAATGTTCATTGGTTTAAGAATTACATCGATTTTATGAAGAAGTTATTTTTGTGGATTTTTTTGCGAAATTCGCCGGATTCTAGGTGAAGTCTAGCGCGAAATACTGCGAACCGTAATGTGTTAATATTGTGTTTTTCCTTAGCTCAAACAAAATCAAAAAATATATGTTAAACCCAACAATTAAAATAAATTTATTAAATAATTATCGAACAAATTTAAATCAAATATATTGATCAGATAGTGAAAATATAAATTACATATACAAATGATAAGAAAATAATTATCACTATTTTAAATTCTACTCTTTAATATTCTACCTTTTCTGTTTATATCGTTAAAAAATATTTTATATATATATATATCACACTCACATACACACACAAAACAAACCATCATCTCAAATTGATAAGTAGTCTTATAGATATGGCATTATAATAAAAAATAGTCGATCAGTTTTTCAGACACTGACTGACGTTTAAATTAAATATCAACTTCAAAACCTATTTAAACTCAAAACCATATATTTCTAGTGATTCTATGTTCTACCTAAACAGTGGTTAAGTATGTGCGAAATAAAACATTCAGAAACGAACAAATGTTCCCTGTTTTTTCAATAAAACAGCTACCGAATTGTACCCCCTTATATATCAACAAAGAAGGGCTGATTCGTATCTGAAATAACCCTCGCCATATGACGTAAACAAGGCTGTTACTGACACGGGTGGTTTGTAACGTAATGGAAATGACAATTCAATATTTAATTTCAGATTTGTAATTAAGTCTTTGTTTGTAAAAAATCGGCTGTGTATATACACATATAAGTAACTATAATATAGATGTAATTCATAAGGAGTGTTTATTTTATTTATCTCATGAATAATATCTACGAAAATATCTCTTAAAAAAATAAAAAAAATGTAATAAAATAAATTACATTTAGAAAGAATGATGTTTCTATTATTATAAATGTTTTTTAAAAATTCAAATAATAAAACACAAAGAAAAGGTTTTACATAGAAGACATTAAGAACAAAGCAATTAATTCGAAACGAAATATTAATATTTAATCAATTCGCAGTGTAACTTAAGTATGACAACTTAAAGATGATGAACTCTCTAATGGATATTTCAGAGCGAACAGAGTAATGGTCCACATTACCCTTGTCCAATTAAACTTTTCGTATCAATTTTTAATGAGTTGTGCATTATAGTAGTTCCATTTCCATTACGCAATTTTCGTTTGATGTCCTTTGACAAATTTTAACATGTTCACTCTTTTATAGTACCTGCTAATTTATTCTTATTAATAAACGCCAGTGGAATAAAATCTTTGTTAAATCTCTTCATATTTACATAGGAATATTTTCAAATTACTTTTATATAACTTAAAAATTAAATCAGATAAACAATTATAATTTTATATTTCAAAATTTAATAACTTCAATACGTTTTTTAATTCCAAAAAATATTATTAAGCACAAATTAATATAAAAATTATACCATCGACACAATACAATAATTGTTACTTATTTAATTAGATTTGGTCAAAAATTATATGTTTTTATATCATTAAAATATTAGTTTGTATTATTTTGATTTTTTTATAAAAACATATCAATAGTCATTATTTTTTTAAATCAATTTATTACTGATTTTTGTATATTACATTTGTTAGTAAGAATTTAAGATTATTCCCATTAGATAATTCTAAAATCTAAAACTATTATTTAATTAATAATTATGATTTTTCTCAAAAAACTGGTCAAAAACAGATTTATTTTACTCACTAAAATTATTCTAAATCGTACTCAGCAATTTTTTTCAAACAGCTTCATAAAAAGTATCTTCGAAAGATAAACATTGATAATACGTTTTTTAAACACGAGTCACTACCCTAATATCGCAAAAAAATTTATTCAAGTGTTGTTGCATGCCTGCACTTCAAAGATAACGACATCCCCATCAAAATGCAGTAACCAATAGAGTGAACTATAAATCACTATTGAAAAGTTGAATAAAATCTTATAGCCTCAGGGTAGTGACTTCTTTGTGAAAAATGGATTAGCCAAAGTATCAAGCTATTGTGACGATCATTTGATTTTCAAAGACAAATAATTGTGTTTTTTCATTTATGATACTTTATTTTTTTTTAATTTCGATTATTAACTGTTGAATATTTTTAATTTTCAATAAAACGTCTTTAACCGAAATTTATTTTTAACAAAAAACATTTTTTTAAAATTTTATTCAATCTTATTTTTTTTATATCCTTCTCTAATTATTTTTTTAAAATTCTTAACAAATTTTATTATTTACATTTTCTGTAGTCTTAAAAATTACATAGAGAAAGTACGCTTTGTTATGAAAAAATACATTTCATAACAATTTTATTTTCAATACATGAAATAAAAATATCTGAAATTGATTTGTGACATACAGACAAATTGTTAGTCAAGTAATATATATAATATATATATATATATATATATATATATATATATATATATATATATATATATATATATATAACACTACTAAGAAAAATATTTATATTATTTTACTTTGGTAAGCAACCCCACTATATACATCTAAAGATTTAATTCTCGTACTGTTCTATGTTCGTTTCACTGTTCTATACTCCACTAAATCAATAAATGTACATTTCTTGTGCGGGTAACGTCTGGTATTTATAGATTTTCGTTTGTTATGAAAAAAGTATAAATATATATGGAAAAAATATTACGTTGGTATACATACATGAAAAGTTATTCTGGATCTGATTAATATTTTGTAAATACACAAATGGGAATTAACTATTAATCATTTGAAAATACATAGAAAGAAGAATAACAACAAACACGTACCAACATATTCAAATAATTTTTTTGCATTAAAAGATCAATAAATGGAAAATACATAAAAATCAATAAAATTATTTTCACAAAAATTGATTAAAAAATATAACAATGTAATATATGTGTATAAATATATTTCAAAGAAATTATAATTCAGTTAGTTTAATTTACTTGTATATTTTAGTTACATAGATAATTTTTATTTACAATATTCACTTATACACTTATTACAATTGTTTACATCGTCATAGATTATTTTAAAATGTAATAATTTTAAAATACAAAATATTGTCTTAAAAATTATTAAAGTCTAGTACATACATGCACATACACACATACACACATACATATATATATATATATATATATATATATATATATATATATATATATAAATATTTATTCAAATTCATGAACCTTTTGTTCCTATACTCAAAAAATATTTAGAATAAAAAAACGACAAACAACCTTATTTTTTATAAGCATAGAAATTTAAACGTGATGGTCTCTTTCATAACCCGTAAACACTTTCTATTGTTATTGTGGGGTACGGAAACAAAGTATAAACAAATTGTTTTCGGTCGGTTATATTTAGATTATTCTAATCTCGAACGTGTGTTTTTTTTATACAACAAAATTTATAAAAAAGAGATTATCTACGTGATTAAAAGTCTCACCGTGACTCTAAGATAATTCTATTATAGTGAAATATTGTAATATGTTGTGAAAGAAATCCGTGTTATGAAATATTTTGAATATGAATAGCGGTTTTGACATTTTGAGGGATGGTTTAAATTGAAATATAGTTACCGGAAACATTTCTTTGTCGACTTAATCAAATTATATAATCAGGGTAGCTATACAATTTTCAAAACATGTAAAAATAAATAATATAGCAGAATGAAAAGTCGCATGACATTTTTTTTTAAAATACGCAGTACTTTTTTAAAAAATTATAAACATTCTTCAGTTATGAATATACAGACTCTTAATTAATTACATTGTTTGTAGATACGTTTATATTATTTGTATAGTCTGAACACGAAGTACAAATTAAACGTTAATTACTTAGTACAACAACGTTTATGTTTTTAAAAAAAGGACAAACGAAAAGGAACACACGTTTCTATATAACTGTGTCTCTGTTAATACACAAATATACCGCACATCTATTCAGCTTTAATACTACAATATATGAAAGCACATGTTTTGACGTCAGATGAAAAAATAACACTATTCCTTTATGTTTGTATACCACAAAGAGATCAGACACATAAGACTGTAACACAATGGTGACTGTTAACATACACCTTTTGAAAAATGAATACCTACCTACACACATGCACGTATGACTGAACACACACATTTTTAATATCATACAAGTGACATATACATATTTTGAATTGTTGTTGTTCACAACATTAATCTGTACATGTAATAAATTGTAAACATTTTTTTCTTTAATTATTTACTTTGTTGATATTATTTGTACTTGATAATTATGATATATACTTGTTTGTTACAGTAAAAACTATGATTATATTAATGATCTGTATTTAATTACATATATGTACGTCATCTGTTTTGCAAGCATTTAATCATTTCAAACATCTTACATTCTTTTTAAGAATTTAAAACATCAATAATTGCATACATCATATATATATATATATATATATATATATATATATATATATATATATATATATATATATATGATCTTGTAATCAATTTTCATTTAATAAATGTCCAAATCAAGATTGGAAAACGAACATATTTTTTTAAAAAAAAAGTTGTTCGTACAAACATTAAAAAAATCACCCGAAATGAACATCGTTTGTTTTTACACAACTTTCAAAACTTCTCTATCGCAATTCATTTAATGAATCGCGTACGATTTCAATTGGGAATTCCTCTACAACCTTTATCAACGACCGTTAGCAAGTAAAAACAATATAACAGAGAGAATATGCGTTGAGTTTTCCACAAACAGTCGAAGTGGCTATAAAAGTTCAACGAAACCATCATCCAGTGTTTATAATAGGTTCATGGGAAGTATTTGTACGATGCCATAATAAACGTTCGTTTTTACAAATAAAAAGTATGTTTATTAACAAAATGGTTTTAGTTGCATTGTTCAAACTAAATATACGTTCAAACTGATTTTTAATAGTCAACAAAATGTTTAAAGACATGTAAATTAAAAACTTTATATTATTTTTTTATACAAATAACTTTATATTATTTTGTGATTTATAGAGTCATTCAAATGTGATTAAAAAGAAACATGTTTATATATCAATATTTCCTTTTTCTTATTTAAATTTTAATTTTATTTAAAAAATAATAATTAGTTTTCTTATATTTACATGAATAACAATATATATATATATATATATATATATATATATATATATATATATATATACATACATACATACATTGTTAGTTTTGATCTACGATTAGACGGTAAAAGAAAATTGAACAGCATACAACGAACAGGTAATAAAAGTTCAACATCAATTATGATCATATTCAATATGTATGTACGCTACAAAATGGAATAGAATATGTAAGTACAGCAATGACCAGTAAATGGTTTTAAAGGTACATTATACTTATATATATATATATATATATATATATATATATATATATATATATATATATATGTATATACTGAAGTGAATAGAAAAGCGTTAAAGTCAACTCGTCATGCAAACGTCAAATATAAAATGTGTTTAAAAAACGTTTTAACTAAATTGAAAAAAATCGACGTTCATATTGGAAACGGCGGCGCACTATTGATTCTCATTCATACACAAAAGTATAGATAATCCTGTTCTTTGAACTGATCAAATATAGATGAGTTTTTAATGTTGCTTTCCATCAATGTCAATGTTCTGTTGCGCAACATGCACCATAAAAGCTTCTGAATAGCGTCAATGTTAATATGTATATAACCAGGAAATTAAACGTATCTCTAAGCCATTTCAATGCCGACACTAATTAAGTTGTTCAATCTGTATGTATAAAGGGATTATGTCAATGCGCTACAGACCGTGCGAGAATCTGATCATTTCACTCAAAATGGCTTGTTGTAGCGCAGACAAATGATCGAGCGCATGACTACGAATAAGAAGAATATCCTGTTAACTGCTAACGATAATAATGTTCGAGTGAATTACAACTGTGAGATGAGTCACATCGCATATGTATTATATTAGATCACTGATTGGCTTTCACAGATAAATTCATTCGATACTACCGACCTTGGATAGTGAGATCAAAAGTATAATCGAAATCTTGAATCATTCCCTCGGTTGACTACTACAGTTACCGAGATAAATCGGCTGGAATATTTTAAAAAAAAGTATACGATATTTAAAGAATGTAATCGAGATATGCTTACGTTTCACTTGTCTAGTAGTGAACTTTTAAACTACTGAGCAAGTCAATAGAAAAATCATTTCGTAAACATATCATCGATAAATTAAAGAATTACAGAACAATACGAAATGAGATAATGTAACAATCGACAAATTCAAAAAAAGAATGACAAATTTAATACTCTTTAATTTGGTTTATCATATAAAAAAGTAAATTAATATAGTTATAATAAGAATATTTATCAAGATAATAATTAATATTATAATAAAATAAAAACAAATAAAATAATCTTATAATTATTATACAATTTTGTATTAAACATGATCAATTAAATTGAGTTAAAAACAAAAAAAAATAATAATTTTCATAGCGATTTCTTAGAATTTTCCAAATAAACCTGTATTGATTCCAAAATCAATTATTTTTAATAATTGTTTTATTACAAAAAAATATTTAAAGAATATTTTCAACGCAAAATATAATTACTAATAAAAAATATATAAGATTTTAATCTAATTTCTTAAAAACTATTAATAAAAAATGTTAATGTATTCTTAAATCAAAATATCATTTTTTCATACAATATCAACTTTCAATTATTTTAGAGTAATAATTTTTATAAACACTAATTACAATCTAAATTAACCATCTCTAGAAAGAAAGAAATTATTTCATTTGAATAACTTCAGATAGAGCT